>CAJHZI010000815.1:7500-100000 GCA_905160935.1 Enchytraeus crypticus | reverse complement strand
ACAAATTGATGCTGAAGAAGAAGAAGAAGAAGAATATATGTTTAATTTCAATCACAACATCACAGAATAAGTAACAAACATACATCGTAATAAGATAATAAAGCAGCATAATTATACAGACCAAAAGAATCAAACACTAGGCCATAAAAAGAGGACGCAAAGCGCACCCTATCTGGTGATGATCATTTCTTTTTACATAACGATTGACTTCTTTATACCCGAAAGATTTGGAGGTGGGATTGGTGGCTTTGGTAGAGGGAGCGTCTCATATAATGAAGCATATGTTCAAAGCCTAGTTTAGACTTCACCAAATAAACTTTGGGATGATAAAAGGTTTATTTTAAGTTCACACTGGCTGCAACGTAACGTGACATCAGAGACAACGATTACCAATAATCAGAGAGAGGAAGTAATGTCTCTACGAATCAGAAACTGAGTTACGTTGAGGCACTTGGAATGTGTAGAACAACATGACTAAGACTAGATCATATAAGAGGAGAAGCAGATAAGAATTAGTGACGGCAAAAACAAGTTAGCACACGCTTAGTAAGAGGCATGATTACTTAAAGCTGTCCTCGAGAGCGCTACTTCTTCAATCCTAGTTTGAGTTTGTAGAATGATAACATAATACAAGTACTGTGCATTTTAAAGATTTCAGTTGAGATATTAAAAATATAGAATTATTACTATTATTATTTAATACATAATTATACTCTATAGCAAACATTTATTGTTTATAAATATTTGATCTACTGTAGGTATGTGTTATATCAATTTTATAAAAAATATTGTTATGTTACCTCAACCGCATTGTGTCTAGGCAAAAGATGAATAGACCAACCGCAAACTGCCTATTTTGTAAGAAGCGACTGTGCAAGGACTGAGAAAGGAAACGGGAAACAATATCCGAAGCCATTTTTCCCCAAGACACAGGCTCTATAAGCCTACATTAAGGTGTGGGTATGTATAGCCTTTTATGAAGAGATTAAGGCGTTAATCTACGAGAGCATTATATGGGTAGGAACGTCATGTGCCTTAAACCTCTCACTTGTAAGAATATTAGAGAGTGAGAGAGTGAGAAAATGTTACGAAATGTAAATATTGCTAATTTTACATATAACATTCACTCATAAGAACCAGATTGAGAACGTTAACTTTAGTTTTATTTTAAGAACATTTACATAGGGTTGTTTTCAGAAAACTGCAGGAATTACATTTACTGCAACATTGGAGAAAACACATAGTCAGCTTTTATCTTCTCCATCTGTATCTGAGTCCAGCTTCCAATAATTAGTTATAAAATTCTCTTAAGAGCTTTCAAAGAAAATCTTCTGCAGGATATTTATTAGATTTTGTTACTTAAGATGCAGCTACTCTTGGATCAAATCTTTGATTGACTAGACAGTGGTTTGCAATAATAAAGTTTAACGTCACTTGTGGCACAGCATATAATGGATAATTTATTGTTTTAATCTTTTATCCATTATATTCTGTGTCACAAGTCACGTGCATATGCACAAGAAATTCCAATGAAGGAGACATTGAAGATTAGTAAAATGTAAGAAAAGCTAAGATGGTCTGTATAGATATTGTTTTTTGCACCTATAAAATCTACATGCAATTCCCAACAACAATATCGGCAAGTAGATTGTTACTGTCGTCGATGGCAACACCGAAAATCATGGAACCAAAACTAGGTCGACGAGAAAAATAAAAAGATCTGAGAGCGATGTTAATTAATTGTATAGAAAGCCCAGAAGATATGAAATTATAGGGAAGGAGATTCTTATTCATGTGTTGAAAAGGATATGGTTCAAGTCATGTATTGTTGACATAAATTTGCCGTTATTTATTTTTTAGCCATATTCGTAAAACCTGGAATTTTATTGACCTAAGCAATTGCAGATTACAATGTCAGAGGTACTCAACGCGTCAGTGAGCACGATGATTAACCTGCATTATACAGATTATACACATTTCACTGAAGTAAGAATTTGCTAAATATAATTTAGCGAAAATTTGTCGGGTAATGAACTTTCAAAAACCTCTCTGTCTGCGCAAACGATTCTAGAAATAAATCGTTTTCAGTGACCCTTTATTGCAGTGTTTACAACAGATTAGGCCTACATGTATATCATACACCAATAAATTGTTTATTGTACAAACAATTGTGCAAATAAATCCGTATAGTAGGCCCTTATTGGCACACTCAGTTTGTCTAAACAATCATCGAAGTTCTATTAATTAGGAATAGCCAAGATTTGATTTTTGATATTTTGCCTCCAAGACTTAGGTGACTTATAAAAGATTAACGAAAAGTTTACTGATATATTTGGAAGCCAGGTGTTTAGACTTTGGAAGCTTACCCAGCTGGGTAAGCTTCAAGCTTGTGACGTATCTAATATTGTACAAACAAGCAAGCATTGGGCAAGCAAGCTTGTTAAGTATCTAATAAGCAAGCTGACAAATTGAACAATCAAATCGAGGAATTACAACTGAATTTAATAAACATATGACATAAGTTTGCAACCATGACAAGATGACAGCAGCTACTTGTCACTAGACGGGCTCTAAAGTTTGTAACAACACATTTAGTAGCTCGATTGTATTCTTGTGGAGCAGAATGAAAGATTGCTAAGCTTTCACTCCACATGCCACCCGTGTTAAGTCACTCTCAGGTTAAGAAGAAAATTGAATTCGACTTAATGGCTTCCCAATGGACCGTCAAGCCACACAAACATTCACACATACACAACACCTACATTTACACATCTACACAAAAATACAAACACCTTCCTATTTACTCAAGTATACATGCACAAACGCCAGTATCTACTGATCTACTCAAACACACTAACACCTACATCTACACATCTACTCAAACATCTGCAGTATCCATGTTTATCTTCTAAATATATGAAGTACTCGCCACTGTCAATACACTTGCAGGTATAGTGCATAAACATTTACACATGGAAGCTATCAGACACTATCGAGTAAGCATTTCATCTCTGCCACATAAACACATAAAACTAAGATGACGCTTATCTAGTTCTGTTATATTGTAGAAGTACTTTTAGCAACGATTCAGAAGGGATTCGAGCCTGTAGTATCCTGAATTTCTTTCAAGGATGATACCGATTATGCTGTTCAGTAACGGTTGTACCATTGGATAACCGAGAGGATGGTCGGCTTGTTTTATAAGCTAATCACCACTGTTTTGAATCCTCACAATCACTCACCACCTTATCACCATCACCATGGCTTATCACCATCCCCATGGCTTATCATCATCACCATGGCTTATCATCTTCACCATGGCTTATCATCGTCATCATGGCTTATCATCGTCACCATGGCTTATTACCATCACCATGCCTTATCACCACTGGTTTGAATCCTCGTCTGATGTTTTTGAAATCATTCATTGTGAAACTAAGTAGAAACTAAGTAAGCTGCGTAAATTTTTAAAAATCCTGATTGCTAGTTAATCAATGCTAGAGCATCAGTGTTAGACGCGTGGAATTGATTATCGGGTATTCTCATGTCACGGACATCCTATGACCTGAAATAAGTCTCATTCTGTAGAGAATTCTAGAAATAAAATTCAAATTAATTGATTAATAATATATTTAATCAAATGCTTAATTAATTGATTCACAATTCACCTACAAGTATTGAACCTCGGTTCAAGCTGATAATCATTGGCTGATGGTCGAAGCGGTAGAGCGCTTGATAAATTACCAGTGGCCATTACAAGTCTCTAAGGCAGTCTCTGATGGTACTCTATGGCACTAAGCGGATGATAAACTAAGATAGACAAACATTATAATATTTAGGTGGTGATAAGGGCAATTTTTCTGTAGTAGTGTATGTGTAATGGAACCTTGAACAATGCACGTGTGTATGTGTGTGCTTAAATTATTTCTCATTACAAACAATAGGAATGCTATAGAAAACTATCTCAGAGGCACGTTTTAATAGGAAGAAAAATTGATAAGATACACATTATATCGAATCTCAGACTTGAATAACTGTAAATAATATTATTTATCAAGGTCTTCATCATAATTCAATTTGGCTAAAACTGTGTAGTATATCTTACATACTCCAGCAAAATATTGAAGTATTTATGAAAACCACCCAAATATGTAAAGAAATGTTCAAATATTTTGTTCTACTCATGACTGTTCCTTAGAGAAAAATGAGAGCCAATCATAACCTTTGGATGTCAAAATTTTCTTTACTATCAGCAGAAAAGACAAATTCGTTTAATATCTGACAATGAGCCTAATCTGTCATATAATTTCCGCCGAGCGCGGAGTCGCTAATGCTTTTCTCCGGTGTAAAAAGATTAAGCGAGATTTTCTTTACGTCAAGCCGGACGTGAGCGAAAATTGAATATGACATGAATAAAATCTCAACGTAAACAATGACCTTAGCCCAACTTAGATATTTCTTTTACTATAGAGCGAACTCAGTGATTTGAAATCGGAAATGATAAATCCTTAAATATGAAAGCCTTTTAGAGCTAAAAATAAAGGCGAGGCTTTCGTAACACGTAGTTTGATTAGCAAAGGAATAATTTTATAGAATACTTTAACTATTGCCCCATGGCCAAGGTTCTCACATATATTTGGTTAGTGTCTCCTTAGAGATCGCCCTTCTTTAATGAACATTTGAATATTGACGCCTTTGATACTTTTCTCAAACAATAATTCTGTACAATGGACTATCAAAGAAGTAAATATTTAGATCAATATTATTGTAAAACGTTGAAAAATAAGATTCCGTTTAATATATTTGTGTCCCCTTCGCCCTTTAAGTGTAAGCTAAACTTTCTAGATGTTTCTTTGATGACGCTCCCGTGTAGCCTCCCTGGTAATCATATCCATTGTATTAATAACCGTTTCTTCAGGGTCACAATTGTTTGAGTATATATGTAAAATTATTCATATACATGTACAACACATAAGCGTATATATACATGTACACATATACAGTATATATATATATATATACTGTATATGTGTATACGCTTATATATACATGCATAGACGTATAACCTTAGCTTATATATATATATATATATATATATATATATATATATATATACATTTACAGCCATATTTACGGCAATATTTTTCCCAAGTTATAGGCTACATAAGGTATGGATAAGGCATAGACTTTGTGAACGGATTTACTTGTTGATCTAAGGAGTGCTCTTATGGAGCGAGAAAACAGACTTTGAGTATGAATATGTACCTTGAACCTGCCACTTGGCAGTGCACTGAAGAGAGAGACATATACATTTATAGTATGTGTAGGGCCATATATGTGCATATATATATATATATATATATATATATATATATATATATATATATATAGATAAATATATATATATATATATATATATATGTCTCAAAATTATATATATGCAATTTTTTAAGGGATATACATGTATATACAGTATATATATATATATATATATATATATATATATATATACATATATATATATATATATATTCGGTATCTAATCCTTCATAACGACAAACCCGACAAAATAGGCCAAAGCAGCACGTCATAATAAACAGCAGGTCTAATGTAAGTAGACAAAATACAAAAATACTTTAACAGAATTAACATTGTCTAAATCTCAATTCCGCATATAGGCCCTATAAGAGTCTTTTGTTAGTCTACGCACCATCACCTGTCTGTCTAATCAATGTCCAACCAGTTGCATGCTACTCTTCTGCTTGAATCAATTATCCCAGATCATCAATCACCGGTGTTTTTAATTCTACCACTGACGTTCAGTATTAAAGGAATCATTCCAGTGATGATCATTCTTGTTTCATTCCAGCTGCCACTGATGAGATTGTTAACGCGCAGGTAGCAAGACATCCAATATGTCCCGTATCTAATCCTTAATTATACGTCTAAAATAAATATTTACTTGCTGAAAACATTAATCATCTCTGAATGAGGATGTTGTTTGGAGATTTTCTCGAAATATTTTATTTATACAGTATATTAGATAAAATCATTGAATGTAGCCTCTCTGATTCCCTTTTTAAATTGGTTGATGGTAAACAACTTGCTGAGAAATTGATCTTTTAAAATGTAAGAACCTGCTTATGATTATTAAGAGTATTTCATTAAAAAGTATATTTGTTATTGAGTAATTAGCTAATCAATCCTTTACTTCTCATTAGATAGATCAGAAGTGGACTTGGGTTGGGTTGAACCATGAGTTGGGTTGGGTGAAATGTGTTGGTGACGTGTGTGAGGTGGGTTGGGTTGGGTCCAGTGGCGTCAAATTACAAAAACATAGAGAAATTGAATAATGAAAGAATAGCAAGTGACGTTAAATTCTGTGCTGCAAGGCTTTGGTATTTACAATACAGTTGGTGATAAAAAGTGGCAGCATAAACTATAATTCATTGCAAAGCGTTTATTGCCTTATGTTGACTTTTACAAATCAATTACTCTCTTTTTACCGCTGTTTTTTGGTAATAGCATATAAAAATATATATCAGTTTTGATAAAAAATGCTGCTCGATACGGACATGGGTCGGTTTGTGTCAGGTTAGGATTGAACTTTTACCGTGGGCTGGGTTGGGTTGTGTCCAGTAAATGATGGGTTTGTTTTTGGGTTTGCAAAAATTGACCCATGTATACTTCTGGGATATGTCTTGTTGCCCCAAGCAAGATCATTCGTTCGTCACGATCACAAGCAGCTCTCGATGTTTCGAAACATTAAAGACTTTGAATACTGAAATACATAGATCGGTTTGTGGAAACTATCCAAATTACGTCAGTAGATAAATTAGACATATCAGATGCACAGATGTATGACAGATCTCCAGAATGGAGACCAATTGGGAGATAGTGATAGAGATGTAAAGAGAGAGAGAGAGAGAGGGAGAAAGAGAGAAATTTAAGGGAGAGAGAGAGAGAAAGAGAGAGAGCGCGCGAAGGAAGATTAAAGGAAGATTACTGGATGGAATAAGTGCAGAATCATAAATGTAAGACTAATTTCCGATATTGACGGATATAAAGAAAATTCTGGATACTTACAGACGGGTTGTAGTAAGAGAGAGAGAAAGACAGAGAAACAGAAAGTGAGAGTGAGTAAAAAAGCCATAAAGCCAAAGTTAGTCTGCGTCATCTCTATAAAGCCATATTAGAGAAGAACTGACCGAACCCTGATTTGAACTCCGCACGTACAGTTTTGCCAAAAAGCGAAGCAAACGCAATGAGAACCAGATATACTGAGACAGATGTCGTGAAAGAAAAATAAACCGGTATTGACAGAGCTAATGTGTACTTTAAAGAGTAAAGAGGGTGTACTTTAAAAATTGGCGAGAAAAATGAGCTACAATGAAGAATGAAGGAAACTGATTATAATTATAGAGAGTGATAGAGAGGAGGAAGGGCGGGGAGAAGTAAGAGAGAGTTAAATAGAAAAGCTGTTATTATGAGCACATTAATTTTATCTTTCATTATTCGTCAAGATTTTAAAAGCTTAATAAAAGATCGGAGAATCTTTTGAAAGTTGGTACTAATTAAAGTATTATAACGGCTTCGTAAAGATAATACTTCAGGAATCGCGTTCTCTTCGACAGAAATGAACACAGTACTTCAAGAAACGAGATGGAACGACAAGATGAGGATGAGCCTTGTAAAGCCCGTAAGATCTCGTCAGATAACGTGAAGATTTCAATTATTTCACATGACATCATGTCTTCATTGCGTCTACTGTTTCAATACTAATCCCTGCGCAGTACGTGACATTAACAAACCCTCCCCACTTAGATATATATCTCTCTCTCTTTCTCTCTCTCTCTCTCTCTCTCTCTCTCTCTCTCTGTTATTCTCGCTCTCTTTCTCTACTTCTCTGGTACTATGTATATCGTATATATATATATATATATATATATATATATATATATATATATATATATCGTATATATATATATATATATATAATATATATATTATATATATATATATATATATATATATATATGTATATATATATATATCGTATTTATATATATATATAATATATATCTATAGATATTAGATATATGTATATCTGGTGCTATGCATACATATATCTTGAATGTCTCAATAGCATATAATGAAGTTTTAAATAACATGAAGTTTTGAATAACAAAACCTGAGGTGAATTGAACTCACGTGGGTTCGAATCCCAGCTGCGCTGATCTGAGAGTAAAATCTCGGACATTCACTGGACTGGTTACACGGAAAATGGTCTAAATTGCCTAACTTTTTAAACATGTGGTATTAATAGTGATAGATATCAACATAGTTCATCATTTCACTGAAATGTGTGTAAACTTTTATATCTGTATTTTAACTTTCTCTAGTGAGCTTAAAACCTACTTTTTCCAACCGTAGACAAAATCGATCTACCCTGACTATTTTGATCACCGGACCGGTTTCGTTTAGGACCTTACTTCCCCTCAGCACATTTCTTTTTGCAGATTGGTAGTTGTGAATTGATCTGTAGAGATGTGTACTGTGGGGATGTCCCTGACATCATCCATGGATGAAGAAATGGCAGTTAAACCTTTATTATTATTATTATTATTTTTAATTTAATTTTTTTGCCCCGATGTAATGAACCTGGGGTTTGATAAAAAACGATTCAAGCAATACGTGCTGAATCGCCGCCCGGCTACTCGAGGTCATCAATCGACTTAAAAGAACTGTTGAAGCATACTGCATTAAATCTTTGCAAAGTTATGGAAAGCCTTTGCCAAAGAAAAGATGTCTCTCGCTTATCGCCGGTTTGCTCTGTAATAAGACTGGCTATTATTATTATTATATTATTATCATTAAGTCTTATTATTATTATTATTATTATATCATTTTTATTATTTGCAAACACTGCGGGCGTTTTTTCTATTTGATAAAGTATAAGAACGATGCGATGTTGCCAATGTTCAACAAATAAGTTTACGGACCTTTAATCTTTAATTTTTAACCTTTCTAAGTCTTCCACTAACCTTTAACCTTCTTTTCTTTCTTCAAATTACTTCGTTTATTAAACCATTCCTTCTTAGGGCATGATCTTTCCAGTGCTTTGTGTTTTTATTCCTTATGATGTTTATCAATTGTCTATTTAATTTTGTGTCAATTCTATTCAGCACTTTTCGTTTGTAATTTTGTTAGTTTATTTGGTTTCTTCATTCTTCTTTATAGCAATATCTGGAAAGCTTCCCGTTTCCTAATATCCCCTTTTCTTAACGTCCATATTTCACATCCGTACAGAAATGAGATCCAGACTAAATATGGGTCTATCGACAATATATATACTCTATACATGTATATAACTGCTGAAAATTTACGTACAAAACTTGTATAATTGAATATTATATTATATTACGTACAATCTACGTATAGTATTAGTCTAACTTAATATAAATTAGATTTGTAGACAAGTTAACTCACAATAGAGACGTTGCATTGAATGTAAATAATATATTGAATAATAAGCTACTGGAAGCGGTAAGAGGCTTCAAGTATTCGGGCCACACCGTCACGGATGATGTGAAGTGTGGAACGGAAATAAAATGTAGAATTGCACGGGCAAACTAGGCTTTCAGAAAGAGTAAAAACTACTAATAAAAAGCATTGGAAAAAGACATGGATAAATATTGTGAAAGCATTGGTTTGGTCCACACTTCTGTATGGATGTGAAACGTGACGACTAAAGAAAGATTATCTCTGGAAACTAGAGACATTGAAAATGTGGTTATAGACAAGGATGAAAAATATTAGTAGGACAGACAAAATTACTAATGAAGAACTTCTTGAACGAGTCGGTACAGATATACAGTTAATAAATGTGATAATAAATTCAAATAAAAGCTAGATGGGACATATTATAAGGGGATGGTTCGCTAATGGATGTACTTTAGGGAAATGCAAGGGAAAAGAGTTATAGAAGACCGAGACATGTGGTGCTGGATGATCTGATAACAAATTCAAATATTGAGATGAAAAGGAAGGCTGAGAGTAGAATTGTTAAAAGAACTATATGACATGGACCTGCCGTTAGGCAGTGCGCTAGAAGAGTGGGAAAGAGCGCATTGACATCGGAATAACGTGACCTGGCTTCATATCTAGATATTACTAATGATTTTACTAGCTATTTGTAGTATACATGCAAATATGTTTGCAATGTTTGTAATAATTGTAATGACCGATTATGCATTACATACATACGATCATACAATGAATTGAATTCTACTCGTGTGGATGTGAAATGAGGTCGGGTTGATCAGATGATAAAGTGAAAGTTGAACCAATTGATAGAACTCCCGACTAATCTAACCATATTATATTTAACATGACTGCTATGGTCGTGATTGATTATCTAAATGTAATGTGTATTGAACTTTTAACACTAGATAACAGGACTGATGATTATTTGCAGAAAAACATGAATTTAATTGTAACCTTCTTATAAACCTTTATTTGGAATATACATATATGTGCATATGCATGTATAGATGTAATACGTAAAGACGTATACAAAACTTCCAGTATGATGTCCGGGACACTTACAAATATACCAATCTTCAAATGCACGTACTGTAAGGGACGACTAAGCAAGAAAGGAGGAAGGCCCGGGAAATCTTCCCCAGAAGCCATGTTTTTCCAAGCTATAGACTACATAAGATATGGATAAGGCATTGCATATTGTGAAGTGATTAATTTGTTGATCTATGGAGTTCTCTTGGTGGAGAGTTTAAGCAGATTCTGAGTATGAATATGTACCTTAGATGTGCCACTTAGCAGAACACTAGAGAGATATAAAATAAAGATTTATAAAAAAATATTCTGTATTTTATTCATATTTTATTCCTCCTTCCATCCCTCTCACAGATAGTATGATGCCATCCTATTCCAGTATCCGATGATACCGAGTCCATCTTATTATACCCCCTCATTCTATCCCACTACGATACATTATCATATTCTCTATACTCCAGGAACCCTGGTGTAGATGGAGAAGACAGTAACCATTGGGGGATGATCTTTTGAGGAGAAATTACATATGTTTGCTAAACGCTTCGTTCTTGCAAAAAAGCTCTCTAAACGCATTTATTTCTAACGAAATAAATTATGTAAGTATTAATTAACTATAACTCTAACTATTATTAATTAATTAGTAGTTATTAGTAACTACACGATTGCGCAACCCATTAGCTACTGACGCGTAGCAACATAATGAACCTTATTATTTTTGCTCTTATTACTGTAAATTATCCATTATTTGATTTTATGTAAGTATTTGAAAATGTAGACATTTTTTAACAATTCACTAAATAAAGAATAAGGAACATAGTCCCCCATTCCATAGCTTACTATCCAGTAACCAGAAGGTAATCCGGCTCTTGAACCCCCCCCCCCCCCTTTCCTCTCCCGGATGTATGGATTGAACGGGTCAATAGAGTTCGACACGTTCCGGTCAAATCAATCACGTGACCAGCAACTTATGGACTTGCGTGTAGGAGGCAGTGTGTAAACAACTACACAAGTGGAGTAAGAAACATACATACGCACAACCATTCTGTCAATCAACGTACTGCGATATTCATGTACCACGCTATAAGAGCGCAGGTAACTCTTCCTGTTAATCTAGCTCATTAATTTAATGAATCTGAAGCAGCACAATAAGATGTGTTATCATCACTGAGTCTTTTTGACACATTCTTTGGTTAGTGATACGGAGGATAAATGATGGTTACAGCTTTAGTTTCGTACTCCACTTCGGTTATTAAACGCTGTCGGACCCTAATTTATTTTGAAGGTATATTGGCTTAATAATTTAAATTATTAAAAGTCAATCCTTACATATAGATAATCGACGATTTTTAGTTTAAATTTGTTTCTTTCATGGTTAACCCTTAGTTTCTGTTATGGTTTTTCTTATTATTATTTATTTCTTTTTCTGTTCATGCTGCAAGGAAATTTCGATTAATCAAAATCATATACTACACCAAACCTACCTCCATATGATTACATATACGTACAACTTCCTTTCTCACAGTTTAAGTTGTCCAGTATTCAGTGAATCAATCCAAGTTTGGAGAACCAAACAATAAAAACAATATGATTATATTGCTACTGTTGTTGATGACAACATTGAGTACTGTGGAACCAAATCAAAACTGATGAGCAGAGTGAGGGGTCCATAAACGGTTCGAGCCAAAGCCGGGTAATCAGTCCAAGGACGGGTAGTAGAGGAATGGAGGTTTGCGTGTTGGTTTCAGTACGTGGACATTAGTTGGCTAGGAAAGATCGAAGAGAAAAGCTTTTAACCGCCTTTGTTACTGTTCGTAAAATAGGAAAGGCTGATCAGAAGTAGATGAGGGGGTGCGCAGAGTTCAAGGAAGAGAATTCCAGATCTGAGGGGCATCATGCTGGAAGGAGCGCCTAGACATCTTGCTACGTGAAGAAATGCTCAGTCTCTCTAGAGTAACTAACTTAGAGGACTTGGTAGACGACTGCCTGGAGGAAAGCTGCCTCACTTGTAGTAAGTGAGACATGTAACTATTGCCAGGTGTATTGATTGACTTACATGTTTGAGTATGATTCCAACATACAAGTCCATTGTCTTGTATAGAATATGTTCTCTAACTTTGAGCCAGTGCAAGGACTTGAGGACTGGAGTAACATGAGAGTATTTAGATTCTGCTTATGACGAGGTGGACCCCCAATGCCGTCCTCATCTTCGACTAACATTTACTGGGAAGGGTTGTCATTCCCTGAGGAAACAATCCTTCTAACCCAAACAATATAATAAATAATAATAATAATAATTTTGTTAACCTCCGTTTCCGTCTGATGACTGAGTAAACAATCCTGTTTCACTATAATATGTATAATCACTCACTATAATATGTATTTAACTTTTATAGTTTTGAATGACTTTTGGCGTGGCAGCTATACTCAACTTAAAGGAATCCCTGCTGATTACTGGCAGTATTAGCATTATGGGAAGCCCCGTGTGTTCACGGCTGTCGTACACTCTGGTCTCTGAGACAAGTGGAGCAGAATAATTAGAGGATATAACCTGAGCGAAAAATACTTCTGAAAAGATTTAAATACTTTTAAAAACAACACGATGTCTCATCCTCACTTAAAATAATGAGCATTATTAGCAAATACTTGTTAGATAGTTATGTTTATAAAGATGAGACCGAAAACTTAGAAGAACTGAAGAAATGAGATTTGGCTTAATATAAATGAGGAATATATGATATAATACTATAGCATAAAGTATTTTATAACAACGAAACTGACACAGCAGTGTCATTTACAAAATCAGTCTTTGAGACTACATCGCAGAAAGAGTTTAATAATGTTAAACTAAATTTTTAAAAATAAAAAATATAGAATAATATAAAATGTAGTATTAAAGTATAGATCACAGTGGGCGTTACATTAAATAGCCGGTATGGTAAATTAATTTATTAAAAAAAATCAGCGAATAATGATTTCTACTCAGGTAATAAGCCTGCAGTATCCGATGTAGAACAGATATCGTTCATCCTATAGGAATATAAGAAGTTCTCTCTAATACTTCCTTGGTTCATCCAACCACGCTAGCGGCTATCCTAACACAGGCAACATCCACCTTTTGCAAGCTAATAAACTGCGAAGAATTAAAAATTGAAATCATTAAATTAAAATCACCGTAGAGGCTACACACCGACATGTCAGACTGAATCAAGCTGAATGTTAATGGCATTTAGTCATGGTAACAGCGACATTGAGAAGTGCCACTGTAGTCGCTGTTGTCGCTGTTGTGCCTGGAATATGAAATTAAATAAGCGCAAGTTGCTGAAGCTAATCCATTTAGCTTGCTGCCCTGTGACACATCTTCCACCTTCTGTCGCAACCTAAATCCATCTGTAAGTGATCAACTTAGAACTGCAAGAGTTTTAACTGCTGGAAAGGGGTGCAGCAGTGAGTGTGTAATAGTGAGTGAGTGTATAGCAGTGAATGTGTAATAGTGAGTGTGTGTGTAATAGTGAGTGAGTGTGTAGCAGTGATTGTGTAATAGTGAGTGAGCGTGTAGCAGGGAATGTGTAATAGTGAGTGTGTGTGTAGCAGTGAGTGTGTAGCAGTGAGTGAGCGTGTAATAGTGTGTAGCAGTGAGTGTGTAATAGTGAGTGAGTGTGTAATAGTGAGTGTGTAGCAATGAGTGTGTAACAGTGAGTGAGCGTGTAACTATCCGTAACTCAGACAAGCGTAATAACATTAGATGGATTGCCATAAGCTAAGAGTCGCACTAGAATATTTAAGATTGAGCGAAATGAGGAAACGTGAAGACACTGGAATATTCAATTATTAGAGCAATTGCTGACCAAGAGAGTCTCGTTCAAGCTGAGAAATTCAAAGAACGCGCTTGCATAAAACCAATGTTTAATTCAACCATTGTGAATTCTTCACAGCTGATTTTATAAGTCAATTATCTCAAGCTAAGTTTATAAATATTTCTCTTCATTACTAATATTCTCGGTCAAATATCCATAGACTAGTTATTATGTTAATTATGTTCTTGTTTTTGATTCAAGTTTCGAAAACTATGATTTCCGTCAGAATAATAGGAATGTTTTTATACTTTCCATACTATCCACTTGGCGTACCAAGCGTCACCATCCTGGCATCCCATTTTGGCATACCACCCACCTGGCAGTATTTTCTGTTGCTAAATTGATCCAGATTTCAAGGTTTACAAAAAGAGCGAGTCAGGTTAGAGAGCGACAATACGGTTCAGTGGCATTACTTAGAATTTTCTACTTATACAACTGCTTTAAAGTGAGTAGACTACGAAAGAACGCGATCATCCACAGAGTTGATGAGTTCTATGCCAAACAGGAATATAAATTGTTAACGTTCTGACAGTTTCTGAATCAAGACAGACTTGCTTCAGTCTTCGACTGACCATCAGCTCCTAACCTAGCTGAAGATATTATATAATAATAATAATAATAATAACAATTAGAGTGTTAGAGTCATCAATGACAACATGGACCACTATTGCGACAAAATCAAGCCGGCGAGCAAAAAGAAGGTCCAAAAACGGTGCAAATTCTAAAATCCAGAAAATCAATCCAAAGTTACAATTAGACTTGGCACTATAGATACAATCAGTTTTCTTGCTTATTGTACTGTATAAAACAAGCAGATCATAAGAAGACATAGAAGTAAAGCGCCTGAGCCAGAGACGTAAAGTCTATTTTGTTTGGGTATTCATGTAATATACGAATGATTAATACTGCAACTTAACGAATTGTCTTAATGTTAAATTATGTTATAAGACAATAGCAAAATATCCTTATAATAATAATAATAATAATTGCCAAAGTATATATATATATATATATATATATATATATATATATATACATACATACATGTATATATATATATACATACATGTATATATATATATATAATATATATACAGTATATATATGTATCTATATTACATATATATATAATATATATATATAACGATTAGAATAATAGTAAAGGTTTAAAGTCCGCCTCTTCATACAAGGATGATGTCAGGGACGTCATCCATCACACGTCACTATAAATCGATTCACTCCAATGATGAAAACATTTGCTTACGAGAAAGAAAGAAAATCTTTAGCATATGCCTACAATTATTTTCGAGTGTAAGCTGTAAAAGTCTAAAGACGATATTAACGTCATTTTCATCTTTCGAAAGCGCTAACAGTGACGGGGGAGAGCCCAGGATTTGAACCCCGCACATACTGATCCGCGGTCGGATATATAACCACATAACCACTGGCTTCAATCAGGGCTTCAATATTCACATTTAGAAGCAGTTAAGCTTCAGTTTTGCAACGTACTCGATCATGCTCGCAAATTAAGCTCGTAATCAATCTATCAACGTTTCTATTTTATAGTTTCATATGCTCCATCTTAATTTTACTTCAAAGCCTGACGTATGGTTTAATTTTATTGCTCCCATAGAGGTGTGTTTGCTGTTGTTCTCTTCTTTTCCATTTTCTTTCTATGGTTCTGACAAACCTTTCTTATCAAACGTTATTACTGTACACATGATGATTTCTCTTCAATTGATGATTTCTCTACACTTGATGATTCCTCTACACTTGATGATTTCTCTACACTTAGTTATTTCTCTACAATTGGTGATTTCTCTACAATTGGTGATTTCTCTACAATTGGTGATTTCTCTACACTTGATGATTTCTCTACATTTGATGATTTCTCTACACTTAGTTATTTCTCTACAATTGGTGATTTCTCTTCACTTATTTATCTAATTCGTCATAGTTTATCTTATATGTACTCTTATAAATATGACATTGTAATCTTATCTATTTTATTTAGTATTTTATCGTTTTATTTTATTAGCAGCATCTCTCCGATTTTTTTTCAGATTTATACAAGGATGGTGTCAGGGACTTCTATATAAACACTATCATATGCGTAAAGCAATTATTCAAATATAATTTTAACTAATAAGTTAAAGATGGATATGGGAAATAAACATAATTTAATATGACAATATAACAAAGACCTGCCTATATTATATATCGAATTCAATTTTGCGGATGGTTAAGTGTATGCCTGTAAGATGGATTGAGTTCAGTGGAGGAAGAGGGTTGGCGAGACTATTCTAGTGTCCGCAAAGTGACGCCAATTTGAGATCGACGATGATACGCAAATTAGGCCTTGTAAGTTGGGATTTTTTTGCAATTTTGAGCCTCTATCTTAGACCTTAATTATTAATATTTAAATTTTTTATTTATCTCTCACTTGCTGACATTCCAACAGTTTCTCATTTGCTTTCTTTCTCTTTTAAACTCAAAACGTTTTTCTCTCTCTTTGAGAGAGAAAAAACGATTTAGATTTTTTTTCTCTCACTCTCTTTCTCTCTCTTTCTCATAATTTCTCCCTCGATCCTTTCTCTCTCTCTCTCTCACTCCTTTCGTTTTCTTTCATTACTCCTTTTCTCGTCTATTTCCTTTGGTCGTCTCTCTGTTATCTCTCGCTCTCGTATTCTCTTTAACTCTTCTGCTATCTCTCTCCCTCTGTCTGTCTGTCTGTCTGTCTCTCTCTCTCTCTCTCATAATGTGCGTGACTAACGACTCTGTGATTAGAGAGAATCCAGTGCGGCATCGACTGTAGCATTTCTATTTGGTAGTGCAAATAATTCCTACGTAGATTTCAAACTAAACAGGATTATTATAAATAAATTAAAGCTGGATATCTGAAACTCTAACCTTAGTGTCTTTCTATCTACTAAACGAGAACTATCAGAGACCTTCTTACCTTGCATTAATGTTACCATGATTCAATAATGATGGTAATTTAATGGTTCTTTTTGTTTCACGTTTTGCCTTGTATATAAAAATTCAACTCTAGACAATTTTTTTCCGTTCAGATTCATTTTCAACATGTAGATAACATAGATGTCACTGGTTACTACAGCTTAACTATGATGCGTCATATTGTGTCATTGTTAACATTTCTGGGGCGTTGGAGCAGCTCATTGACATTAATTTCCAATATAAACGCAGGGAGGATGTTAAAACATGAAAATGCTCAGGTAAAATGCGTTATTAAGCTCTCACGACACTTTAAAGATGTCTAACCTCACTTCATATATGTAAATGTCTAGGCAGGTACGGTGACCAATGTTATTCAAAAACGTTTCACGGCGAAAAACTGAAGTGAACTGAACTTTACCAGATATTGCTATAGTCTAATAATGAAATGATGCAACGTGAAAAGGCCAAATAGGCAATTATTTTCACCTCCTTCCGAGGTTTTATGCAAGAACGTACATAACTATATGCCTCTCGTTTTGTATATTTTTCATTATTGTCTATTCGTAATTAATCTCTGAAAGTGGTCTATTTTCTAATAAGCGTCTCTGCAAGAAGACTGGTACTATACTCGCATTACAGCCCCAACCATTAATATCTGTATACCATTCCGGAAAACTGAACCTACCAAAAGTGCCTAATTTGTCATACTCTCTCTTAGTGCTCTGCCTACTGGCAGGTCCTTGGTGTATTATCGCTCCACTCTTCTCTGTCTTCCGCTTTCCTCTTCATGTCCACATTTTAGTAGGTCTTTAAATCATCTAACATACCTAATCTTGGCCCCTGCGTCTTTTTCCTTCCTTTCTACCTTCTATGACCTCCTTTATTAGACTATCCCCCCTTAGAATGTGTCCTATCCGACTCTTGTTCCTATTTCATTATACATTTAATACTTTCAAGTAATACTTCTATTAAAAAACTACTTCTTATATACATTCATAGTCTTCTAAAATGTGACTTTTCGGTAAGAAGCAACAACATACAATGATTGAGCAATTAAACGTTAGCTTTGCTGGATTCTAGACATCCTATATTTTGCTGACAGTCAAATTTTAAACCCGTATAAGCGATACAATACTATGGGAACCACTTGCAACAACTGAGTAACTAAGTCCTGGACTAATCGTTAATTTTAGGCTAATGCCAAATATGTAAATTAATATGCGCATCTTCGTTCGCTAATTACATAGTAACATTATTTACTTCAGACAATCATAAACAAATTATAAAATAAAAAGGTAACAATATTTGGCTGGAGCCAGAGGCGATGTCGGTAAGATACTCGACTGTGGATCAGTATGTGCGGGGTTCAAATCTTGGGCTAAACGTCACTGATAACGCTTTCGAGTGAGTAAACTGACGTTAACATTAGCTTTACCAGCTTTTTAAACTATAAATAACTATTTTTAAATGACCATTCAATTTGGACTATTCTAATTAATTATTAATTAATTAATTTTTAATTAATATATTCATATCCCAACGACAGTTAAAAGTAATTGATCAACAATGATTCTATAGACGATAGCATAGTGGCACGTTGTTCAATTATGCATCAGTAGGTGCCGGATTCAACTCCAATGCTCTACCAGTCAATGAGATGCTTGTGGCAAAGGAAAATAAAGTGAGACTTGTCTTATCGTTTAGTTAATATTTTACATTTTAAATAATTTAATTCTTTTACATTATCGGATTTAAAACCACAACAGAAGTAAGCGTAGCCTCTACTTACTCAAATCTTTCATACTCGGGGGCGCAGACAACACTGCCGGTGCCAGCACAATAGGGCAGGAAGTCTATATACGAGGCCCTGAATGGCGCCCTAGCACCCTGGCCCTGCTTAGAGCAGCCCAAGCCCGCCTCCCCGTCGCTAGAGGTCCGCCCTTGGGGCGACGGTGGGGCGGAATAAGCCCCTCGTTTTAGTCGGTGCTTGCCCTTAGATGTAGACTTCTGTTTCAAGGAGGAGACGGCCTTGGCGAACATGGATGACATCGAAGACATGATCACCCATTAGTGGTCTAACTATCCAGCATTATCTAATCTTATACAGTTGATGATTATCCTACTTTTTATCGAATGACGAGCTTCTAAATTATATATTGGTTAATTTATTGGTTAAAATGGTGAATTTTACTCGGAGAAATTCGAAAATATTTCTACTCTTATAAAATTAATGTATAGTTAATTGCTTACAGTGCTTAGTAAGACTTCAGATGAAATACGGCTAGGATAATAATAAAAATTAGTATAGCTAATTCGTAGCCTGCAGTCTATAAAATGGTTCCATGTGAAATCAATCATGTAAAGTACACAAATATTAAGTCTATCTATTAAATTACATTATTTTTAAACAGGAGAATTAGCAGTGTTCCAGTATATCACTCTTATATTTAAAATATAAAATGATTTTATCCCGTACAGTCGTGCAGGTCTAAGTTAAAATTCTATTAAAAACTTAATTTTCATAATTAGTAAATTAGTTAGTTCTAATTTGTTAAAGCTACATTAATCAATACAGTAATCAGGTTCCTCACCAAGTGAATCAACATGAACATCCAATGCGGAGTTTACACTATGTATCTGCTAAATATTTAATTGCATCATTACCTTTACCGTTATCACAATGTCACCAGTTTTCTAATTGTTGAAAATAACTCAAATTACTATGTTGAGTAAAATAGACTTTAGGCCTACATGTAAATTATGATATGTATCCTTTTAGCTTGAAGGATGCATTCAATCGCAAACGGTGAGAGCAATGTTAACAGGATAATAGCATAATGCCGATGTACAACTCATTGGGCAGATTGGCGACTAAAGTCGTATAGGCGTTTATAGTTAGGCAAACTGAAATCCATTTTGATGTCTTCCATTTCTAATATTATATGTCGAAACATTTAGACAGTGTTAGTCCAATCTCTGTGTATCGGTGTGTATAACTCAGAGATTTTCATTCTGATTGTCACTCAATAAGAACTCAACCCATGGTGCATTAATTTACCTCATCTTAGGGCATTTAAAATGTCATAACATTACCTGAAACCTATGCATACGGAGTTATTTTAAATGCTAGTACTGATATTTCTATTATTAAGCAGATATTATTTACTTTGTCATAATATTTATTTAATTAATTGTATTTAATGGGTCTATATACGGTATGTGTCATGCTCCATACTTTAATCCTGATTTAGCAGTATATTTAGTACCTTTATTTATTTTATTTATTTACAGTATATTTAGTATATTTAGTAGTTTTTAGCAATAGCCTGTATTTTATCTATCAACGATCTGTATTGAACGGTGCGAATCAAACCTAAATATATTATGCAGTTAATATCATTGAACTGATAAATAAATTCTTAGTGTACTTCATATTGCATAAAGTTAGCTAAACTGCCAAGATTCACATGCCTAAGTATATTCTTGCAGATACTGCTACTAACAATATCAGTACTGGATTTCCTAGCAGATACACTTCAAGCAAATATCGATATGTTACAAGCATTGCTCTGCGAAGCTAAGAGAACCAATGGATTCATCCTTACCTCGAGAATCCTGTTCCACATTACAGCACAATGATTACTCCGCCTGATGCGTGTTTGCTAAATCTTTAGCTTCTGCTCGGACTGAATCAGAAGTACAAGTAATATATTTATTTATTTATTTCTTTTATCATACGTATATCACAATTGGCATACACAGCAGTTAGAGCGCATGAACGGAAATAAAGGCCCACAAGTGGCACTTACGTATTCGGAATTTAACAAATGCAAATTTTGCATTAATTACTAATTATGTTCAATAAAATCCTTAGTAGATACCCTAATTATGTGCAAAGATAAATTTAGCAGAAGAGCAATTACAACAACAAATAACTGCAGCCATTCAGTGGCATCGACCACAGCGACACACCGAATAGTTCAAGTGTAAGTGCATTTGTTCCAAAATTTTGTAAAACTTTCAAAAGTTCAAGATCTCAAGCATTCAAGCAAGAAACTTCGAAAACAAAACGATTATTCACAAGATTTTAAATGAAATAGAGATGACTAGGCCTGGATAAAACAATAACTAATTATTAACTTCAGAATTTAACACATACTATTTAATTTATCATTAACTCAGTGTGGCTGGAGCCGATGGCGACGTCGGTAATATATTCGACCGCGAATCAGTATGTGCGGGGTTCAAATCCGGGGCTCGCCCGTCACTGATATCGCTTTCGAGTGAAGAAACTGACGTAAACCGTAGCTTTTAACTTATTAACTAAGTCAGTAAATTACTAAATAAGCAAATAAATTAATGAAGGAGGCAATCTGAATAGCGAGTATCATGAATGCTTAGGTACTATACAATGTAGATTTCCAGCAAGTTCCATGACAAGACGTTTAAAGAACCCGTATAAGATTCAGAATCATGTTTATTTCATTCAGGTAGAATTCAGCCATACACAAAAACACAAGAAAAGCATCTAGATTAAGTGAAAAAGCCATAGCCACGTTTAACGTTAGTTTCTTGCTACTTGTCATTGACGGAGAGAGAATCAGATTAGAATCTACTGAACCGCTGCCGATAAACCTTGCTAAAATACCACCGGCTCAGACAAAGTGAAGTAAAAATGGGATAAAGGGGCCCGAAAGCACTAACATGTGCCCGACATACAACTAAATTATATAAATTACTCATAGACTCATTAAAATCTCATAACATGCAGTAGAACTCCAGCTTAATATTCTCTACACTCTGATGATGTGGATTTAACGCTATGGTTAGAAATATCATCTGTCCAATACGATTATCTTTTACTATACATAGTGTGAGTTACCTCTTCACAACTGTATACAATTTATGAATGATATTTCAATTACATAAAGAGATAACTGAATTAATTTAATTGTATCACGAGATAAGACTCATTGGTAAGTTTGATGAGTAAAGCATTGCTGCATTCTGGTGAATAGAGAAGACGAAAATAACCTGCAAATAGAAGCCGTCAGTAAATTGATAACATCGCGTAGTTCTACCAACTTGTGTGGAGTTGCATTTTCGAAATAGCCAAAATAACAGTTTGAAAATCGAAGACACTTTAATTTGAAAGTGGACGTTCGTTAAGAAACTGGTTGTATTAGCATACTCCGTTCGAGACGTCCGTGACATCTACTTCTGGTCAGAGACCAAGGATAAATCTTCTTTATATATCGTTTTGAGATATATAAAGAAAAGACGATAGTCTAAAATAATGTCAGTATCTAAATCTTTCACCTCTTCGCTCTTTGGGTTGAGATTTCTGCCTATGACCTGAGTTCGAGCCACAGTTCTTTGTAGCTCCACAGCCCATGATGATATCAGTGCTTTACTGCATTAATATACGAGTAACGATGTGACTTGTTTTTAGAGTGAATGACGAAAACGACGAGTTTTCACTGTTTCAATGATAAGACTGTGAATATGAGATAAATATTCAAACTTAAAACATTAATTCAAAAAACAAAAGCTATAAATGTTGAAATTAACTGAGTTTTACTTTGGCCTCTAAATCTACAAACGAATATAAATCTCATTAACTAAAGAGTTACAACATTAAAGCAAATTAAGAAACTATTGCATTTCTGCTGAAGATCTTCCACGTCTACCATGCATGTATGTTTCGTTAATAAATTCTGATAAAGTTTACGAAAGTACGTGAACGCGTATATTTATTTTTTTAATTTATTTCACCAATTCAATGGTAGACAAGTACAAAAGACAACATTGCAAAGCTATCAAGTGAGCAACTAACATGCAAATTGTTAATATTGTTAAATGACAAAAAGTGAATAGCAAAATGTGCGACCAATATCGAATGTATACACACATACAAACGAATACACATACATACATATATACATACACACAACATACATCCATACACATAGATCTATATACACATACATACACATATACACATATAAATATAAACACACACATGTACATATACACATCCATACATGTATACACATATACACATTCACCACTAGTCATGTTAACGTCATATGTACGTATACAATGTTTAGATATTACTATTACATTATGAACTAATATATCTTAATCAGCAATATATTTTTGCATTATTAATGCATCACTCATATAAGCCCTCCACAATAGCCATCCTTAGACAAGCTGTTTTCATTTTTTAGAAATCTGATCTTAAAATTAATTTCAGGAAGGTATTGATTGCCTCACTACTTCACTACCTCAGTTTTGTTGAGTAGTGAGTATAAATATATTTCGAAATTTACCAGAATTTACCAGAATTTACCAGAACTACTACCATCTTTCGTTATTCAATCACTAGTCAAACTTAGGTAGCAGGAACAAGGGAAGTAAGCCAAGGGCTTATTTTAATCCCCAATCATACATAATTACAACATCCAGCTTATTTTTTAAAACTATTCACCGACACCGCATTCACAACCTCCTCACTAAAAGAGTTCCATCTATCAATCACCCTTTGAGAAAACGAAAACTTTCCTAAGTCTGTTCTTATGCTAGGCTTAAACAACTTATAGCTCTGACCTCTTCAACCATTATTGAAGAATTTGAACAAATCTGTTGCTCTTAATTCGGTAAGCCCATGCTAATTTTATAAACCTCTATAAGATCACCTCCAATTCTTCTGATTTCTAGGGTTGTCAGTCGAACTTCCCTTAGCCTCTCCTCATACCCTAATGCTTTGAATCCCTTAATAGTTCTTAATGCTCTTCGTTGAACTGCTTCCACTTAAAAGTGGAAGCCACTTGAAAGTGGCGAGTGAATGCTTTATACTTTGTATACGACTGTATTATGTACATGTATATTGTATAATGTATGCACATTGCACAATATACCTGCAACCATTGATCTGAAAAATATTTGGTGAAAAAAATAAGAAAATGTTAGAATAATGAAAAGTAATAAAATCAAAATTTGTAAAAGAGATTAAAAACGTTAGAATATGCAAGAGATAGCCCAGAGAAAGAGGAGAATCATAACTGGTGTAGATTGTTTTATTTTTAAGTAATTAGTGTTACCATTAGTTAGTTTGCTCTCTAAACAAATTCCAGACAACGACATTTATAATTCCATATCATAGGCAACATAGAGATCATATTATTAATATAATAGATAGGCCTATCATCATTTAATACATGCTATAGCTATAAACGTATATAGGTATAATTATAATTATTTATTTATTTATTTAGTTCATATATCACATAATACACGTAATGAGGAAGGCAACGGGAAACCACCTCAGAAGCCATATTTTTCCCAAGTTATAGTCTACATAAGGCATGGATAAGGCATAGACTTTGTGAAGGGATTAACTTGTTGATCTAAGGAGTACTCTTATGGAGCGAGAAGACAGAATTTGAGTATGAATATGTACCTTGAACCTGCCATTTAGCAGTGCACTGAAGAGAGAGAGAGACGTAATGATATGTGTCAATTTTTGAGTGCAAAAATATCAAGCGTATGCGTGAGCGGCAAAAACAAAGGTCAACAAAATTTCCAATGCATTTATGGTCATAACGGCACAAAGTAATAGATAGACGACTCAATTGATTATATATTCTAAAAGATTCTAATACTAAAATAAAATAAAATACTATACTAAAATTTAAAGTATTTGATTTAAAAAATCAATTAGAAAAATCAAATAGAAAAATTTTAACATGAAGAGGAAAACGGAAGACAAAGTAGAGTGGGGACGTTATATACTATATAGACCATATAGTCCTACCAGTAGGCCTTACAAATAGAGAGAGAGAGAGAGAGAGAGAGAGAAAAGAGAGAGCGAGAGAGAGGAAAGTGTGTGTATGTGTATGTCAAGCATTTGAATTGAATTTGAATTTTTCTTTTAAAAATTAAAAAAAAGGAAAAATTGTGCAGTTCATCTATTAATGCAAATTCAACATCACACAAACGTAAGTAGAAACTGTGAATCATAGAGAGTAATAAGATTGGAAAAATTGACACATCAAGAAGCATAAAGTGTGTTTCAAAAAGTAACAAAATACAAAAAGAAGTCATAAAATAAATTCATACAAATTTCGAAAATATAAAAATTTCATTGATTGATTTCACTAATTATTGACTATTTGGTTGGTAACCGTTAGATTCCACGCGGCTTCATATACAAGTATAATTAAGCTGACACGGATAATTTTTCATGACAGTATTCAAATATATTGATCTCGAATAATCAGAAATAAATTTACCCAGAAATCTACATCTATTGAGAAACTGGACGTTAACCTTTTACTGTACTGTTGTTTCTGAAAATGATGTTGTCATCTAAACGAATTACTCTCTTTGCATAACTAACGGCGTAGTCTAGAGAACATATAGGTGTACATGTGTCTATAATCATAATACACGGCAAAATAAACCAAGTTGCATTTACTTTAAGTTGAAAACTAGAATAAAATTATTCGCAAAATTATTTAGAAGTTACAAGTATTACGTTTGCACAAGTTATCCGAAAATAATTTAAAATTTATATATTTATTTTTGCTTGTTTAACCTCAGAGAATTAAACTCATTAACCTACTTTATATTTACTTCTTAACAAGTAAATGGTAGCCTACATATTATACATGTATTTTATTGTTGCAGATTTGACCTGCAATTCCAGAGCGAAAACGGTTCGTTTAAAAGCTATTATTGCGCAATGTCATGTATAGTATATCCGAATGAATCTATCTGTCAAATGTTAAGAAATCACTAATCAATCATTTAGGTATATATTAGGCAATAGTGATTATCTAAACAACTACTAGAATATTAACTAATTTTTTAATACTTTTCAAGAATTTAACTAATTATTTTCTGATTTTCTGTGACTAAAAGTAAAAAAGCTGATAAAGCTAAGGTAAACGTCAGTTTCCTCACCTCGAACGCGATATCAGTGACGGAGAGTCACAAGTACATATTATACACCATTTCAAACGTTGAGTTAGTTGAATAACGTCTCGTAATAGGGGATGCAAGGCCGAGTATTGTCTTGGAGGGCATCTACAATGTATCTGAAATACAAAGATATCTGGGCATATCCTTTGTATTTTTCAACGAAATTAAATTTTTTCTGCAGGTCGATAAAGGGGCACGGTATTGTACAAATACATTAGGCTTGGACAGGGGAGAGTTGCGTGATGCTTCCATTCCGCCTCTGGATTATCAGATATTAGATCAGCAACTGGTAAACTCTTCACTTCGTCTGTGCACACCCACTCGTCATAACTGTTGGGGAAGCCACCGCCTGATATATAGAGGATGTCGTCATCTAAAGTTAAGCCAAAGTGTGCTACACCTGTCTTGAATCTTTCTATTTGCTTCCAGGTATTCAGCTCCAAATCGTAGACTAAACAAGAGTAGCAGCCAATCAGTAACGCCTTGTTTTTCCAAACCACGGCTTTCAGTAGATTGCATTCTGGCATTGCATTGGAACCTAACTTTACGCTAGATATGTATGTGTCGTAGATTTGGACGTGATGCAAACCTCTGTTGTCCAAATTCTTATCCATTCCACCGAATACATATGTGTAGTGTTTATAGGTCACACAAGCAGCGCTCTTCACGGGATGTCGAAGCCATCCAGCCTCTGTCCAGTTGCCAGATTTGATATCGTAGCAGAGAATGCTGCCAGTTTCCTTCCGCTTGTTACCAATGAAGCCACCGAACACGTAGATTTTGTTCGCAGCAGAACTGACGCAGTGTTCGCGTCTACCTGACGGCAGGTCTGCACATTTCGTCCATTCTTTACTCGTAGCCGACCAGTTCCACAATTCCTTGTAAGCTTCGCCAATACCCACAACATAGAGAACGTTGTCGATCACCACACAGGCTGCTGAGTCAGAGAGATAAGAAGATGGTGTAGAACCGCTGCGTTTGATCGAGTCTTGCTTTTCTAAACTCATCTCATAGGTGTCATATATCATTTTAGTGCCGGAGTTGTGTAAACCGACTACGAACATTATCCCTTCTGTATCATTAATCAATCAATCAATAAGTCATTAAAGAAATCAATAAATCAATCAATCAATAAGAATTTATCGTCTGATTCCTAATCACTAAGCAATGTCAAGGACGTCTCAAGAAGACTCTGCATCAAAAGATATCAATGCACCGCACCATGAATATTAAGTATGCAAAGACTACAAGCGATAGCAAGATGGAAAAGTAGGGCAAGTCCGAGATCCGAGGCCATAGGGTCAAAATTTTGGCCTATGGCGGAAACAGGTGAGTTTAAAGAAATGTTTAATCTTACATTAGATTTAGATTTACAGCTTTCAATAAATGAAAATTTCTATAACCCCAACAACAATTTCGTAAAATATTAAATACGTAATATTTTATGATATTATAATGAAATTAAATGCAACTAGTAAAGTTGTAAACGTTAATTATAAACATTGTCAATCACTACTTTTTAATGAAAAGGCATTTTTAATTATTAATTTATCTTCGCTCTTATTCTTCTCTTTTAACTTTCTCTAGTGAGCTTAGGACTTACCTTTTCCCACAGTAGATTTAATCGATCTACCCTGATCATTTTTGATCACCGGACCGGCTTTCCAATAAGAACCTTACTTCTCCTCAGCACATTTTTTTGCTGATTGGGTGAATTGATCTGTAGTGATGTGTGCTTTGGGGATGTTCCTGACATCATCCTTGGATAAGGAAGCGGACCTTAAACCTTTATCATTGTCATTATTATTATTATTATAAATTCTATAAATTTGCCGTCATTTTTCCGTTTTGTAATTTGTTCCCAGGTCACTGAAGAACCGGCCAACTGTAA
The DNA here is from genome assembly GCA_905160935.1 of Enchytraeus crypticus. Classification (NCBI taxonomy): domain Eukaryota; kingdom Metazoa; phylum Annelida; class Clitellata; order Enchytraeida; family Enchytraeidae; genus Enchytraeus; species Enchytraeus crypticus. The sequence continues at coordinate 71,734 of CAJHZI010000815.1, read as the reverse complement.
ACTGCAAATACCGTAAGTGGAGGCTGAGCAATAAATGAGTAGGCCAACTAGAAACTATCTTAGAAGGAATTATTTATAAACAAAGGGATGGTAAACAGAATAGCTAATAGTGTTGACTACTATTGTATCCAGTTTACCTAGTTATTTTTCAATTTGTATGACTGAGGGTGGCCAACTAGACAGGTTACTTGTGACCTCTTTGACGGCCTTGTTTGTGTATGTCACTATATATTTTGAGTGTATTGAAATAAACATAATTATCTCTCTCACACTCACTCTCTCTCTCTCTCTCTCTCTCTCAGTTAAGAAGTCAATAATTGCTAATTCGCCACTGATGCTGTCAACTCAATGGCTTTATGAACCAAACGAAGAGAAGCAGAGCCAGAGTAGAAAGAGTTCGAATGCTTTAACACATTCATGCTTTGTGCGGAATGAATTCACTTTGTCAGATTAGTAGTTTAATCTTTGAGTCCAGACTAAGACTGATAGATGTAATCAACTGAGGCGGTAATATTCTAAATAAATTGGCCTATAGTAACGGATTCATATTGGAAATTGGGTCTGTCTAAGATGACACATTTTAAAAATGATTTTTAATTGTGTTAACAGTGTTATTATCTTGCAACATTAAAAAAACTTATTTTAAATTGGAACATTCATGTTTCAAAATTTTATAAAAAACTGTCATTAATTGTTACATTATTTAATTTCAAAATTTAATAAAGTACAGTTATATGAGATTGAAAATTGACATTGTTCAGCAAGAGTAATTCAGACTTTAATTTTTATTTCTATATTAAAATCACAGTCCGATATAAATGTCAAAAATTTGATTTAAAATATAAAAATTCAGGTTATTTATTTTTATTTTTAAAAATCATGATTTTATCAACCATAAACTAGGTCTGAAATGCTACTATTTTGAGATTTGCCATATTACCAAATATCGTTCTTACATCGGCCCCAACACGTGCTAATATAAGCCCCCTATACGTTTTGAATGTCCCATTAGCGCAATGGTTAGAGGTGTAGATAACGTCATGAAGTTTTAAATGACAGACCTTGAGGTGAATTGAACCCTCGTGGGTTCGAATCCCAGCCGCGCTGATCGGAGAGTAAAATCTCGGACATTCACTGGACTTGCTACACGGAAAATGGTCAAAATTGCCTAACGAATTTAACATGTGGTATTAAAAGTTATAGATATTAACGTAGTTGAGCGTTTCACTATAATGTGTGTTATTGTTATTATTGTTACACCATACATAACTATATAAAAATATAAATAAATGAATAAATTGCACGCATTACCGTTAAATGATCCAAACTAAACAATGCACGTGAATCATGGGAACTAACACAGGCAATGGAAAAGAAATTGAATTCCACCGAAAACAAATGGCTAAGAAGAATACTAAGAATCAGTTGCAAAGAACACGTAACAAGTGAGAACATTAGGATAGGAACAAATCAACTAATTGTCAGTGAAATAATCAAGCACAGAAGAATGAAATGGGATGGACATGTTATTGTCATGTTTATGATGATAACAGAAACCCTCGAAAGATATTAAAAAATAAAGCAGAAATACAACAGCGGGAAGACCTAACATAGGATGGAAGGACTGCCTCGAAGACGACTTGAACGTTGCTGAAGTTAGCATTTATGGAAGAACAGAAGGAAGAAAAAGAATTAACATCGAGGAAATGGCAAAGAATAGAGTTCTGTGGAGGAACGTCATAGAGAAATCTTGAACTGGAACCAGCCCCAGGATGATCACATGACATGACATATGTATGTGTATATGTATATATATATATATATATATATATATATATATATATTATATATATATAATGTATATATATATATATATGTACATGTATGTATATATATAAATGATTAAATATATACAAACATTATATATATATATATATATATATATATATATATGTATATATATACATGTGTTTATGTCAAATTGTGAAGTTCTAGAAGTCAACGGTGTAATATAGGCCTACTTATACGTCTACATTTATAGAAAGTATACGAACTATTTTACACAAGCAAACATTATTATTTATTACTTCGGTGACACAGCCACGAAAATAATATGAAACATAAATAATAGTTTAAGATCATGTGAAATGTTAATGCTTTCATAATGTTTAAGTCAAATGTGCCGCCACTAACCAGGATGCTCTTCTTCGTAGACACTCTTGTTCTCTACGGTGTTTCTGCTACTCTCGCCCAACACGTCTAAAACGTTTTTCTGCACGTTGTCTACCAAACTCTCCAGCTCTTCTCTTCTTTGTCTAAGATTAGTGATGCTCGTGTCATTGCCGGCGTCCGCTTTAGCAACCATAAAAATTCTGTCTGCAACAGTTGTCAGCTCAACTTTTAGATCGAGATCTTTCGCTTGATTTCTGATCTCTTGCATTTGAAGTTCGAATTCGAGCTCACAAAGTTCCTGACTCTCAGAGCCAATGACAAACTCAACAGCGAATGTGAGATCATCTATAAAAATATATAGAAAACTAAATTATCTAACATAACTTATCTCTGTCTGCCTCTAACTCTTTTCCCTTATATTCTTCCTTCAATCACACACTTAAGAAGTTCACCCACTTATTATATGTTCCATCCAGGTCTACATTTTTATTTCATTAGTCTCGTATACGTTCAATATCTTCGATCTTGTAATTTTATTAGAACTTTCCTGGGCAAGCAAAAAACTCTTATCTTTTCGCCATATATCAATATTCTGAGCCTCTTGCCTCCGATCTTGGACTTTACACTTTTATTCCCGCTTTGTCATGTTTGTTTACTCAGTCATCAGATAACATTAAAGAGCTATATAAGAAAGATTATATTGTATTGCCAAATCGACTTTCATTTTATTTTATCCCTCTAATCTAGATAATGAAATTCTTAAGACCAATAATCTTAAAGGTAAGATAAATGAATATGAACTTAATAGATCTAATGGTGTTAAATTCCTAGGTATTTGGATTGATGATAAATTATCATTTCATGAACATATAAATCAATTAGCTCAAAAATTATTATTTTTAATTCAATGCTATTCAATCGTAAAAAAGTTCTTACACATAAATTGTCCCTTAGGCCTAATTTTATTTTACGCACTTCTTTATTCACGTATTAGGTATTAGTTATGGATTTGAATTATGCGGCAATACTAGTTTAAAAGTGTCAATTGTATAAAATGACATACTTATATAAAAGGTTCAAGTGCTAAAATATAAATAAAACCAATATAAATCTACGTTTACCTGGATTTTTAAACATTTTACTCCAAAGTTCCAGATGATAAGTTTTTAGGCACTGATAAAATTTATCCAGCTGCCCCACGCTTCTTCTTAGCATAATATCCAAAAGTCTTCTGTTCTTTTCTCGACTAATTATACCTTCAAAAGAAATCATTTCTTTTTGATGAGAATTGAGACAATTCTGCTGAAGCAGTTGATCAGCTAAACACTTGTGGTCTATCACCTCCACCAGTTCAGCATAGAAGTTTATAATGGGCGCAGTGTCAGAGTCATTCACTGGCCAATCCGTGTCGTCAGGTGGGTCTCTAACTGCACACAAAATCAAATATAATATTAAAAATGAATTAATTTCAAAATAATGTTTCAAATAGTAGTTTACCATATTTATTTGTTTGCGAAATATGCCGGTCATCTAGCTCAACTAATGCGAGTTACATGTATATGACTTTCAAGAACGTAGAGAGCGCATATAGGAATATGTATACTGTAATATGCCTGTACATGTATATGTATATATATGCAAATTATGCATGTATACATACATGTATATATACATGTATATGTAAATATAGATTCCTTCATAGAATATAGACTTCCTAAATAAATCGAAAAATAATCTTTAGGGGTGCCATCATATCAGATGTTATATATATATATATATATATATATATATATATATATATATATATATATATATTGTATACATGTATATATATATATGCATATGATCTACATAAAATTATATATATATATATATATATATATATATATATATATATATATAAACAGTACACTAATGAGGGAATAAGATATCAATGCGACATTTATTATTCAAATTTCGTGCTTTTTATGCTCAAATTAAGTACAATAAATTTTAATCTAGTCAAAATTAATAATAATATGAGCTTAAAATATATGAATTTTGAATTAATAGAAATATGTCATTAGTATCCTATTCCCTCATTAGTGTACTACTATGAGCAACCGGATTTTATGTATACACTAGCAGTTTAAAGCCTCATTCTTATAAAGTCGTATTAAAGCTCCATTAGTGTTGTTTTAGAGCCTCATTATAATGTAGTGTCATTTTAAAGTCCCAAAGTATCCGAATCCCTCGTTAGCATACTTCTAGGAGCAATCCGATTTGATATATTCTAGTATCTTTTTAAATCGACATGTCATTAAATCACAGTTACATATTAGTTATGTACTTAGCGCATTTAAATTTTTAACTGGTATTCATTCATTGAATTTAATTCTATAACCCATCCACTTAACTAACGCACTAACTAAATACCTTTAGTTTTTTCTTTCGTATTACTTTCTCTATTCTGTAAGTATCTTGATTAGTTTTCTGTAACTCTTGCTCATAAAATCCACCCTCTAGTACCTCATCAAGTGTATTCTTTAGGACCTAAGTTACACGACTTTTTGCTTTACTTCATGTAAAGCTTATATAGCTTCAGATCAATTAGGTAAAATGTCCTTGTTCGGACAAAATTAATGGTTTGTCTTGATAGACCAGTTTTAATTTTTTATTACAAAAAATATTTTTGTCTTTCTTTGGACTTTTGTTAAAAGTCCTTTCTGTTGTTAAAAGTTATTTCATAATACCGATGCCTCAATTGCTTGCGCAATTCTACTGCATAATATATCAATCTTTATTTAATTCAATCTCACATTTTCAATCAATAGTGTGACAGAAATATTTTTGAAACTCCTTACGTGTTCCAATCTAGTACCATTCACTATAATATTGACTCCATTTCAATTCGGATACACTCTAATAACTTTTGTCTGTTTAATGCTAGTCCCCACTACTACATATTTCAATGTCGTATCATTCTGATTATCCATTACATGTAACAACTAACTTCTGCAGTCCAGTCTCGCTGCCTGCTACCATTCCTTGGTCATCTGCAAATCGTACATCTTGTAACAATTTTCCTACTACTTTTATTCCTTCTTCCATGTCTTCCATGTCTTTCTCCATCATTGCCTCAGCGTATACATGAAACAGCAGGGGCGAAATGCTACAACCTTGTCTTACTCCACGTCCTATTTCACATTCTTCTGAGTATTCTTGTTGGATCTTGATTAAAGCTCTTCGATTCAAAAAGAAGTTTAGAATTAACCTTCTATCTCCAGTCGATTCTGATTTTCTCAAGGTGTTCAACATCGTTATCCAATCAATCGTGTCTAAGGCCTTATCAAATTTCACACAATATGTAAAGACATCGCTCCCACATTCATATGCTTCGGTCTGAAGAAGACATGCATTGAGCCTATTGTATCCCTTGAGCCGCAGCCTTTTCATTAACCAAATTATGACCTAGCAAAGTTTTTGATCAGGTCAAAAATTTTGAAGGTTTTTGATCATTCAACTGTTATTGAGAAGTTTGCTTATCTGGACACATCATCTTGCATCCAGTTTCTTGACTGGCAAAAGTATGCAAGTAAATAAGCTGGCATACTTTCTTCGGCAGTTATACAAAGCATGTCAGTTTCATTAATAATATTAATTCTTAACATTTAAGAAGCATTAGTTGAATTTACTTTTCATGACAATACAGCGGAGAGACATGTTGCTCATTTCACGTTGAATATCAAGATCATCATGACCATTATTTTTCTTATCAACGGATCTAAATATTTGAACTGAGTTACATAATTAATAAACGAATTATCATGCTTAAATTTAAGAATTTCGTCACGAACTTCCTCTCTACGAACTCCATTGTTAAGAACTCTTTCGATCCTTAGGAGCCAATATCATTTATGTTATTGCTATTTATTTAAAATGTGTCTTAATGAACTGCTCACTACTTATAATTTGTTTCGTTTGGCTTGTTTGTCTCAGTGGCGAGTTAGTGATCTACATTGGCGAAGCAGGCTCTCAAGGCCTTCCTCAGCTCCTCCGTACATACACTGTGCTGGGGCGTCCTACCCTGAGAATACAAGCTACTTTATTTACCCAATTTACATGTAAATGATACTTATTTAATGAATGATTGACTAACTTACCTCCATTTTTGTCGATGAAATTCACCAGGTGAGTTTGATTTGATGATTCCAACGCTTGCTTTAATTCGCTGATATTTAATGAATCGATATATTCCATGAGTCTGTTTACTCGATCTCTTTCAGTGTTGAAACCCTCTCTCAAGTGCCTAATTACATCAACGCTCAAGCCCCCAGACTGCTGAAGATGATCCAAAAGACCATACTGACATTCTACACTGCGTCTAAAAACTAAAGTTTAGAAAATAATTTAATTAATATTAATTTTAACACATAAATGCAGTAACACGATCGATAGAATTAAAACAGTGTTACAATAGGTAACACAATTGCAATAGGTAAGGGGTCTAAACTCAAATTTAATTTGTCTAACAAATTATTTCAAAATATTAAGGCAGTGTAAACTATACGTTAAATCGAGCAGTCAATGAAATTGTTAAGTGTATTTTGCATTACCTTGTTATTCTGAGAAACACTAAATATATTTTGACGGAAATTTTATATGTTTCTAAGTTAAAAAACGACTTTGTTCCGTTCGGTTTGATTCTATTGCTGCTTTAATTTCTTTACTAGGCAATATAAAATATTTGTCGGTGTTACGTATGGGTAACTTTTGCGACGAAAAGATTAATTGTTATAGCTAAAGACTATTGGAGACAACTAAAGACTACTGGTGACAGCTAAATACTATTTTTGACAGCTAAAGACTACTGAAGACAGCTAAATACTATTGGAGACAGCTAAAGACTACTGAAGACAGCGAAAGACTACTGGAGGCAGCTAAAGGCTATTAGAGACAGCTGAAGACTAATGGTGACAGCTAAAGACTTTTGGTGACAGCTAGAGACTATTGAAGATAGTTAAAGAATATTGGTGACAGCTAAATGACCCGACACTGTTCCATTCTACTACTGTAGGCCATTATCATTCTTAGCGAAATAATAGAATATTTAACAAATTATTACTATATTATGTAAACAATAGTGTTGTTTTATGCTAGTGTTAATTGACAATTTTTGTATGCATGTAAACAAATGTTAACATTATTTTTTAAATGTTAAATATTATTATTGTTTTTAGGATAAAATAAATGTAGGCTATTTACCTTTATAAAATAAAGTTTAATTATTCACTAACTGTTTTCAGATAGAATTGGTATTGTAGAAGTCATTGTCTCATCAGGTGCTTGCAATTTGTCGGGTTCATTTTTCTTCTTACCACCACCAGTATCAGTTGGATTTACTGTTATTACAGTAATAGGCAAAAATAATTAAATAGGCAAAAATAGTACATAGTAGGCCATTTTTAGCGGCAGAACTTCTGCATAACTCTCACATAAAGAGTGCTCTTAGGATTAGACGAAAGCATAGTTTGTGACATCGTTTTCTATTGATGCTTTGAATACTTTAGTATTCAGAATTTAGTTGGATAGGCCTATACATGAAAAATTATGGTGAGTAATTAATTAGTTTTAAAATCTTAAAAATCTAATAATATGCTACTTAGATGAAGCAAACATCCCGAGAGGATCATTGGAAGTGTGCATTCTGATTACTCAGTTAATGAGAATAAGTTATCTGAGTCCTCTTCAGCATTGGTAAAGCCCCACCAAAACTGGGAAGTTTAGAACAGTGTGGAGGCTTGATAGACTCTTTGAAGAAGATCATTTGTTAAACCCATACTACATTTGTTAAACCCATACTACATTTGTTAAACCCATACTACATTTGTTAAACCCATACTACATTTGTTAAACCCATACTACATTTGTTAAACCCATACTACATTTGTTAAACCCATACTACATTTGTTAAACCCATACTACATTTGTTAAACCCATACTACATTTGTTAAACCCATACTACATTTGTTAAACCCATACTACATTTGTTAAACCCATACTACATTTGTTAAACCCATACTACATTTGTTAAACCCATACTACATTTGTTAAACCCATACTACATTTGTTAAACCCATACTACATTTGTTAAACCCATACTACATTTGTTAAACCCATACTACATTTGTTAAACCCATACTACATTTGTTAAACCCATACTACGCAAAAAGTAAAGTCAGACCCTCGTTAATACCACCAAGATGATGAATTTCATTTATTAGCCTTTTTGACTTTTGTTGTTTGTAAAGAATGTGTTTGGTTTTGTTTGGTTTCCATTCAGCAATATAGTACTAGTGCGAAAATAATATTTACTATGGCCAACTCCTCCTCTGTTGAGTGAGGACTAGAGGCAGGCACAATCAAATAGATGTCATTAGTATATTGCATAGAATACTCGTAGGGTGAATGCTTGGATTTTACGTCTAAGGCAACAATGACAAATGCATGGGGTCCCACTCCCACGGCTGATCCTTGGACTAGGCTGGCATTGTACAAGAATAATTGCCTATATCAACATATCCTGTCACGTAGGCAGCGTTTTCAATATGCATTCTTCCTCAAGGCAAGTTACCAACTCGTGTAGAAGTCTCAATGACGTAGTTTTGAGTTTTGGCCTAACAAATCATATACTCACAGCTTGGAGTATTGTATTAATTTGCTTGGAGTATGGTATTTTTCTTGGTCCTGGTCTTGATCGCGTTCTCAAAGGTCCGGTCTTGATCGCATTCTCGAAGGTCCGGTCTTGATCGTGTTCTCGAGGGGTCTGGACTTGGTCTTGATTGCCTCCGAGATTTGGTCTTGACTACTATTCTGGCATCTGAAGATTTGGAACCGGCATCATGTCTTCAATGTATTATAGTAGTAATATACGTATACATAGTAACAATGTACCCAAATATATATATATATATATATATATATATATATATACATATACATATACACATATATATGCCATATATGTATAAGACATTCAACAGTTAACACAGAAAATCAATGAGAGGGTGAGAGGTGTGAAAGAGATAACTTACGAAATAGGGAGAGATAGAGAGAGTGAGAGAACGAGAGACAGAGCAATGGAGAGAAAGTGTGTGTGTGTGTGTGTGTGTGAGAGAGAGAGAGAGAGAGAGAGAGAGAGAGAGAGAGTGAGAAGAGAGAGAGCGGGGGGAAGAAACTAAACAATATAAAGCTATTACCATCTTTATGATATTCCGTCACGTACTTGTAGATTGTTATGTTGGGCTTATTGCTGGAATCCTGAGTCTCTGAGCTCTTAGTTAGTCTACTTCCCATGATGATATCTGTGGCTCATGTTATCACAATAATGCAATAATTATTATGCAGCTTTCTTTAAGAACAACAACGACAACAACACACTTAAAGTGACAAGTTATCTATGACTACATGGCGCACTATAGAACCAAATCAAAGCCGATTAGCAGAATTTGGGTGATCAATAAACGCTGCGAACCAAAATCCAGGTAATCTGTCCAGGTAAGGGTACTTGTGACATGGAGGCTTACGTGATGGTTTCAGTTCATGAATATTAGGTGGAGAGGAAAGATAGAAGAAAAAAGCTTTTAACGCCTATGAAACTGTTGGTATAGAAGGAAAGGCTGATCAGAGATAGATGAGGGAGTGCGCGGAGTGGAAGGAAGAGAATTCCAGATCTGTGGGGCAGCATGGTGGGGGTTAGAGTTAGAGAGAGAGCGAACTGTGTTCATTTCAATACACTCAAAATATACAGTGACATACAAAACTAGGCCGTCAAATAGGTCACAAGTAACCTATCTAGTTGACCACGCCTCAGTCAAACAAATTTAAAATATCTAGCAAGCGGAATAAACAAGCAATACAAGTAAAAGAAATAACAGATGATAAAGTTAGAAATATTAGCAACAGGAATTTAAAAAGAGAATGTTGCTTCTTCCAATACTTTTGAGCTACAGAGAATCACTACAGAGAAATACAGAGAGATATAGAGAAACACACGGTAGCACTAAGTTAGTTCAAAATTGAAACTTAATAAAAATGCTAATAATAATAAAACCAAATAGCCTAGTAGACGATAACTAAGAACCAACAAATATCAGAATAATGGATGTAGAAGCGCACTTAATGGAACTCCATAATATTGTATTCCCCCCTCTCTCTCTCTCTCTCTCTCTCTCTCTCTCTTAGTGCACTGCCTTCTAGCAGGTCCATGGTTTATTACGCCTTTGAATGTTGTACTATTACAAATTAATTTGATGTTTATGACAACGAAACTTATTATAATAATGAGTTAAAGTAGATCTTTAATTTGGCTACAAACGATTTCATCTAGGCCTAGTGAGAATTACAAATCACTGTAGGGATTTTGTTCCATTCAAAAATGCAATCATAAATATAGGATTTTAAAAAGGTAGAATTAGAATTGGAATAGATATAATTAGTGTTATATAGCCTGGTATTATATGGATGACTTAACTGTAGAGTGCTGAAAATGTCTCTAACTTCTATCGACATTACACCGTTTTAATTGAGGCACCTACAGATAATTTTACAGACTGACAATTTATAGAGTTGATAAAGTAAAGTGTCATTGTTAATGTATTGACTGATTAACATTATAGGATTATCGGACATTATTGGACATTATAGTTAATGTACTGATTAACATTATAGGATTTCAGCTGATTTTGCAAGGTTCTTAAAAGGTTATTTGGGTAAGTTCTGTTTGCCCCCCCTCCCCCTTGCACAAATGCTTCAGGCCCCCAAAGTTTAAATCCGTCACTGCTACTGAGTGTCGTAGGAGAAATATTAATAGTCGTGTGTATTAGAGGAGATCAAAGAGCTTAGTGGAGTGGTGTAGAGGTTAACGAGGATATGACAGGGTATGGAGCCCTCTGCGGCACACTGTACGTGAGGCTGGAAGATGAAGAGGCGTACTCCTGCACTTTAATTAACGCTAAGAGTAGGTTCTGTGAAGTATGAGGTAAACCAGACAAGAGCATTGCCGTGGATATCAAACTATGAGAAAAGACGTCATAAAGAATTTGGTGGTCTATGCATGGTATCAAAGGCTTCAGAGAGATCAAGCGTAGAGAGTCCAGTGACGCGTGGAGGGCACATTGCTTTGGTAATACACGTACTTTGGACTGATTTTCTGGATTTTGGAATTTCCACCGTCTTTGGACCTTCTTTTTGCCCGCCGGCTTGATTTTGTCTCAATAGTAGTGCTCGATGTTGTCATTGATGACTGTAGCACTCTAATTGTTGTTATTAAATTGTTGTTACTATTATTATTGTACATGTAGTCTTGCCGATAGAAGAAGGACATATTCAGTACAGCGGCTTTCTATGTATGCTGATTAGTGTCTATTGAAAAGGTCATTCGACTCAAGATGGGCGGAAAATCTTAGAAATTTACTAATCTCTTCATTACTTAAAACACATATATATTATACGCATATAATAATTAAAATTCGAGTGTCCGCTGATTCGATGTAGCATCAATTTACGTGTAAAGTTCCACTGTGTTTAGTTAATATCTGAAATAAGGGCTGTCTCACGCTACTTGTCTTGATTTTTAAAGCGAATAATCAGATGTGAAATAATAAACTAAGATATTCAAAAGGAAATATTTGCATGCTGAAGATATTCTTTATCGCGTGAATCAGTTGAACTGGACATAAAGAAACTTTATTAGTTACTCGGCTACGAACTTTACAAGATTCTTCCTTATGAAGTTCATGAACTTCATAATTAAGTTAAGCTTGGAAGCAGCAGAAAGCACAAGCGGTTCATGGAAGGAACGATATCCAACTATTGCGCATGCGCACAAGAATTGTAATAAGAATTTTTTATATGGTGTTACGATTTTCTAGTATGATATATTGACATCGTGATTTCAACTGTGTTCAAACGGAAGCCCCGATAGCTTAGCGGTATAAAGCTAGGCTATAGATCATGGGGTTCGGGGTTCGATTGATTCTGGCTCGAGTCACTTTTAATTTTTGTAAAGTTTAAGTTATTAAATTTTGTTAGTTCCATAAGAATATGGTTAGTTAGGGTTATGGTGAAGAGTAGGGGTTAGGGTTAGGGATAGTTTTAGAAATTTACAATTTGTAACTTTTAACGCAAAATTTTAAACGTTGACCCTGTCACACCGGTCATGGCGCATGCGCAATAGCAATCTGCAAATGATTTCTGCATCGAACCGCTTGTGCAGAAAGCATGTGAGAGAATCTGCCAATCAATTTGAGATTTAATATTGTCCGAACTATACAATCATGTCAATTCTATGCCCTATTTCTATAGATTAAAATATACCACTGATATCAGTGAAGTATTAAGCTCTAATATTATACAATAAAATCTGATAACTCTGATTAATGTTATAAATAAATTTCGGACAATGACGACTACAAAATAGTCCATGTTGTATCAAAAAGTGCAAAGTTTAAATCCAATGTAAGCCGATCACCTATAGTTCTCTGACTTAAAATACGACACCGGAAATATCACATTCGGTCAATCAAAGTATCAGATGCACAGTTTTGGGTGTAAATCTTTGATTAAATTCAATTTTATTTAAAAATATATCTAAACTGTGGCGGATCCAGGGGGGACTAGTGGGCCCGCCCCCCTAGGTCCGCCGGAAAAATTTCTTAAACTATATTTTCATTGATTCAATGGCAATTTCGATGTTTAAATATGTTAGTAATGGTGGTTGGGAGGGGAGCTTTGGGATGGGGGCGGTAAGACAGGGCTTTTTATTGTTTCTATGGCAATATCGATGTGTAAATATGTTAGCAATGGCAGTGGTTAGGGGGGCCCGGGGGGGGGGGGGTAGGACTGGGAACGCAGTTCCAATAGCTCGATATTTCTCTAGGACATACTAGGCGACTGTATAATGGAAGGGGCCCGAAAAATGTTGACCGTTTCACTAGCTCTCAATTTTCACTTGAACCGATGTATAACCAATGCACTGGAGGCAAAAAGGGTGTAAGTAAAAAATGCCAACTCTGTTCTGTAGCCGTAGTGCAAACAGCCTTGGCTGGGAGGGGCTTAAGCCCCCTCACCCCCAAAATTTGGTCACTTTTGTAATTCGTCGAGATCCCCAGAGTTTCTGCAGCGGTGAAAAAATTAACATACTATTCCAAAAAATGTAGGATTTTAGGTTTTCCCCTGACTTTAGTACGGGTATGAGCGGGGTGGGGGGGGGGGGTAAGGTACGGGGATACACTCACTCTATGATCCGAAAGTAGTAGGGAACAAATTTTGACCCCCCACAGAAATTTGTCTGGTTGCGTCACATGTCCCGAAGAAGGCGGGGCGTAAGCAAAAAAATGTACACTCTCAAAAAGAAATTTCGGCCACCCCTTAAAATATTCCTGGATCCGCCCCTATATCTACAACTTTTATAAACATTTTGAAGAGGAAATTTGCGATGATTTCAAATACTTTTCAAAGTTCAACAATACGATTACAAGTTGAGATAATAATTTTTTATCTAAAATATTGTGACTGGATAAATATGGTGCCTTACAAAAGCTACACTTCAATTAAATTCAATTAAATTCAATTAAATTCAATTAAATTCAATTAAATTCAATTAAATTCAATTCAATTTATTAAGAACACCAATAAGAGTCATTCAACCATATTCACATACAAAACATAAAAACAAGCAAAACGTTAATGTTACAGATACTTATCACCTAAATTAACTGCTACTTTGAACTATATCAGGTGATCCCCGTCGTCGACGACCACCAATGAAACCTCGGGGCGGCTTCGACTCGGTTGTAGAGATTCGAAGGACGCAGCTCTATCAACAACGGCGGCAGAGTGACATTGGACAGATAGGTGGGTTTTTGAGACAGAAAATTGTAGTTAAAATGATCTTTGTTGATTTTTTTTCTGGTTTTATCAAGTACCTATTTTAATTTTATGAAGTATCTAGTTCAGTTTTATCACGTAACTAGTTTAGTTTTATCACGTAACTAGTTTAGTTTTATCACGTAACTAGTTTAGTTTTATCAAGTACCTGATGTAATTTTTTTAAGTAAGACCAACCCAGGTTAGTTTTGTACAATAGCTAGTTAAGTTTTATGAAGTACTTAGATTCTTGAAATACCTTTCATGTACTTAAACAGATCAATCACGTGAAGTAAGCTAAAAGCCTAAAGTAGGCTATATGGCTTCAATTAGTAGTCTGAAGTATTTATCTAAAAGCCTACTCATCCGGCTCAATTCAATAATTACTATTAGTAGCAGCACATGAAAAGTACATGTACTGTTCTGTATATTATGTGTTCATCGCACAGCAACAGCTTTTATTGAGTCTACGAAATGTTTGAATTATGTACCTTGGACCCGCTATTTGGCTGAACACTAGAGTGGAAGAAGCCATCAATAACTTTTTAAGTCTTCTGTCTAATGCAGTTCTAATGCCATCTATACAAATTCGTATAAACTTATTATAATTCTTGGCAATTATTTTAGACCAACAAGTGAATCTGCGAAACCTATTGTTTAAAAAAAGAAGAAAAAAGAATTTAGCGTCCATTGTTCGCCACAGAGCAATATCAACGGTGTCTCAAGAAAATTGTGTACAGCAACAGACGCTAAATCAATTAAATCAGTAACCAATAACTTAAGTGCACATCTTTGAAATAGATAATCTCAAATACCTGTATTATCAATCGCCGGAAAGTTGATTTAGACTAAGATGCATTTATTACTAAACTGTGATATAACTCAGCCCTCAATATATATCCTCTAGAATCTTTAAACATCAACAGTACTCTCAAACTGACACTTCAACAGTATGGTTTTATTGGCCGTAAATGTCAGAAAAGGAAGTGATGATCTCATTTATCACTTATGCATATTGCAATTGATGAATGTTGCTAAGATATAAAGTGCTACTAGTGTGAAGAATATTTCTATAAAATTGCTTTAACCTTTAACTAGTACTTGCTTATTTTTATTTATTTAATATATCAGACGCATACCACAATGGTATTAAATTACTATTAACAGTAAGTGCGCACAAAAGAAACAAAGGCCCACAGATGACATTACATATTCCGAATGTAAAAACTAAAATTTTGTCTACACAAAATTTACGCTAACTCTTTTTGTGTATTTTAATCAATACCCTACTCTTTATTCACATTTTTTAAAGAGTTAGGGAAGATGCCTTTGCAACTTCTTTGCTAAAGTATTAATTGATTCTAATGGTTTCTTAAAGGGTGCAGTGTGCTTATAGAATAGAGTAGCTCAAAATGAGAAGTTCTTAACTTAATAAACTGTCATGTTAATCAGTTTCCTTGCTAAGTTATTTCTTTGGCTGGAGCCAGTGGCGATGTCGCTAAGTTATTTGACCGCGGATCAGCATGTGCGGGGTTCAAATCCCGGGCTCGCCCGTCACTGACATCGCTTTCAAGTGAGGAAACTGACGTTAACCTTAGATTTTTAGGTTTTAGTTATACCATTTTTCTATGATATGTTATCATAAAAACTTTTTATAAACTAAACCGTTATTAAATGGTTAATGGCCTACTGTGAAACCCTGTGATGTCCCACTCATCTCCGGAGTGAAGCAAGGCTGGGTTTTATCTCATCACTATTTAAATTGTACGTGGATTATATCCTAGAGATGTTTGGAAAATCTGGCCTTGGCAGCTTTGTTGGACCAAATGTCATAACATGTACCTTTATGTATGCAGACGAACTAATCTTAATAAGTGATGTGTTAATCGTAGCAGTAATATGTTTTTATTTACAACATATGCTTGATATAATCGAGTTTGTAACCTAAACTTGCCTATGATATTGAAATGTCATTGAATAAATTAAGTGTATAAATATAAAATCAAATGAAAGAGTTTAGAAATTAATGTAATAGAAGTTAATTTGGTTAATTAAGAAAGCTAAGCTTTTCATTAATTAGTAACAAAATGTACATGTGCTCATGATTTGTAGGCCAAATACGTTTATTATCAACTGAACTATAATTTTATCCCGCCTTCGCACTTTTACACCTGTTAAGGTATTTCATAAACTTCTAGACATACAAGCCACACTTATTTTACGGCATATCTGCCACTACCTTGTCTTCTAAAGAGATGAAAAGTTTAAGTAGTGCTCTAACGGTGTATTTTGTAAGATCTTCGCATATTCGATAATAAAGGTATCTTAGACAGTCAATACATCTATTATAGTAATTCATTACCGTGTAGTTAAGTACTTATTTGAATATCAGAGATACAACTTCCGCAATAAATTAGTAAAGGAGAATAACATGAATGAGTCAGCACAAATATAATTATAGTAACTGATGCAGTGGATATTGCAGATAATTACTCATTACAAGTAAAGTATGCATTAAATTCTATGGATGCTAAATACCAAATCAAATGTAAAATGTAAAGGTTTTCTAAATTAAATTCCTCATAAATGAATAATTATTTTAATCATGATTTACTTAGCAATTGTGTAGGGATTTCAATTTGAATCTATGCTCCAATTATGGAGATATCGCTAAACGATCTTAGAAGATTTAAAAGGTTCTGTATACATGCATATGAACGCAAATTGTTACAGATGTTTCTGCATAAGCTCATATGTATTGACTGCATTATTACTATTTGTCTATCATTATGCTTACTTTTCAGTTGGTGTAATTAAATTTAAAAAATAAAAAAGATAAAAAAGTTAGATAGCGCAAAAGACTACACTTTATAACACGACTAGTAAGACAAGTATATAATGCTCATAAACTGCTATTCAAAAAGAGAAATTTCAATGTTTTGGTCTTCCGCGTGATTTATAAAGAAGGAATGAGATAATATGCATAATGTCAGACTACAATATAAAAGTACCTAGGTCCTCGGAAAGATTAATCATCAATAACTATTGAAGCACTACCAGCTTCAATAGTATTCTAAAAGAGTTGAGTTGGTTTTAAGGGAAATCTACATGTAGAACACTTTCCTAGTACCCCACAAAAAGGCAGATACTTAGTAAACATTCATATTTAAATGAATATTTCAAGCATATAGTAGGCCTAATCTCTTGATATAATGTCTTGAATGTCTTGATAGCGTAGAGGTAACGTCATGAACTTTTAAATGACAGATCCTGAGGTGAAATGAACCCTCGTGGGTTCGAATCCCAGCCGATCTGAAAGTAAAATCTCGGACATTCACTGAACTGGTTATGCGGAAAATGGTCTAAATTGCCTACCGGTTTAAGCATGTGGTATTAATAATGATATATATCAACATAGTTGATCATTTCACTATAATGCGTGCTTACTTATTTTACTTTACTTTTGCCTACTAGATTCAACAACAGAGACTACATAGTTACAAAAGTAATGCTGCAATGGCTGTTGACGTTTGTCATCTAGTGGCCTCTTAAGACCAGAGAAAAATTGCTTATTTATTTTGCAATTCACAATTAAAACCTGAACACGTTAAGTCATCAAAATCATTCTACGAATCCCAGTTTAACTAGGGTCGAGGTGAGAAAATTGTGCAGTAATTGCTGGAGGCTAGGCGCTCATCAACCGAATGTCCTTTCTGAGGTTGGTTTGGATCTTAGTGCTTTGTCGCATTTTACGACACGTGCAGTCCACGGCTGGTCTAATCTTCAGCAATCCGAACACAACACGGGCATACTTTAAATATTTAATTAAACCTATCGAAGTAAGGTTCGATATTTTCAGATTCACACTAGAATTATCTCTTCAACCTGCAGTGCTTTGACGAAATTCAAGTGTTTAACGAGGATCGTTGCCATACGCTTGGCTTCAGCCATTAGATCCGCCATGGAATCTTCTGAAAAAATTTGTTCATTGGTGCTATGGGTTGCGGCAGTGGCATTTCCTACTCCACCCAGTAATCTGCCAGCAGCCAATGCTATTTTGTTAAACTGACGACACACTGTTATCACACTGTCCAGCAGTTCACTTCTCACAACATAGCTCTGTCCATCGCTAGAAGTTAGAAGTACCCGATAGCTATCAATCATTTCTTTCACTCCGCAAACAGCAGGTTTTAGAGCGTTGCTGAATTCATAGTTTGATCTTGTTGCTCCTCCCACTAATTCTTTGCAACGGGTGACTAAACGACGAGATGAGATTAAAAGCAGATGCTTCTTCTCAGCAAACGCTTCAATATTCGAAGAGTTTGTTTGTGATGATGACAAGACGTTACTGGATGGTCTCACTGAAACATTTATTGGATTACCTTTGTAACCATCTATATCACGACAACCCTGGATCATGGCGATTTTTTCTGTTTGTAATTCTTGAAGTAATTTTGTAATTGTTTCAAATGCTTGAGTGGTAGCTTTTTCATGATCGTGTGAAATGTTACTAAGTTCGTCTGAATGATTATTAGGCAAAAATATTCTTTCTGATTCTTGTGTGCATTTCTTAGAGCTAATAGATAACGATTGTATATGAGCGAGATTCTCAGATACATTGGAATAGCTTACTGGTGAAGCGTGGATATCTTCATAAATATTTTCATCATACGTCAAAGAAGCGTAGTGGCCTTCTTCAAGAACAGTTGAGGCAGTAGGCGACTTAAGAGAGAATTGCCTGTTATAATCGATATTCAGAAAACTTGTCGAGACTACATCTCCACTATTTAAATTTTCTCCTATTGCTTTACTCTTTTCAGCAGCGTTTTCTACTTTATGTCTATCATCATCAGCAGCTGAACTAAACGAAGTACTGCCTTCTTTATTACTAAATATACTTTCATTTTTGCTACTCTTCAGACACTTATTTACGGTACTGTACACGGGGGCAATGACGCTTAAGCTTGCCCCCGTGCGATCACTAATGACCAAGCAATCTAAGCTAGAGCCGTAGTTATTGTTATTATTTTTATTGGGACTGTGATAAAAGCTCCTGTGTTTACAATTATGACTACTACAAGCGTTAGTAACTTGATTTACATTAGTACTGGCGAACACGTTCTTTTTCTGTCTGACAATTGGGCTAGTGTGATTCGTATCGTCAAGACTGCAGTTACACCCAGAACATGCGGGATCACGATCGTACTGCCTTAGGTTAGGAGCACTGCCAAAGTTGTTGGTGTACATGTAGCTCTGCGAGCGTGAAATGGGGCGCAGTTTTGAGGCAATGTAGATGCTTGCGGCTTTGTTGTTTAGGCCAGTGCGATTCGTATCATTCTGGGATGTGATCTGTTTGGTCTCGTAGGGAGTGTTTTCCAGTACATGGTCACACCCAAGTCCCGAATTGTTGACAGAACTAATTGAGTTATCATTATATTTGTTTATTATACGTGTAAGACGCTTGCTATTCACAGTATCAGTAAAGCCTCTTAAATCTGGATGGCTTGAATATTGTTTCTTGCTCGTTTGTATGCTAGATGTGCTCGCGTAGAGTGCTTCTTCATCATTAGCAGTTAATTCAGTATGGCTCTTTTGAATCTCTTCCAAATTATGTCTGATACTTCTAACTTTCCACTTAACTGCCTTGCTGCTCGGTCTACTGCTAACAATTGAATATTTCATTGGCAGACATTCTTCGGATCGATGTATTTCCGCTTGAGAAGTATTGGATCTGGTACACGCAAGCGAGGAAGGAACTCGAGGGATTAAGACGGATACTGGTCTGGCTTTTGTGGCTGTTGGTCCGGGCCTCATGGGAACTTCTTTACTCAAGAGAGACTCACAGCGTCTTGGCAACCAACGTCTGGGAACGAACTGATCTGACACATCAGTGACGTTAGGCTCATATGACCTCCCCACGGAGAGATCTAGTCCATTGTTGAAATCATTCTTAGAGTCATTTCCTCTGCAATCGTCTGTTTCAATCCACTGAACTGGTTTAATCTCGTTCAGAAAGGTATCAAAAGTTATTGGACTCAACGACTGGTGGTTTAGTTCATCATTCTGGGTATCCTCTGCTGTAAGTGGACGGGGAAATACATCAGATGTGGGAGAAGTGGCAGTAGGCATTGTCTCTGTGTGATCGTCTTGTTCAATGTTCAATTTAAAGCAAGAACCAAAAATCTTGTTTTTATGCCGAGGTGAAGAGGATGAATGCTGAGGTGATTTAGGTGATGTCGCCGATGGCGTAATAACTTCTTTATCGACGTCGTTCTTAAAAGATAAGTTGAGATTTACCTTTCTATTTTTATCCAAAAGAGATGGCATTGACGACATAACGAATTTACCTCCATTCTTGTCTGCTTTCTCAGCTCCACTGAAGAACTTCCGGTTCTTCCAAATCATAGGTGATACATCGCCCTTCGAGGTGGCCAATTCTAGCTTATTCCGAGTTCTGCCTGGAGTAGATGACAAAGATGAGTTTGAAGTATAGTAGTCTTGTCTCTTCACCTCACACTCGTCCTCAGATGTGCTCACATCACTGCTGGAGTTCAGACGATACATCGACGGCCACCTGGCGACGAGTGCAGACAACGATGACGTACTTCTGACGAGATTTGACGACTTGAGTGGCTTAGACCTCAGTACATTCCACACTACAGCCTGTTCGGCTGTGACTGAAGTGCTTGATTGTTCAGTTTTATTGGAATCTGTAATATCTTGTGATCTTTCATCTAAAGCTCTTTGTGAGGCGTCACAAGCCAGTGACAGAGACGAATCATATTTAGGCTGATCCATTTCAGTCTGATGCTTTATTCGAATTCAGAATTATAACAAATTAAAACATATTGCCATATATATCAAAATATCCTGTAAAATATAATTTCTACGTTTTAGTAGCCTATATGTAATGTTGAAAATCATTTGCAAGTGATTTTATAGCTGCAATGAAACATGTATATACGGTACATACGACTAGTAGTAGCCCAGGCTCTACTATACTTACCGACTTTACTTGTTCAATGGTATCTACCTACTTCGTGGCCAATTTAACAAGCAAGAATGTTTGTTAATCAGGAGGCGAACCAGGAGGTTAAACTTACCTTTAGACTTTTTGAAATAACTGACAAGTTAATTGAAATCACACACTACCCATAGTCCGGTATGTCTCTGACAGTATCCATTGTGATAGGGTAATAGCGATAAATTTGTATTCATAATTTACTATTAGACAATTTATATACATGTATAAGTAAATACTGTAAATATACTGTACCGTATTTATTCATATATTATATATAAAGCTGATAAATCTAATGTTAAAACCAGTTTCCTCACTTGAAAGCGATGTTAGTGACGGACAAGCATAAGATTTAAACTCGGCACTTACTGATCCGCGGTGAATATCTTACACCGAGATCGTCACTGGCTCCAGCCAGTATATATTGTATATATATTTGTATAATTATATATATATATGTATATATATATATATATATATATATATATATATATATATATATGAAAACATATACATATATATTTAGTATATATCTTGAATATATTCAAACCGCGTAATATATTAAACTGCTGATTCTTTCATGCCAAACAAAACAATGTTGTTAAAATGAAGCCGAGAGATGATAGTGATCTGGGTTAGACAGTGAGGTCGCATACAGTACACGGCAATGGTATATTTATTGTACTTCCAGTTAACAAATGTAATATACACGTAATTTAGAATATGAAATATCTTAGAGAGCAACACGTTTCACGATCAACTGCGATTGAACCCGACGACTTCAACCGGATATATACATGTAGACCAGTGGTTGAAGACCTTATTACACATCTCGGACTAAGTTTTATTATAAATAAATCTGAAGAGTGTTAAACGTTATCAAACATCAATTAATTAATCGATCAATTCACAAATACAAATATTTAGCTTAGCAAAAAATAAATCAATCAAAAAGCAATCAATAAATACATCGCTATTGATACTAGTAAACAATGCAATTGTCAGCAAAAGTGAGCTAGAAGTATTTAATAAACATTCTCATTGGACCTATAAATTTAAAGTTTTATTGCCTCATAATTGGGGATTTAAAATCTCTGTATCTGTATAATAGATTTTACTGTAACTGCATTTGTAAGAAGGGACAAGCAAGAATTAATGACGGCAGCCAGAAACTATTTCTGTAGCCATTATTACTAAGCCTTGAGTTACGTTAAAGTTGAACAAAGCATAAAATAATTATGTGAACGGATTTGTCAATGCAGTGATCTATATGGATTGCGACAGTAGGCTGTGAAAAATGATGTACATTGAATCTCCGATTTGCAAAAAAGTAACGAGATTATTGGGATTTATAGCAGAGTGTTCCAAGATGTGGCATCAATAGCGCTTTTACATTTTGTAGTATCAGTGTATTTTATTGTATTCTCTTCGTTCAAAACCTAAGGCTTAATTCAGAGAAATTTCTACCAGTAGAAGTAAAAACTGCAAGTGGTTCGTGACCGTCGATTAACATATGCTATTTATTGTAAAGAAATAAAGAATAAATATGTTTTGAGTGAAGTTGACTTCTTAAAATTAAAATATGTAACTAAGTTTAACGTCTGTTTCTGTTCCAAGTGGGAAACGCCTAGAGATGGTCTGGTTGATATTCGAACCGATTGTGGTTTGTTTATCTGGAAAGGACGCTATTCAAACGGTATCAAACTAATACCCTTAATAGTATTCACGGAATGTAGCTTTTAAAACTTTTAATTTTTATTAAACTACTTATTTTTTTAGACTGTTCGACTGAATTGTTTTCTCGGAAAAGCCGCTTAGTTTGGCTATTGATAAATAATTAGATAATTGATTTCACAGTGAAATGATTAACCTTGCTTAAAATGGATTAATCAAAATTATGTTAATTTTTGATATTAATCAAAGCGAAGTTATATATAGCTTTCTTTGTTAAATAAAAATACTCGGTTCTACGGAAGTTTCATTAGTTTGTCATTTCGCGACTTAAGATTTAAGATGTTATTAAATAAAATGCACATTTTTCAATTGCGTATCTAGTTAATCTAACAGCTACTAAAACAGCTAGATTATATAACTATAATGAATTATGGTACATTGTAAAATACTTGGTTGGTAAATAGATACATATATTTAGGTCAACATATTAATATTTATAAACATATATTTACTACCATAGTGCAATTATGACATAAACAAATATAGAAACTATTATGACGTCCGGTTCCTTATTAAAAGGTGATGTCGCAGTGATCTCAACAGCATAAACCGGCTTGTTTGCCGAATGGATATCACTTTTGACTGAGAAGCAGGAGGTCATCGGTTCCTATTCCAGCCTTACCTTCTCTGGCAGAATCTCTTACGATACGCAACAAACTTAAACACAGCTTTACAATTTTAGTCTACTTTGGACTGATTTTCTGGATATTGGAATTTGCACAGTTTTTGTACCTTTGTTTGCTCGCCGGCTTGATTTTGTCTCAAGAGTGCTCGATGTTGTCATTGATGACTGTAGCACTCTAATTGTTGTTGTTATTATTATTATTATTATTAGAACTAATTTCCAATTACGCTACGCTATTAAAATAGTGCGTTATAACCTCATATACTCCAAAGTAACTAAATTATAAACTGAACACCTACATAGTTTCACTGTAGAAATGCACTCTAACGTTAGTAAAGAATAATAATCTGGATAAAAGTGGTAATCTGGTAGATATTGGTAGTCTTTTAATCTAATTGTCGAACTAGATACAAGTGTGAACGACAGATAGTGACAATAGTTCGTGATCTACATGATATCAGCCTAGTCTTGTTGGACTGGACAACACCAGAATGCTCTTTTGTTCCTTCGATTCTTTCATTTGAGCAGACAAGCCAGAGGTATTGTTGTTGTTTTCTTCTAAAGGCAATTCGTGATATAATTCTCTTACATTACATGCATTACCTATGCAGCCTCGAGGCTTATTCTGATTGAGCAATTGACAAACACTCGTAATATAGGCCTACTAAATATCTCAGTTACTGTACTTAGGTAGAGCGGGAATGGGGGGGGGGGCGCAGGAAAGACGATGAAAGCATATACAAGTATAACAACTAACCATCCGAGTAATTTTATTTTCTACATTATCGGATAATAAATATAGTCATACTAATGGTAAGTAATTTTGTGCCCAAACAAAATGATTTGGCGATGATTTGAAATGTGATACGTAATCAACGATCAATGATCAGTAATCAATGATCAGTTAACGACGACTAATGGATCGCACAGAATTCGGACTGTTTTGTCCATACGAAAGAATATGTTGCAAGAGACTCTTGAGATACATGTATAATGCCTGCTCCCCTTCCCTCCAGTCTGTTACACAGAACTCCAAATCACTCAGAAACTAGATTTTACCAAACTGTTAGTTAGTAATGCTCGTTGATTACGTACGAAACGTATCACATTTCAAAGCTGAACTGCTTTTGACCTTTAATAATTTCATGAATACGTTTAATCAAATGTAAAAGGCCTCTTTTCAAACTAATTTATATGATATCTATAATGAAATATATAGCTTCAAAAAAGTTTCAGTAGTAATTGAATGTTCTGCTTTGCTTTTTATTGTGAAACATTGAAACAAAATACTCTAATACACCGTCAATAATGGTCACATTAGCGTAGAATTGATTATATTAGATTATAAACTGGTATATAGTATTTAGTGTAGAACCTTTATGACATTCCATTAAAATATTGATTTAATATTAGATTATTAAGATAATTAGATTATAACGGTTGTAACATTATAATTATTTGTAGGCTTATAGTTATAAATAAAGTATAATTAATTATTAATACTTACGCTCGCATGGCGATAAGATTTATGATTATGGAAACGGAATGATTTAAATTAGCACTTAGAACATTAACTCTTTGATTTGAGAAGTTTGACTTAATTAAAGGGATTATTCCAAAACTGATACCTGACTTGAAGTTTTACTTATTCGCTTTCTAAATGTACTCTTTTGTTCAGTCATGCTGGATTAAAAATAATAAAACGTCTGAATATGAGAAGATATTCACTGAGTATACTGTGAATAATTTCATGTGAAACTAGTTTATTTAGTAAATCTATAATGGTAGATACTTTTATTTTACAAAAGTGTAATGCAATTTTAGCTACATAGTGTCATTCAAAAGTCTGCCACTAAATAGTTCCTCTAAATATCAATGAAATTATCCATCCATCCAAAATTTTGGATGAACACACCCATCATTTTTTAATGTTCGCAGATCCAATTAACCTAACTTCGACGTAAATTTTATGCACTGAATTTATCCGATATTTTTTATGATTTCAAAACACATGATAGGATGGTCATAAGAGACAGACTGATCCACATTCCAGGTCTCATCTTGTCACCGCTGTTGACACCGAACCCGTAAGCAGCGAAAGGGTTGACGGTGTAGGGAGGCGTGACTGAGACGCTATGAGCCCGCACGTAGCGGGTCGTGATGGACCCGCAATCTGGCAGCTCCCCTGGACCTAACGTCTGCGTCATAATCGCTGTGATTGGTTTCTTCAAGTCCAAAATCTTGTTTCCTAATAAATCAGCGAAATATATAGCTTATATGCATTTATTAGTTCTATTTTATATTCTATAAATTCGATATAATAATAATAATTATTATTATTATTATTATAACGATTCGAGCAATACGTGCTGAATCGCCGCCCGGCTACTCGAGGTCATCAATCGGCTTAAAAGAATTGTTGAAGCAGACTGCATTAAATCTTTGCAAAGTCATGGAAAGCCTTTGCCAAAGAAAAGATGTCTCTCGCTTATCGCCGGTTTGCTCTGCAATAAGTCTGCCTATGCCATTAATAAAGTCAACTCCTTCGGGATTCATCGGGCCCATGGTTTCAATAGCCACCGGAACAACTTCATATCCTAAGGACAGATCACAGTATTTATCCAACTTCCTAGAGGCGGCATGAACAGCAGCACCACCGCTGTGACTGAAGTCGTATTCAGGTAGGAGTTTGCCATAGTGTCAATGACCGTGACGTCCAAACGGCACATTTACCGTTGCACCAGGGCACTAAAGTCATGCCGTCCGGACGCTTGCCGTCTGATCTGGACAACCCACTTGGCTCCTTGAGAAGGGATGCCTGCTCTCGAAAGTGCTCGCATGTTATGCATTTATTATGATGGCGAGACTTCTACCTGAGCTTCGTTTGCAGGAGAGGCCGTGGAGACCTAAAGCGTCGACTTCATGACTTCGCACATGCGAGGCTCGCATTTTCGCCCCTAACGGAAACTAACAGCTACTCGAATCGCCTCATTGTCTAAAAAAGCCCACAAGAAGCAACAGGGAGAGCGTGAAGCCAGTCGCTGCTTCTTTAGTTGATACAGCTAGGAGTCGTGCTCTGTCTACTGCATTGGACTGGGATTCTAACAGACTGTTATAAATCCGATCCACTATAGGACGGTCCCATGATTTCTGGCTACTGACTGAGGTAGAAGGTGGAGCACTGGAGGTGATGCTTTTGGACCAAACTGACACGCAACGTCAATGGAACTATCGGCAGAAAGGGAGCACTTATGAAGGATGGCGTCTTGCAACTGCCTCGTTCCCATCGCTGATGCCAAAAAGGCTGAAGGCGCGATATGGGAAACAAGACGAATTCCAAGACCACCCATGCTCACCGGTAGACTGGCTTGCTGCCACTGCAAAACAGACTAATCTGCGTTGATAACGGCGCATAAGCATTGCCTAAGAGCCTCGTCGTAGTCTAAAAGCCGCGGATTAGAGAAGCTCGGACTAGAGCGCAGAATGTGCACAAGTTTAGGCGCACTTAAAGAAAAGCGAAGGATTGTTAAAGCATCATGAGCGGCTAGCGACTTCAAGCGTGATGCTGTACGTTTGAGGTCTTCAAGGCGACTGGATAAAGCGATGGTAGTAGCTTCTTCTCCAGAGAGTGGCGCGCCGAGTAGAGAACTATGGGATAGGCAAAATTATTATTATTATAATATAGAATATAATATTAAAAAATTATTATTAGTATTATTTTAATAATAATAATAATAATTACTATTATTATTGTTATTATTATTATTATTATTATTATTATTAAAAGCTAAAAAGCTAAGGTTAACGTCAGTTTCCTCCCTCGAAAGCAATGTCAGTGACGGGTGAGCCCAGGATTTTAACCCGCACCTACTGATCCGCAGTCGAATATCTTACCGACTTCGCTACTGGCTCCAGCCAGTGGCGAAGTCGGTAATATTATTATTATTATTATTAATATTACCGACTAATTGTCGCTAATTAGTATTCTTATTACTATATTATTATCTATAAATTCTATATTCATCATCATCCTCCCTTGAATCCCAGTTTAACCAGGGTCGGGATACAAATAGATTGTCTCAAATCCTCTCTGTCCTACGCCACACCACCAGCCATCCCCTATTTGAGACTTTTCCATTCGTTTAACGTTTTGTAGCAATTTCTGGAGCCTAGGCGCTCACCAACCGAATGCCCTTTCTGACGTTGGTATGGATCTTGGTGCTTTAATCGCCTTCTACGACAAGTGCAGTCACCGGTTGGTCAATTCTTCAAACAACCCGGACACAACACTGGGACTATAAATTCTATATTATATTATTATTATTATTATATAGAAATTCTATATTATAAATTCTAGATTACTTATATCATTTGATATTGTTTAGCAACGAAATGGGTTTCATCTATTTTGAATGTACATTATTTTACTTGTAAAGGACCATAGGTTGTGCATTCAGAAATTCTTCATTATCGAGTCAAATCGCTATTGCATCCAAGGTTATCAGATCAAGGAATTCAAATTGATATTCTAGGAGTCAATGAAAAGCTAAGGCTAGAGTTAAATTTGAAGTCAGTTTCGCAATGGCGAACAAAGATGAATGAATGGCTATGACGATGATATTATACAGTCGTGGCCAAAAGTTTGGCATGGGCGTAAAATTCTTTAATTTATTCTTTAAGACTCTATTACAATAGTGATCTTAAAGTTATGAATTATCGTTTGGTTCATATTTATCCTAGAGGGTTTTAATCACATTCTACTCTATATGTCCAGTCTAGTACTTGGTGTGACATCTTTGGCAGCAAGTAGCCTACTGCTTCAATACGTTGAGGCATAGAATTTACCACTTTCTTGCAGTAGGCTTGGGTCACTTCTGTTTTCCACACAGCCCTGATGCAATCAATTAGGGATTGTTCCGAGGTGGGGTTGTGTTGCGCAGCAGCCCTTCTCTTAATGTGGGTCCACATATTCTCTATTGGATTTAGATCAGGGCTGGAATCAGGCCAGGGACCCAGGATCTGGATGTTGTTGTCCTCCAGCCACCTCGTTACCGTGGTTGCTCTGTGACAAGGAGCTACATCATGTTGAAATATGATGCAGCCTTATATCCCCATGTGTGCAGGAAGCTTCTGCTGCAGTATGGTCAAATACACTTTGGCATTTGTAGTCGTACACTTAGGCATCAACTATATTCCACCGTGCACTTGTGCGCTGAAGCTCACCCAAACCATCACTGTTGACGCTTGTCTGACGACAGCTACCACGCATCTGGAGTCAAATCTCTTCTTAGGTGATATTCTCACACGCCTCACATAAGAGGAGAACTAAGAAAATGTAGCTTCGTCAGAAAATAAGACTTTCTTCCAGTCTGCAGAACTCCAGTCCTTGTACTTCTTGCAGAAAGCAACTCTTGATCTTTAACAAGCGCTTTCGTAGAGTCATAGTTTTTTTTGTTTTCATTTATAATAATTAGCATTATTATTAATTATGACATTAGGATTTTGAATTGAATTATTAATTATGATATAATAATTATATAATAATACTTATTTTTTATTAATTGTGCTATGTATTATTATAATTAACCAACGTCAGAAAGGGAATTCGGTTTGTGAGCGCCTAGGCTCCAGAAATTTCCACAAAATTTTCTAAAACTAATGGAAGAGAATTTGATATGGCATGAGACAAAGAGGAGTGGAGCATGTCCATTCTTATCCCTTCTCTAGTTATACTGGGATTAAAGGGCAGATGATGATGGTATTGTACGCATAATTATGATATTTATAATTTTAATTAATTATATGTTATGCAAATTTATGTATAATATTCGAGAACGAACCAACCTGAAGTGTCTATGGTGAACTCGTACCCAAGTAAGGGCTTGGAGGTAGTAAAGTGTAAAGTGGCGTTGTTGTAGGGGTTGCAGGGTATCGCTGGGCCGAGCACAAAGTAGTATTCATCAGGCTCGTTAGACACGAGGTAGTAGTAGACGCCGTCAGCGGACATGTAGCCTCCTGGGAACGCCGCTTTAGCCGCTTCCAATGCGCTGTTCGCTGCGCTCTTCGCTCTCAGAGCTGTTTGCACAAAGTGATCGAGTGTATTACATACGTGTTCATCGCTTTCAATTATTTTAAGATTGATCCTTTCAGTTGAATGTTTATACAGGTGTAATAGCCATTTCTCTATCTATCTATCTCTCCCTCTCTCTCTCTCTCTCTCTCTCTCTCTCTCTCTCTTACTCACTCCTCGCTCTCTCTCTCTCTCTCTCTCTTTCTCTCTCTCTTTCTCTTTCTCTCTGATGTGACACCAAATATGCCAAATGATCTGTTGAAGACACATGTTGCATATTCCTATTCATTGGTGCTTAGGCTTTTATAAAGATCAGCTTTTGGAGCAATCCGTTGATTCCATTAATAATAAAAATATTTAGAGTGCTATTATCGTCCATGACAACATAAAGCACTATTGAGACAAATTCAAACTGGTCAGCAAAAAGAAGGCCCAAAACGGTGCAAATTCCAAAAACTAAAAAGCAGTGCAAAGATGACTTTATTCTGTTTCATATCTTTTATTTGTTCATCTCAGCAAAAGTTATACAAACAACAGGAGAGTACATGGAGTTAGATAAACAAATAGCAATACTAATTGAGGCTACCATAGAAGAGCAAGAACTCTGTGCGGTAATAAATAATAATAATAATAATAATAATAATAATAATAATAATAATAATAATAATAATGCCGCGGCCTCTGCTGGTGCTGCAGCAGAGGCCGCGGCTAATAGGAAAACTCTGAAGTATGCCGAAATCTCTGGCAACTATATCTTCATGCCTATTGCCTTTGAGACCCTGGGGCCCATCAACTCCCTCGCATCAGACTTTATTGACGAAATAGGCAGGAGGACCAGCGCCATTACTGGTGATAAGCGCGAAAAATCTTTTCTGTGGCAGCGACTGTCTATTGCTCTCCAGCGATTCAATGCAGTCTGCTTCAGTGGCACTTGGGCTAAAGCGGCTTCCCAGAGTGCAGAGGAATTATTTTAATCGCTTTTTAAAAAAACTTTTAATTAAATAAAGTCTCTTTTATCATAATAATAATAATAATAAAGGTTTAACGTCCGTTTCCTCATACAAGGATGATGTCAGGGACGTCATACCGTAATTAGAAGAAATCGCACAGTCTACTAAAGTCTGAAATAAATAATTTCTATTACACTACCAAGTAAAGTAAAACCGTTGGTAGCACACAATTGAATATTTTAAAATTAAGAATTTTTCTAATGCCCAGACACTGGCAAGTGAAAATTCAAAATAAATTTGTAAAATTATCTCTAAATTATAAAAATTAAACGAGTAAACAAAGTACATATCTATAAAGAGCAAATAAAACAAACTAAAATGAACTTTAGAGTGCAAAGCAAATATGATGTATCAAGAAACGAAAATTTAATGATACAAGTGTCTAGTTAACTGGTACATGTACAATGGTTCAAAGTAAGCATTACTTATTCATAAAGACTTTGATGATGACAAAGATGATCATTGAGCTGGTGATAAATACGTTGATTCATGGCATGGCTTTACAGAAGTTAAATGATATCATATCAGAAAAGATTGACAATATTGAATTTGCATTGCAATAATTATTGACTTACATCGCAGCATTCAACATATTGAAGCATTAAATATCATTGCAAAATTACATTGCTACAGAGTTAGAGGGATTCCATATAATTTGGAAAGAAGTTATTTCAATAGGCAGCAATTTGGTTAATTAAATTTGTTTAATTCTGAAATGAATTAAATGTGCATCTGAAATGAATAACATCGAATGAACTTTTCTTCAAGGTTCAATAGTAAAGTAGTTTTTTTAGCATTATTATTTTATTCTTAATATATATAGTTTTATTTCACCACTCAGGTGGCAAGACAAGAAACAAATACAATACAATCATACAAGTAAACACAAAAATAACGTTGACAAAAAATCAACGCAAGCATACACTCAATCAATCAACTCAAAATTAATAACTAAAAATTAATTAAATGATTTCTAGCGATCGTTCACAGTAGTTTCGCAATAATGGCTTCCAGTCAAGTCTCTCAACCTGGAAGCTCTCTGGCAAGATACAGTTATCACTAACGTTCACGCAGTATTATTGATTAATGGCAACAACTCTCCATTGAAACAATTAAAGTATTTATAAGCATTATCAGAAAGACACAATTTTCTCAAAAAATTAAATCTTCTATTTGCAATCTTAATTTCAATCGGAAATTGACCTGAAAAAAATTGACATTGCTTAAATGTGTTTTTATCGAAAGTACGAAATAACTTGCTAGACAATTGAGAATAAGCATTTTCTAGGCTCTGAATCACAGATTTTGACATTTCTACACATTCAGAACCATTCAGCAAAATATGAAAAGGTACGCAAATATAAAAAGGTACGCAATATGATTCAACAAGTGAAATTACTACAGAAGGTGCAGAGTTGCCCCCAATTTTGCTGAAGATATATCGTTAAGTGCCTTAACTTATATAGTATGTCTTACTACAATTAACACTTAAACCTACATTAGCTAATGCATATGTGCTGATATCAATTAAGGACTGCAAATCTTTCACTGTTGATGATAATAATATTAAATCGTCCGCAGACATAAAGGAATTGCAGCACAGAGAAGATACGAAACAACCAATTTTGGATTTTTCAAGTTTAACTAGCATATAATCTATATCAATTAATCATTGCTGACTTTCAAGACACTGAGCTTAAATCTTTTCAACGTATCTATATCGACACCTAGAATTTGGCCTATACTTTTACCTAATTGAATTACACACCAATGATCAAATGAAGTGAATTCAAACCTGGTAGCAGTCCCAGTAGAAGACCAAGAAGTAATCCAAGCAAAGCTAAACCCAGAATTGATCCAAGAATAGCCGCACAACATCTCTAAAATATTATACAGGAAATACATTTCAAATAACATACTATAGATGTAAGTTATATTCTCAATTGAGCCACAAACAGCAAAGTTAACACCTATGCAACTGATTGATTTAGGTATGAATTAAAGAGACCGTGATGGAATTATTAAATCAAAATTAAACTTTATAAGTATATTCCTATCACAACATAAAATTATTATGCATGTGCGTACACGTTTATATCATTCAGATTGCATTTTTAAGACACACCTTTATATGCATATTAAATATTTCTCGTTTATTTTTCATGTTTTCAAGTTAGTTTCTTATACTGAGCTTAAAAC
Organism: Enchytraeus crypticus; assembly: GCA_905160935.1. Taxonomy (NCBI): domain Eukaryota; kingdom Metazoa; phylum Annelida; class Clitellata; order Enchytraeida; family Enchytraeidae; genus Enchytraeus; species Enchytraeus crypticus. The sequence goes on along the minus strand of CAJHZI010000815.1, from coordinate 38,996 downwards.
AAAAGCACGAAATAAATTCTGGTGTGATAAGCCATACTATTCCAAAGCTAAAAACTCTATGAGGTGTGGATAAGGCTTAGCCTTTTGTGGTTGGAATAATTCGTTAATCAATGGAGTGCTCTTTATAGGGAGTGAAAATAATTTTTACTTTGGACCTGCCAATTAGCAGAACACTAAAGAGAGAAGCCTACAATAGTTAAATTAAAAACCAATTAAATTAAAAAACTTTACCAATATAAAAATTGAGAGAAACAACTAACTGATAGCTATACAAATATTCAAATTATAACTTTCAAAGACGTACGAAAGATGAACGACTATATTCTCAAGAGAGTGTAATATTTCAGTTTAACCTATGAAAAAGTAACATAGTGACAAATGTTAGGTTGGTGTGTTGTTTCTTTGACGTCTCTGATATACTCTGGATGAATTAGCGAATTCTGACTAATCATCGATGACTAATTTATTGATCGATTGATTGACCTCACCGTGTTATTACAGAGCCCAGAGGATGCCACTGCACTCTTGCTGGTAGCCAGCTGCTGCTCGCTGTAAGCAGCTGCTCCGTATGACTCCGCCCCATATGTCTCGTTAATGATGTTTGTTTTGGTCACGTGACTATTATACTCCGCCCCGCTGAGGTCAACTTTGGCCCCGCCCTCGTTGTAGTAGGTTCTGTTGATGATAGTGTTGGTGCTGCTGCTGTTTGCTCCGAGGTTCAGATTCGCCGCATTGCCTCCGTAACCACCGCCCTGAAGATAAATAAACAATGAAACTAATGTAGATATGATATATCTATGCAGTTATAATAATAATAATAATAATAATAATAATAATAAATGCGCTGCTGCTGGCTCAGTTGCTGAAGCCGCTGCCAATAGGAAGACACTGAAATATGCCGCAGTCTCTAGCAGCTACATCTTCCTGCCAATTGCTTTTGAGACATTGGGCCCCATCAACTCTGCCGCGTCTGACTTCTTAAACGAATTAGGCAGGAGAACAAGTGCCATTACAGGCGACCAGCGTGAAAAAGCCTTTCTACATGTATGGCAGCGCCTATCTATTGTACTCCAGCGTTTTAATGCTGTATGCAGTCGTGGCACATTGGCGAATGCGGCCTCCCAGAGCGTAGAGGAACTATTTTAAATATTTTTTCATCTTACTTTTAATTAAATAAAGTCTTTTTTATCTTATATTTTAGCCCAGGGTTTATACAGCCCAGGGCAATAAAAAACATAACAATAATGTCAGTTAATAATAATAATGTAATTAAATATACGCTTTTACTATTCACTAAAAAATACTAATACTAATAATAATAATAATAATAATAATAATAATAATAATAGCATGTCAGTGACGAGGAGGGCACTGAATTTGAACCCTACATCCACTGATATTTTGTCGAACTGCATGCCAATAAATCGTCGGCTTGGTCATTCATTTAAGCATACCTGCATATCAATGTGTGATAGACCTACCAGTATGTTAATATGTGATATACCTACTTGTATATCAATGTGTGTATGCCTACCTGTATATCAATATATGATATACCTACCTGTATATCAATGTGTGATATACCTACCTACCTGTATATAAATGTGTGATACACCTACCTGTATATCAATGATCTCGGTGGTGTTAGCGCTGTATCCAGCGTTACCAAGACTCAAAGCCTCTCCCCCCTCCCTCACGTTGATCACCTTCGTCGTCGTTGTCGTCGAGCCAGACATTCCCTGAGCCTGCAGGTTCAGCTGTAATGAGATTGATTGTCTTATGACTCAATATATTATTTGTATATGTAGGTTTACACTTAGCTTAGTTCATCATCATCATCATCATCATATTCCCTCGAATCCCAATGTAACTAGGGTCAGGATACGAAAAGACTGTCTCAAATCCACTCTCTCCTACACCATATCATCAATCAATCCCCTATTTGAGAAAAATGTAAACGAATTGAAAATTTTCAATTCGTTTAAATTTTTGTAGCTTTTTCTGGAGCCTAAGCGCTCACCATCCGAATGTCCTTTCTGACGTTGGTATGGATCATCGTACTTTACACCGACATTATACCGGTTACCGATATACCTTTACACCGGTTTTTTAACATGTGCAGTCACCGGTTGGTCAATTCTTCAAACAATCCAAACTTAGCTTAGCTAGTTGGAAAAACAGACAAACTCTCGAATTATCTCCGTACTGTGATAGAATATTATAATGTCAATTAAAATAATATCTTCATAATATTATTAAATAATATTTTCATATCTATGACTCTATTAACAATCAAATGAAAAAACATTGTTGTGAATTAGAAAGAGATCTGGTTTTCTATCAGAACAGATAAGGTATTTGATTTAGTTTCTCTAACATGTGGAATTCCCTGCCCCTGATCTATGGATTTGTATACATTTTCACATGTTCGCATACACTCATGATCTAAATTTCAACTAGTTTATTTACTTCTTCATCTCTTTATATTAGAGAACTAAATAGTTCAGGTGATCAACGAATGCATGCAATTGTGTCATTCATGACGTCGTCTGATATTCAGCCTACATCATACGAAAAATACCATTATTTCTTTCTATCGCAATATCCTTGAAAATGTTCTGATCTTCGTTATAAGATACTATTTAACATTAGGTTTTTAAATCTCTTCTAGAAATATTATGATTTTAAAGCCTAAAATTTAAACCATAATCCACCATTGGATTAGCGTGTCTACTGACCACGTTTCAAATAAAAACATCCAAAACCGCTTCTTGACAATTTAATCTAATCATTAAATGTTCATAGTTTATTTTATAATTGTCTAAATCCATTACTTCGGTATTTTTCATGAGGAGCGTGCTAGATTCGTAAGCACCATAGTTCCACAGCGTGTTTCGTTGGAACAATTTACTCAATAGATCATTCACTTGACTACTGCAATTCATTGCTATATGGTTTACTTTCTTCTTCTCTGATGCGTTGCAACGCGTTCAGAATACTCGAGCACGTGTTATTTGTCGATCCTCGAGGCTTCAGGCCACCTCTAGTTCCTTGCTTAATAACCTTCATTGGCTTCCCGTAGTTCAAAGAATTAAGTATAACATTGCTCTGTTAACTTTCAAAGCACTTCTTTTTGGTAAACCTTCTTACCTTTCTGATCTCCTAATCCATTATCAACCTTCTCGTAAGCTTCGTTCTTCCGATACCAAACTGCTCAAAATTCCTAATATTCTCACTTCGTTAGGTAGACGTTCATTTTCTTTCTCCGCTCCTACAGTTTGGAACTCTCTGCCTCGTGATCTTCGCTCATGTTCTACAGCTTCCACTTTCCGTTGTAAGTTGAAAACACATCTCTTCCCACCATAGATATTATTTCATCTTACCTGACTGTTTTTTTGATCACCGGATCGGCACTGTTTAGGATCGTTTATTTCTCTTCAGCACGTGTTTTATCAGATCGTTTGGGGTGAATCGATTTGTAGTGACATGTGATGGGGGACGTTCCTGACATCATCCTTGTATGAGTAAACGGACGTAAACCTTTATAATAACAATAATTATTATTATTATTATTCTCAACTTAAAATTAAAACATTTAGCATAGTTCTGGACTTACCTCCGGTGTCTCCACCTGCACGAGTTCTGTTCTACTGCTCGACTCAGCTGCGGCCACGACAGGCGCCTCATATTCGTAGATAGTCGTCTTCGTTGTCGTCCTCTTCTTGCCAGATCTGGCTGACAGCGGTGGAGGCGCCTCATAAGTTACCGTCCTCTTTGTGGAGGATGAAGATCCTCCCGCTGATCCCAACCCATCAACGACCACTACATTTGTTGATGTCTGAGAAGCATTGGCATAACCGGGTTCCGAGTCATACACGACTCTTCTTGTCGTATACTTTCTGGCACCTGCTGACTGTGCCACACCATTGACGTAAACCGTCTCGGTCAGGTTTTCTCCACCGTCCAGATAAATGCGACCGTTTTCATACCTGGCCACTCCAGATGAATCTCCAACCCCACCGCTGTAGAGGGTTCTGGTTGTTTTAGTTGTTCTAGAAGAACCATTTCCGCTCGTCTCAATGCCATGTCTCTCAAGAAGATGCGTCCTCAGCGAGTCATATCTCTTGTGAGTCACTCCACACTCGTCACAAGTGTGCCTGTTTTGTGGGCTGTCAAATCTCTCCCTCACAATCCCGTGTCTCTCCAGCAGGTGTGTCCTCATCGTGTCCCACTTCTTGTGCGTCACGCCGCATATCTCGCAGGTCACGCCAGGGTTGTCACGCACCAGGCCGTGCTTGTCCAGCATGTGGGATCTGAGAGAATCCCATCTATCGTGTACTTCCCCACACACGTCACACGAGAGATCAGGGTCTCCCCGGACTGAGGACCTGGAAGGAGACGCGTCTCGAGGAGTACGAGTGGGACTTCGATCTCTTAGGACCAGCTTAGCGTTCACTTGCTTCTGAGATGGAGGTCTCCAGTAGCTGTTCGGCCAAGAGTTGGTGCCGTTTGAAATAGGCATGATGATGATGATTTCTAGATTTACTTACATGAAGTTAGAGGCTAGCAGATGATATTCGTTTTAATCTATATGTAAAAGTAAATGATTTATATGGTTTTCAAATATTTAATTGCTTGAACTAAATGATTTACTGTAATTAACTACCATAGATTGAGACATAAGGATTTGCTAATTGAAAAGTTGAAAGCTGGAAAATGAAGTTGTTAAATTCGTTATAATAAGTAACTGATTTAAGCCTGTCGCTTTGAGCCACTCTATGAAGTCGAGAGGGATGGGTCTAGAGAAGAAATGGAAACTTAAGGGTCAGCTACCCTTTTGTTTTACATACCAAGTATAGACAACTGTATACTTAGAATACCTGTGATTAATGGTATATCACAAGGAATGTTATAAATAATTTAAAGTTCCATTCGTATGTGGACATGGAAAGAAAGACTGAATATAGAGATGAGTCTTCTTCAGTGCACTGCCGAGTGGCAGGTTCAAGGTACATATTCATACTCAAAGTCTGTTTTCTCGCTCCATAAGAGCACTCCTTAGATTAACAAGTTAATCCCTTCACAAAAGTCTATACCTTATCCATACCTTATGTAGCCTATAGCTTGGTAAAAATATGGCTTCTGAGGTGGTTTCCCGTTGCTTTCTTCAGTTAGGTGGATTAATTACCATTTAATCCTGGGGGAAAATATTTCATGGTGAGGTGGGTCCCCTCTTGCCATCCTCAGCTCCTGCCTTTAGTCGCCTCTTACGTACACGCGGCAGATTGTTTGCGGTTGCCAAATTCTGCAGTGGTCCAACCACAACCGAGCACAACACGGGGAAATAATAGATGAGTAGAGGCGTTATAAAACATGGACCTGCCAGTAGGCAGTGTTCTAAGGGAGAGAGAGAGAGAGAGAGAGAGAGTACACAACTGTATTGTGGCTGGGTCAATTTCCAGCCTCTTTGAAAGACAAAACCCATATCGCACAATAGTCTCGAACGTAAGAGTTGTCAATTAAGAAGTGAGGGATCTGTCATTGCGCCACAAGACATTTTAACAAATTGAAATAAATTCATACAATTTATAGAACCATGTGACGAAGTAAATTCAAGACTTAATTATTACTCTAATTCTCTTCAGCCTAAATTAAATTCATCAGAGAGAATTAAACTTGGGTAGATTTATTGTTTTTCAAGCGATCTTTCAAACCTAAAATATCAAATGTTACTAGAATCTTCATGTGTCTAATAAAACAACTTACGATCTCTTTAAAATGTAGGCCTATATTGTCTACTTCTTTCCTAACTAATACAGTAAATTTTTTAGTATCTACGCATATCCATGCAAATTGAAATGGCCATTAGCTTAATAGTTGAACTGCTTATTGAAGTTACTAGTGCGCTTGAGTAAATTCCAATGTGTGAAATCTTTATATGTCCTTGCTTCTTATCGTGAATCTATACTCACAGCATTTGTCATCGAGTCGTGTCGTTGTCATAATACGAGTCTATGGAAACGCTGATAAACAAAGAACCATTGAGGAAGCCGGGCTTACGCTGTCATATGAGCCCTTTCATCTTAAATACTTTAAAAATTACTTCACACTGAATTCGTATAGAGAGTCTAGTATGATGCCACTAATCGACTGCGAACATTTTCCTCACGATGCAATGTATTCCTTAGTGAAAACTTTCCATACCACAAAGTTCATTGATGGAAACGTTCCTAGCCATGTGCAATCGTACATAGCAAGGAAATTTGTCGGTAACTTTCGTTACCACCCAAGTTCATTTGTGGAAGCAATCGGTATCAACTACATTCATTGGTGGGAACTTAAATAGTATAGAATATTATCACTAGAGTCAAATTAGCATCCTTTAAATGCTGCAAAGAAATAAAAGATGAGAGCGAATGATCAATCTAATGAATGCCAAAAGTTCTTTAGAATGCCACTTCACCCTTTCTTTTTCTTTTCATTACACGTCATAGCCTCAATTCTTGTTCATAAATCAAAGTATTAGTATATCTTGTGGTGCTTAGTGTGACTGAAGTTGCGAAAGGTTACAAGAGGAATTAGCTTTATTTCCGGTAAACATTGTAGGTAGGAGAATTTATGACCAGTTCAACATCAGAAAAGATCAGTTCCTTGAGTTCTTAAAAGAACATGGGGCGGTAACATTCCTCCATTTGCTTCTATCATCATCAACCCTCACAATTACTTTCCCATCAATTGTTCAATGTTCTCAAATCTTTGTTGGTCGTGCCGAACCAAGTACTACTCCTATGTCTCCTATGTCTTCCTATTTTCCTTTTTCCTTGATCTGGCGTCCAATGAATTGCAGTTTTTGCATATATATATTTTCATATATTGTCAATAGGTGTCAAAAGAACGATAGCCGTTTTTTGGAAACTATCTCCTCCAGTTTTCTTTGACCAAGACCTTTTAATTAAGATCAGTTAGCAGCGAAAATTAATTTAAAAATCAAATGCTTCGGTACATTACAGCAGCAGCAGTAGCAGAAGCAGTATGATAATAATAATAACAACAATACTAATAATACTAATAATAATAATAATAATAATAATAATAATAATAATAATAATAATAAAGGTTTAACGTCAGTTTCCTCATACAAGGATGGATGATGTCAGGGACGTCCCTCATCACATGTCACTACAAATCGATTCATCCAAAACAATCTGAAAAAACACGTGCTGAAGAGAAAGAAGAAGATCCTAAACAGTGCCGGTCCGGTGATAAAAAAACAGTCAGGCAAGATGAAAATATCTATGGCGGGAAGCGATGTGTTTTCAACCTACAACGGAAATTGGAAGTAGTAGAACATGAGCGAAGAGTAGTAGTAGTAGTAGTACAGAGATCTGCTTTTCAGTAGTTTATTACTTAAATTGTTTTCAGAAAGTTGATGATATAAACACGTTAACGATTATTCAGTATTGAATTTCGTATATCTTCCGATATAAAACAGGCCTGTATCTTCCGTTCACACAAATTGTTCCATATTTCGCTTTTCTAATTGTTTTACCTGCGTTTTGTAATGTTTGATGTGATGAATAAATCAATCAATAAATATATCTTACTGTAACAGAGTAGACCAAACACTAGAAAAGTACTCACAAATAGTAAACATTATTTCAAATGCATACAAACTTCGGGGGTCATCACCTCAAAGAAAACAAGATGGAGGGTCCCTGGGTTAAGCAGGTTGGAACCACTGGTCAAAATAGGTAGGCATTAGATCAATGACAAAAATCGCATTTTTTCATTTCTAAATGTCATTTAATCTCACCCCATTTACATTAATATAACCATAATTCAATTCAAATTAAACCCTAGCTCTATCCCTAACCATAAACATAAATCTAATCCTTAACTAAACCTAATTTAATAATTTCTATTCACTAAATTAAATAAACAATACGATTTTTGTCAATATGTCCATCGTCAAAATAACTGAATGTTTGGCGCTTAAATTAAACCAGTACTAGGCGCTGGGCGATCAGAAGTTTGCTATCGGCTGCATTCATTGTACTAGCTACCTACTTCCCCCACAACACAGCTGTGGGTCTAACGCTTAATTCATTCAAACTATTCTTCTACTTGCTGTTGAAACGAATCAGACTACAATAAAAGTAAACATCATTAGTAAACATTCGATAGAAGGATAGAAGTGGATAGATGGACTAACATTTTCTATTAAATTCGCACATTTCTGAGCCTTTTTGTGTACGGATACACAACCTTGTTCACTTATCGTACCCAGGCTGAATTCAAAACTTCAAAAGGTCTAAGGCTGCATAAATTACGTAGCGAGTTATTTATGTTTGAGCTAATTTTAAATTTAATAAAGAATATTCCGCTGCATTAAAATTTGACTTAATTCAATTCACTCGGATGACTTAACAAGAGCTCTAAAATTGAAGAGAATTTATTAAGTGACTGCAATTTTTGCATTCCTTCCGAATTATTCGAAATTACGAAAAATTGCATGTACAATGCCTACCCCAATTATTAGACTCAAAGACAATTGCATACATTTCATTCGGATCTTAATTCTGTCAAAAGTGCATTTCACGCTATTTGAACGCTTTGCTTTTGAATATACACTCTTTGCACATTTTATACGCAAGCATGCGGTGTAAATCCAAAGCAGTTAATTTTTAATTGTGTCAAATAAACATTTTTACAAAAGATCCTGTTGAAATGAATAAAATTCACCTTGAGTCTAATTATTTGGCACAGTACATGAATACAGAAAATAAATTACAAAATTTAATTACTGATATAATTTTAAATTAATTACACTTAACGATTGATAAGCAAATTTTCACTGCTCTCCAATAAGCGTATATACGAAGAGTTTATTTACCCAGCCTGGCCAAAAATCAAAATATTTGATTACCTAATTATGCAGAGAGACGCTTAATAATGAATGCATTTGAAGTCCGAACATTAGTATGTCAACATTGGAGGCCATATTCGGGGAACAACACATTCGTAGTCACAACATTGTCAAGCTTGAATTAACGGCCTCTTGTTTTTTTTTAAATAATAGCGAAAGAACCTTCGTGGATTGACACTTAATTTGAGCGCCAAACTACCTTTTGGTAATATTTATACCTTTACCCCTTTACCCTTATACCTTTCCTTCTGATACTAATTAGACATGAAATTTTGCATTAAAACAATCAATATACTGTATTTCGTAAGAGGCTACTAAGGCTAACATTTAATAAGGCATGTCGTAGGAGTTTAGCTACGTTTAAAGTTTTTGTGGAAAACTGAGCGTACTGGGTGATGATGAAATCTTATTGAGCGTGAGCGAGAGAAAAGATTGCAAAATTATCTTTGTTTTTCGTCTTTTCGTCTTAGAGAAAAAGAGAAAGAGAGAGAGAGAGAGAGAGAGAGAGAGAGAAAGAGAAAGAGAAAGAGAAAGAGAAAGAGAAAGGGAAAGATATATCATTCTCGAATTGATTTCAATCTCGAAACATATTGGAAGAATATAGCTTGTTTATACAGTCTTTTCTGAACTCGGTGTGATAAAGTTACTTTAGTCGATGCCAAATTTACGATTGAACAGAGAGAAAGGGTTTGCGATTGATCCAACTTCACGCATTCTATATGACGTGCCCTCACTGAGTGTGTAAGCAGGTTGTGAATATCAGCGTATTGGCTACCCTGAACTTGGCACTTAGCAAGATATAGAGATACAAAAAGTAGTGTGCTGGACTTTGCCAGTCATTGAACGTCACTGCATGTTAAGTTGTGAATTATAAGTACTATAATTTAAAAACAGATTGTTTTGATACTGGGGCACCGAGGAAGTGACTGCACTTAACGGCATATCTAAGTCCAAATGGGGGACGGGATATGATAAACGTTTTAGATTGTATATGCCTCGGATGCAGGTGGCCTGATTTCAAGGCCCAGGTCAGTCTGCATAAAATTTATGGAGGACACAATCTTAGGCTCATGGAAAGTTAATCATGCATCGGAGCTTGCTGCTATTTGGCGCTATCAAGAGCAAGAATATGATTAACCACGGAAAGGCATGATAGTAACCTGGTAGAATCGTAAAGCAGATAAAGCTGGTAAAAAGCTAAGGTTAACGTTTGCTCCTCACTGGAAAGCGATTTCAGTGACGGGCGAGCCCAGGATTTGAACCCTGTACATACTTATCCGCAGTCGAGTGTGTTACCGATTTCGCCACTGGCTTCAGCCAAAATGGGTATTAAAGCAGCCAAAATGGGTATTAAAACAAGCATGCAAGTGCTTTCCGGTACTTAACGGAACTGGGTACCAGTACCGTTATATAAATGCGCTTAGCGGTCTGATTTCGCCGTTATAGCTGTCATACGTATTTCTATGCAACCTTAATTCCATTGAGCATCAAAAACGTGTAGAATAAGAAAGCGTGGGAACAATGTAAACAAACAATCAACAACACAATGATAGTTGTCAGGTTCATTTAAAATTCTTGTTCGTAGATAAGCAGCAAACAATGTAATAGTAAATAATAGTAATACATATAAGATAAAAATAATAGATTATTATCTATTATTTTTTAATTAATAAAAACGGTAATAAAACAAATATAATAATCAATCAATATGAATTTAATGGCTGGTTCCTAGCCAAAAGACAATGTCAGGGACGTCTCTTATAGACTCTGTAAAACATATTCTGTAATAATAATAACACAAATACTACTACTACTACTACTAATAATAATAATAATAATAATAATAATAATACCAAAAATGATAATAATTCGAATAATAATAATAATAACATCAACAACAATAATACAAATATTATTATTACTGCTTATTATTGTTAGAGATTTATAAGCAGCTGTAGAATGGTTGACGGATGTGCCTTCAATGAGACAATAATAATCAGTCCAGTGAGGTTTGATCTACCTCTGTCTTCAACCTCAACCGAGCTCTCTGATGTCTACAACTGACTGATAATGTTGTTTCACTTCATGTCATCACTAAGAGATGACATCACTAAGAGATGTCATCACTAAGAGATGTCATCACTAAGAGATGTCATCACTAAGAGATGTCATCACTAAGAGATGACTTCACTAAGAGATGACATCACTAAGAGATGACATCACTAAGAGATGTCATCACTAAGAGATGACATCACTAAGTAATGTCATCACTAAGAGATGACTTCACTAAGAGATGGCAGCCTCTGACTCAAAAGTTTGACGTTGAATGTCGTGCCATTAGGAGGAAGAGTCGCTGATTGGAGAGAATACATGTATATAGATGAACTGATACTGACATCGGTCGAATTAAATTGACTGATGCTATCAAGTATAGACATAAATTCCATACCATGAATGTGGTTATACATGGAATTTAATCTCAAGACAAAATGTTGAAAGATATTGCTAAACTTGCTAAACATTACTGTCATTCTACTGTTTCCAGATCAGATAGATGACTTTCTCCTAGCTTTTGCTGATACGTTTTGGGTGTGATTATATATAGCACAGATTCTCGTCCTTTTAAAAATAAGATAATATTAGGGCCTAGTCTAAATGCAGTTCATAGTTTTTGCAATTGCGTGCTCTGCACATATGGGACAATTAGAAAAAATATTTTTAAGTAGGCCAAAAAAGTGTTGTTCCCTAGGCCCTATTTCTACATTCTTGTTGAAGGAATGTCTGGATGTGCTCTTGCCGTAAATTACTACATATGCAAATTGTAGAGCATTTTTTCAAGAGATTTTTCTCAGTCAAGCTCAACGGCATACTCTAATTGGTTAGATTCTGAAGAAGTCTAACAGGAATTATCAACCTGTGTCTAATCAAACATTTGCTACCAAGTAAGTTTAAAAAGTGTCGTCAGCTAGAAAAATATCTAACTAGCCATGCTCTAATGCCCTCTCTATAATCTGCCTATCGAAAATACAATTCTATAGCGATGATGTTTCTTGAAGTTTCTAAATTGTTTTCTTTCTGCCAGGATTCTGGCATGGTTACATTGTTGAGACTTCTTGATTTGAATGCTGCATTTGACCCGGTGGATAAAGAGATTCTACTAACAAAAAATTTACAGATTCGGTTGGTATACACTGTAGACCTCTGAATTAGATTAACAGATTCCCAATAGATAGAATTCAACAGGTACTTATACATGGGAACTCCTCATCCTTACGAAAGCTCAGTTGTTGTGTGCAACAGAGTTACGTTATGTGCCCTCTACTTTTCTATGTGTATACAGCAAAATTATTCACCATTACGGAAAGACAGCATCGATGGTCCTTCGTATGCAGGTGATACAAATCATAGATGAAGAAAACGTTTTTTTACGTTTTTTATATCTGGTAAAAAAACGCGTTTTTTAGGTTTTTTTATTTTTGATAAAATAAAAAACGTAAAAAAACGTAAACCGTTAACGTCAAACGCAAAAATTAAGATAAACACTTTGATCACACCTCTAATTATTTCAACTGTGAGCCAAAACAGGAAATTTAAATTGGGTGCTACATAACTGTGAGCCAAACAGGAAATTTAAATTGGGTTCTACATGACCACTCGTGGTGTGGTCATGACCACTCGTGGTGTGGTCATGACCACACGTGGGTGCTACACTGCGTGGGTGCTACATGATTACGCTGCTGCTGCAGCAGATGTTTGTTGTAGTTTGAATTAGAGCTATAGCCTACAGTGTCGCTCCGCAGCTGCTATTGAAAGTTTTCAGCTACGTGCAGCTGAAGTTATTCGCGAACAATATTTTTCATTTAACAGTCACTTGGAATTATAATTATAATGTTATTATGTTAGATTATATTTATGCTTATATAACTGTAGTCTGTAATGTAGGCCTATAATTAAAATGTTAGATTATGTTTATGTGATAATGTTTATGATAAGGTAGGCGGCAGGCCTATAATTAAAATGTTAGATTATCATTATGTTTATGGCTAGGCCTATTCTATTGGCCCGTGATCTGAATGTAGAATTTTGTATATGAAGATAATGTAAGCCTATTAATAGAATCTAGGATTCGGGCCGAATCCTACTGGTCCAGCTGATTGCATAGAGTCTAGAGAGATAGAAATTTGTGAATTATGAATGGGTGTATTGCGCATCCGGGCTCATCTACCAGGAACTTCAGCATACATGTATGCAAGTAGATACTAGCTAGAAACTTGTTTATTTCTGATAATACTCTGATTGTATGTAGGCAGTGGCATGGCAAGGGGATTTGCCGCCCCGGGGCGAATTTCGAATATGCCAAGCCCACCGCCGCCTTCCTTTCAGCCTTATGGGGCCTTAGGCCTGTAGGGTTAGGATTTAGAGTAAAAAATGTAAACACTGATTATTATTGTAAACACTGATTGGCCTAAAGGACAATACGGAGTGTGTTGACTATGAAGAACAATATGTGAAGTGGGACGATGATTCGGGACTGCGATGTGTAAAGTAAACTGTAAAGCGGACTGTGTAAATTTTTAGTGACTGGAGTCTCAGCCTATAGTATGGATAGTCAATTTAAGTAATGTTAGTCAACATGGTTTGACGTGGACTGCACATAAATATTGAGAAATTGCCGTTAGTTTCGTGCCATAAACATCACTATATAAAAGGTAATTCATTACATTTTTGATTTTCCTAGCTAGGCAGATGTTCTAATTTTTAAGACATTGTCTATTCTTAATTTCTTACGGATTTAAATTTTCTTGTATTGATAATTATGAACAGCTGACAGTGTGGCAGTATGTGACCTGAAAGTATTTGTTTATATTTTTATGGAGTCTATGGACATACTTTAGAAGTTTAGAACTTTAGATCAAGTCTAGTTGTAATAAAATTGTTTAGCGTTATGGAATGAAGGCATGGTAATATATATGCAAGCCTACGTGTACGCTACTAACGTTTTTTTCAACGTTTTTTTACGTTATTTACTTTTTTTGAAAAAAAACGCGTTTTTTAACGTTTTTTATTTTTGGGAAGAACGTTTTTTTCAACTATGATAAAAATATGTTCCAAAGCGTCATTTTCAGTAAAATACAATCTGCTGTTGTACGCATCTGTGATGCATTTGTAGACATACACCAGTGGATGGATGCTGATAGATTAAAGTTGAACACTGATGAAAGGCAATTTATATACATGTAGATTGGCAGAAGTAAGATTGCTGCTGATGTCAAGATTGATGATATATGTGTTTCCGTTACTGTCATTTCGATATTTAGATCAGTGCGGGGTGTGAAAATAGACTGCTATCTATCTATGAACGATCTTGTAAGCTCAATATATAAGTCCGGTCTGTTTCATTACATCAGAAAAGTCAAATTTAACGCAGTCTCTCGCAAAAAGCAGACAATATTCTGATGAAAACCTTCATAAGCAGTTGATTAGACTACTGTAATAGCCTTCTGTACGGTGCTCGACAGGGTCAATTGGACAGATTATAAAAGATGCAGAATGCTGCAACACTATTCATTGCTGGTAGTATATGCATGAATTACCGCTGTATCTTGCCTTCCCCTTCCTCGAACAATTGAATACAAACATTCGACTATCGTTTACAAAAGTCTATATAAGCAAGCTCCTACATATTTAGCAATGTGGTACACGTTTCTGCCCTATCAGGAAGTAATACACGTCAACTGCATAGCTGGTATACTCTATATTCCACTAACCAGAACGAAGATTGGCGCCAGACGTGTCCTTGTCGCCGAGCCAACTGTTTGGAACACTCTACCTGATATCTTACACAGTCAAATCTATTTATTCTGAGCTTTCAAAAGAAGCCTAAGACAGTTTTGTTCAATCTTGGAAATAATTAGCGACTTTAATTTTCTACTTTAGTTCTAGTCTGTTTTTTTAGGTCGTACTATAAATAGATAAATTTAAATGGCCGCTAATCAAGAGGTCTATCACGAGATGACGGAAGTGGTACAGCGATAACTTGACTTTTTGTATTTATGTTAAAATAATGTAATTAGTGCATGATTAGTTATAATGCTATTCAGCCATATTGAAGTTGCATACTGGTATGCAGATTCAAATATGTAATTAGTTTTAAAAGATATAAAGATATAGAAGTTAGACAAATTAAAGTTATTGAGATGCAACAGATATTCTTAACTATGTTATGCGACAAATTACCGTATCATTAGTACTCTAAGGAGAAATAAATTCTCATATTTAAGAAAACGGTACTTTTACAATAACGCTAATTGCGGTAGAAATGTTTTGTATCTAATACATAATGATGTTGTTGACATTGTGTTATAGGGAAGAACTGGACGTTAAATTCTTAAATTGATTCGTAGATTGATTGATAATTGAAAGCATACTTTTGGGATATATTTAACTGGATGATAAATACTGCTAAATCTTCGATAAATTAAATTTCAGAGCAATATATATGAAATCTTTTTATTTTGATTCTTTATATATTCCAACTTTAGCAATTAGACAAAGAGGCTCCTGTTAAACACACCACTGGTGGCTCCTGTTGAACGAAGCACCTCTAGGAACATGACTAGTACCGTTCTTCTTTCTATTCCATATCATTTTTTATAAATTATTTATTTGTGCCAATTTTAAATCTTCTTCGTTGGTAATTTTGTCAGTTCATTGGACATTTTGACTTCGATTTCGAGTTGAGAAACTGACGTTAACATTAGTTTTACCTTTTCTCAATTTTTCACCACAGCCAGTTTTCGAATGTTTCCTGATATCAGCCTTTCTTAACCAGTGAGAGAGTGAGAGAGTGAGTGAGTGAGTGAGTGAGCGATTGCGATAATGATGATGATGATGATGATGATTAGCAATAAGTAATATCTACTATGCTTAATTAAAAGTAATTTTCGTTTATATATTTTCTTCAAGCTGAGATATTTGACTTGGGAAATATAAAATTAAAAATAATTAATTAATATAAATTACTATAATATTAATATATAGGGTGTCGCATAAGTTCGTATACCGTTTTCAAATTGCATTAACTCTGGAACTACTTAACCGTTTTAAACCAAATTTGGACAGTATGTAGACACGATAAATAAAATATATGGGTACAATTTAATTTGTAATCGTACAAGTAATTAAGTAGAAACTGAAATTTTTCTGAATGACGTCACATTTTCGCAAAAACTAATATTTTATAGTATTTCCTTTTTGCTTAATGACAGCGAGTATTCTATCCGGCATAGATTTGATTAATGTCTGAAGTATTTCCACTTTCACTGATCTCCAAGCTTGTTGTAGACGACGTTTCAGCTGCACAACATTCGTGGGCTCTGGATCGCGGTAGACACTAAACGACAGAATACTCCACAGGTTCTCGATAGATGAAAGGTCTGGAGAGTTCGGTGGCCAGTCCTTCGGCTTAATGTACGATGGAATGTTGTCTTCCAACCATCTTGTTGTTTTGGCTGATGTATGACATCTTGCACCATCCTGTTGAAAGATGCCAAGGTCATTGTCATTGAACAGCTTTACTCGAGTAACGTTGCCGCCGGTTACGATTCTTTGAAACGCTGGCTTGACGAGTTTATCCAGTATGTTTACAATGTAATAATCCGAGTTAAGTCGTGTACCGTTCGGAATGAAGTGCAGACTCGTTAATCCGTGTGCAGTCATTCCGCCCCAAACCATAACCGAGGGACTGAACTTCATTTGAGCAGCGGGAGGAACATTACTCTCCTGTGATCCCCACACAGTGTCGTTCTTGGGATTGGGTATGTAAAACACTTTGAAGGGTGACTCGTCAGTAAACAGAACATTTGACCAATCCTGAACAGTCCAATTACGATGATCACGCGCAAACTTAATACGTTTCACCTTGTGAGCATCAGTCAACAGTGGAATTTTTTTGCGACGCCAGTTCTTCCACTTCAGGTCATTAACCATGTATCTGCGAATTGTGTCCTTAGAAGCACGTTCATTACGAATTTTCAGTTGATTTGAAATACGGCGCAAACTCTGTCCACGTCTGTATTTTGCGGATTGGATGAGACGCTTGGCTGTATTAGACAGTATCTTCGGACGTCCACTACGTTTCATATCCACTAGTTTTTCGTCAAATTTGCTTCGACCTACCCACTTCGTAACCCAACACTTACTCCGATTTAACTTTTGTGCAATACATTTATGCGAATATCCTTCTTTAGCCAATACTACTGCCTGTGCACGTAATTGTATTATTTTAATTTTATCCATATTATAAATTATACGCGGCCTCATCGAACAATAACATTGACACGTTGATTAGCCTTGACTGCGGTCCTGGACGACAACATCAGGTAATTTCCAGGCACGCGCTGCATGCAGCCACAGCGTGTCTCTAGCTGCGCCAGTCAGAAAATGGGTCACATTGCGCGACAGCGCCGTGTGACGTCATTTCCAGGTCTAATGAAAATAAACTTGCACCAACATCTAATTCACATCTATTATACACGAATACGAAATTTTATGAACATGGAATTTTAATAAAGGACATGTATACATATACATGTATACTGGCTGGAGCCAGTGGCGAAGTCGGTAAGACACTCGACCGCGGATTAGTATGTGCCGGGTTCAAATCTGGGCCCGCCTGTCACTGACATCGCTTTCGAGTGAGGAAACTGACGTTAACCTTAGCACTCCTTTCCCTAGCGGTTTAAGCATGTGCCCCTAAAACCAATATCGTAGATGACAAGTCAATACAATGTGCTTAACTCTGACATTTTAATCTTTAATTTATATTTGAGGATTGGTCATCAACACAACATTATACACACGTGCATGTACGTTATACACATGTGCATGTAGATTCTATCTCTCTCATCTTTTAATATCTCTCATCAAATGTAAAAGCCTTTAAAGGAAACTTTTAAATGTAAATTTTAATAAAATTTATAGTTTTAAATCAGTAGGGGATTAATTCTGTTTTTAAACTAAGAAATTGTAAATACTGCCTATTGACGTGATCTGTACTTCACATGTAATAAAGGCTTTTA
The DNA here is from genome assembly GCA_905160935.1 of Enchytraeus crypticus. Taxonomy (NCBI): domain Eukaryota; kingdom Metazoa; phylum Annelida; class Clitellata; order Enchytraeida; family Enchytraeidae; genus Enchytraeus; species Enchytraeus crypticus. Next base: position 20,990 of record CAJHZI010000815.1, on the reverse strand, counting down.
TCACTTTTACCGATGATTTCTAGAAACTGTTTGTGTATGAACGGAAATAATGTATATGTGTTTCTTACTCTGAGCCGTTTTTAAACTATTTTTAAAGGATTTTTTAAAAATTATTTTATTTTTTATTTTTTCGTTTTTTTGTAGCCTTGATGGGCATTCGTCACCGCCGACGGGCCTGTATGCTCTTTTTTACCTCGCTATTGTATATTGCGTTGTCTTTGCGATTTCGTGAAAATAAAGAAATATCTATCTATCTAGCTATCTCATGATGTAATTGCCAAATCCTAAATTCACTAATCTTATTCATATCCTTGTTTTCAGTTATTTACAGTTATGATCTAAGCCATCTTAAAACGTATTACCATATTTTTATATCAGCTTTATTTATTTACATTCACCTAATGTTGATGATTTATTGACTTGGCAGTGATATGCCAAACGGTTCCTTATGGCTGCCGTCGAAGCAGAATTCTAGGTATGAAATTCTCACTGTGTCTACGACCAAACTTCTTCTGCCTAACTTGTTGGGCCAGGATCATTGACAACGACATGTTCGCGACAACAACAAAGGCATTTCAGGAATACAATCAAACTAGAGGCTCCATCGTCTGCACCCATAACCACGACCGTTTGATAAGGTAAATATGGTAATCTACTCCCCAACAAAGTCTTGATTTATAATAATGTTAGATTAAATGACTATCTAATTCAGTCTGTGGAACATAAAAATAAGCCACTCTATGGTTTCTTATCGATTGACATCGATAAGAAACCATATCGATGTAGGTAAGATACTCGACTGCGGATCAGTATATGCGGGGTTCAAATCTTAGCCTCGCCATCACTGACAGCGCTCTCCAGAGAGGTGTCTGACGTTAGCATTACCTTTATCAACTTTTTTACCAGCTGAGAGAAGTCTCTTAATATTATAATGGATGCAGCTTTTCAATTGTCGACTGAAGTGTCTTATCATAGAAAAATGTCAGTTTTTAATCATAGTTAATTAGTTGCTGTAGTATATGATGATTTTATCTTTAGTAAATTTCGTGCCTTGTACAAATGTTCATGCTATCATAATGAATTCTAAGCTGACAAATAATCACTGATGTAGGATTTGTGTGCAGATGACTTTGATTCGAGGTATTATATATCGTGGACCTGCCAGTTGGGAGTGCACTAGAAGAGAAACAGTGAAACGATGGTGAAAGATAAAATGACTTCATTTTATATACGATCGTATTATAACAATTTTTTCGTAGAAACTAGGAATAATTCATAAACTAATTTCCAAAAACAAAAAGATTTAATTAGTTTGAAGTTTGAATATGCAGCATCATGCAATTCATTTTGAATGTGTTTGACCTTCAGTTCCTAAGCTAGTATTTCAGTTCCTAAATAACGGTTTAATAATTACGATATTCAATATAAATGTTTCTCATAATTTAAATAACTATATTCATAATTATCATTATCAAATTCAGATATCTTATTTTGACCAAAATTCATGCTTAGCTGCAGTAGAAGGATTTGAAATGAATAATTCAATTAAACACTGTCGTTCTAATGAACAAGCAAAGCAGATTCTTGTGATTATGGCATGTCTCTCTCTTGGTGCACAACCACTGGCAGATCCTTCTGTTGTCTTCTGTTGTCCTATTGATATCCACATATGAGCGGATCTTTTAGTCATTTGTTTCTTTTTCCTGCCTTACTACTTTCTCTTTCTCTCTCTCTCTCTCTTCAGTGAACTGCCAAGTGGCAGGTTCAAGGTACATATTCATACTCAAAGTCTGTTTTCTCGCTCCATAAGAGCACTTCTTAGATCAACAAGTTAATCCCTTCACAAAGTCCAACCACACCTGAGCATAACACGGGGGACTACTTTCTATGACCTCTTTTAGTAAACTATCCCCCCATACAATGTGTCCTGTCTAATTTTTCTTCAAATTTACTATCTGTATTAATTTTGCCAGGATTTCTTCATAAGTAGTTATCAAATTTTTATTGTTCATAACAGATGCATAGAAATTTTGATCAATTGGTTGCAGAAGACAAGCTACGTTTAGCCTGCATTGGTTTTTCAATTACGCCTATGATTGGCGTCTTGTGCAGAAGAGCTAATAATTTAATTTGTGTGTTTAATTAAAGGAAAGATTTTCTTGAACAACTTCTAAATTTGAAATTCATTAAGTTGTCTACAACAATCTTTTTGTAGTATTTTTCTACGGTGTTTTGGAGATAAGATACAGATATATTAACAGATATTGCTGAATTTACATGTATGTCGTCAGGTAATCATCTCCCCATATTCGTTAATCTAATGGCACAGTTACTGAATAAATATTGAACTGATTTGTTGAAGTAGAGCGACCGGCTCGGACCCATAGGAACTGAAGCAGTGAACAGTGCAATGACGGCCGTATTAAACACCGGAAGATTTATCTCAGTTGACATATATTCATATAGATAGAGCAGTTTAAAGTATGCTGGTTAAATTCTTACGCTAGTTTAATTATCTTCCGTGATGGAAAATATAAACTTAAGCTTTCTTTAAGTTATATTTACTATTCATCAGTTTGGTCAGTTATTCATTTCACCTGTTCAGTGGATGGTCGATCGTTTTGATAGTCTCTCTCGTGAATTTAATCAATTCACCAGTATCGATAAATCATTCAGCGTGGATTTAACTTCCATTTCCTTGCCTGATAAATCCCATATTTCTTCTGTTTGTCGCGCTTCTTTCTTTCAGATTCGTCAGAGTAGGCAAATACGTCCATCCCTTATTAGAAATTCAGCCACTATCCTTGCTAAAATCTATAGTTCATTCAAAGCTCGACTACTGTAATTCATTATTACATGGATTGCCTACTTCTTCTCTCAATCGTTTGCAGCACGTCCAAAATTCTCTTGCACGTGTAGTTTGCAAGTCCTCTCGACTTTAATTTCGCTCTCTTTCTCTACTTCGCAGACTTCACTGGCTCCCTGTTAATCAACGCATACAATATAAAATAGCTCTATTAACTTTCAAAACTCTGCGATTTGGCAAGCCTTCTTACTTATTTGAAATTCTTCTTCCCTACCGTCCCTCACGTGCACTTCGCTCCACCGATGCCAATCTTCTCTCAGTTCCAAATATTCTCACGTCATTGGGCAGACATCAGGTTGGTACTTGAATGGACAACCACCTTGAAGACCAATTGCTGACAACTTTGAATTAATAAACCACATTGTACTGATAGGCTATACTCTAATCCGCGCAGGCTGCAATCGATGCGCTACCAAAGGAAACGATTATGAATAACTGTGGAGAAGAAGGAGAAACCAATATAAACTAGAATCACATATAAAACTACGCAAGGAAACTGTCACACCTGCGGTTTGACATATATGCGATCATACGTAAAACACAAGGAAATAATTCATCAAACTACTAGATATCATAATAATAGATATCAGAGTACTACATGTAGATATCAGAGTACTAGATATCAGAGTATTAGATATCAGAGTACTAGATATCAGACTAATATATATCAGAGTGAGTTAAGTAGAAGTTGCAACAACTAGACAAATACTAATATTGTCGTTGCATTTGTATTTTAGCCAGTCAACTCTTCCAAAAGTATGAAAACAACTAGAACTTAATAACAAATAATAAGAATAAATAATCTCCTGCCTAATTTCAACTATAACCAAATTCCATCACCTATCTACGTGTGGATCATTCAGACATCATGTCGTCATACAGAGAAGTCTATGACCCATTTGACGCAGAGTCCGGTAGAACGACGACCAAAACCACTCGCACTGTCTATACAGATGGCGCAGGTAGTTCATCAGGTCCTGTCGTTTATCAAAACGACAGAATCTACCTAGACGATGAGGACTCAGGAGTTACGGAAACAGTCTACGTTAACTCAAGTCCACGCACGGCCAGAAAGCACACTACCAGAAGAGTGGTCTACACTTCTGAACCTGCTTCCTCCACAAACTCCACAAAGACGGTTTCCTTCGAGGGAGATGGCAGAGAATCTGATGGTTACTCTTCAACCACAAGGCGCGTGCTGGTAGGTCAAGGTGATGCGGCAGGGGCCTATAAAACCACGACTAGGAAGGTCATCGACGATGCAGGCAGTGACTCCTCGAGAGCTGGCGCAGCTTCGTCGTCGTCGACCACAAAGCGAACCGTCACATATGAAGCACCTCCACCGGTGGTTACAGCTGCTAAGTCTGGCAAGAAGAGGACGACGACGAAAAGGACAATATACGAGTACGAGGCGCCTGTTGTGGCAGCAGCGGCTGGTGCGAGTGTGAGCCAGACAGAAATGGTCAGCTTGGAGGCAGGGCAGGTCAGTTGATTGCTCTGTGATGTAAATACCTAACTATGATGATTTAAAATCCAGTTCCTTAACATAGTAATAATAACTAAAAGTTTGCACTGTCATTTAAATCTTCTTAATAAGCTTATAGTGTCAAGCTTAATTATTGACATCAATCCAATACTCGTACTGCCACTGACATGATTTCGAAGTGAGAAGCTAACGTTAATGGGTTCGAATCCCATCCGCGCTGATCTGAGAGTAAAATCTCGGATATTCAATGGGCTGGTTATACGAAAAATGGTCTAAACTGCCTAACGGTTTAAACATGTTGCATTAAAAGTGATAGATATCAACACAGTTTATCATTTCACCATTTCACTGTAATGCATGCTTAAACTTTGCTTTAACCTTATTAATTTAGCATTAACCAGTTGCTCAATTATTCACATCGCATGATTCGCATTATTTACAGCTATTATATATATGAATATCGAGATACAAGTAAAAATGTGCAAACACAATGCAAACACAGTAGAATTTGTTTTACTGAGGAAATTATTCAGCTCACTTTTGTAGTATATGTGAAATGTAAATGTAAGAAATGTAACCGGCCTATTGTATATTTATTTTTATTAGCATAGGTCTATTTTTATTATATTCGTGATCTTCAACAATATATTTCATGACGTCACTGACATCATCCTTGTATGAGGAAATGGACGTTAAACCTTTATTATTATTATTATTATTATTATTATTATGATATTATTATTTTTTTTTACCCCGGTGTAAAGAACCTGGGGTTTGATAAAAACGATTCAAGCAATACGTGCTGAATCGCTGCCCGGCTACTCGAGGTCATCAATCGGCTTAAAAGAATTGTTGAAGCAGACTGCATTAAATCTTAGCAAAGTCATGGAAAGCCTTTGCCAAAAAAAAGATGTCTCTCGCTTATCGCTGGTTTGCTCTGTGATAAGTCTGCCTATGCCATTAATAAAGCAACTCCTTCGGGATTCATCGGGCCCATGGTTTAAATGGCCACCGGAACAACTTCATATCCTGAGGACAGATCACGGTATTTATCCAACTTCCTAGAGGCGGCATGAACAGCAGCTCCACCAGCTGTGACTGAAGTCGTATTCAGGTAGGAGTTTGCCATAGTGTCAATGACCGTGACGTCCCATACGGCATATTTACCGTTGCACCAGGGCACTAAATTCAAGCCGTCCGGACGCTTGCCGTCTGATCTGGACAACCCACTTGGTTCCTTAGAGGAAGGGATGCCTGCTCTTGAAAGTGCTCGCCATATTAAGTCATTTAAATTGTGATGACGAGACATTCTGCCTGAGCTTCGTTTGCAGGAGAGGCCGTGGAGACCTAAAGCGTCGACTTCATTACCGCAGGGGCACATGCGAGGCTCGCACGTTTGCGCCCCTAAACGGAAACTAACGGCTACTCGAATCGCCTCATATTATTATTATTATTATTATTATTATTATTATTATTATTATTATTATTATAACCGCTAAGAGATTAAACCCTTGGAAAATGGTAAATGCTTAATAAGGCTAAAACTTGGTTTATCGTCAGCTTCCCATTCCGAAATCCCTAAAATTTGTTCAACTTTTGAAATGGATTTGAATCCTATTGAGTACAATTAAATAGCCTAAATCCTTTACTTAATTAACCATTGCCGATACATCAAATTCATGGTATAAATTCATAGTATATATATATATATATATATAACCATGTATATATATATGTGTGTGTGTGTGTGTATATATATATACAGTAATATACAGTATATATATATATATATATATATATATATATATATATATATATATATATATATATATACAGTATATATATGCACATTTTTCTCATGTTGTGCCGTAGACACTGAAGAACAGAGCAATTATAAACTGCACATGTAGAAACAATCGAATGAGCAAGAACCACCTCAGTAGCCATAGTATTAATAATAATAATTACAATAATAATAATAAAGGTTTAATGTTCGTTTCCTAATCTAGGGATGAGGTCATGATGAGGTCATGGACGTACTAAACTTTATGCTACATCATACGTGGATAAGATATAACGTTTTGTAAATTGATTATCTCATTAATCGATAAAGTGCTCTTTAAGGAGCGTAAAAGCAGAATGTAAGTAAGAATACCTACTTATATGTAATAAGAGAGATGTGTAGTTTTTTCGTCTAAAAATTTGTTGTAATAAAGTTATGATATCAAACATTGGTTGTCAACCATGGGTCATACTTAAATTAAAACTCAAATTGCAGGCTCAGGGAATGTCTGGCTCGACGACGACGACGAAGAAGGTGATCAACGTGAGGGAGGGAGGAGAGGCTTTGAGCCTTGGTAACGCTGGATACAGCGCCAGCACCACCGAGATCATTGATATACAGGTAGGCATATCACACATTGATATTCAGGTAGATCTATCACACATTGATATAAAGATAGGTCTATCACACATTGATATACAGGTAGGTATATCACACATTGATATGCAGGTAGGTATATCACACATTGATATACAGGTAGTCAATCATTGATATACAGGTAATCCTGGGTTCCAATATAGCACCTTCAGAACTGAGATGCATAAGTTAGTTTCGGCAAAATGATATCCATGAGGACTTTTACAACTAATTCAGAATAAACCCCTTAGATTTATGTGTTCAAAACGTGAAAAATTTATGACACAGCTGATGTGTTTAATGGAGGAGAAATTAGACTCAAATGCGGGTCTCAAACATTTCAGTGAATTGACTTTAGCGCGGGGAAAATGAAAAAGTATAGATCGAATACTTATTTTAAGAATATTGTTATTAGACAAATTACCAATGGCAAAAATTCTGCTTCAGTCAATTTTTTTGGTATTACTGTAGTTTGATTGAATCAAGAGGTAAGTGTCGCCGGCAAACTTAACCATGTCGTTGTGAGAATGAACAGGTCCTAGGTCCGAAGCAGCAGCAGAGATACTTAGGAGATGGTTCGATTTACTGATCATCAATCGAAGCTAATATTAGTGCACCGAAGTAGCAAACTCAATTATATGACGATGATCTTTTAGCGATTGCACCATGCGCTGCTGAACTATCTAGCTTTAAAAGTACTCGCTTTAGAGAATTAACATATGAAGTAAATTGTTAATTATTCCCACAGGGCGATGTGTAATAATTAACGACTCTAATGATTCTATAATTGCACAGATATAATTTGCTACTGTATAGTAGCAAATTATACTGAATATTTAGCGGAGAATATTTACAAATATATCGGCTCTATATAGTTCCTTTTTGTGAAATTTTTAAAATGCGATTAACTATAACTGCTATATTATATGTTATACATGTATCTTACAATTATTCCATAGATGTATGGTATTTCCAGTAGTTTCACTATTTATATATCCACAGGGTGGGGGTTACGGTGCCAATGCGGCGAATCTGAACCTCGGAGAAAACAGCAGCAGCACCAACACTATCATCAACAGAACCTACTACAACGAGGGCGGGGCCAAAGTTGATCTGAGTGGGGCGGAGTCATACGGAGCAATGCACACCGCTTACTCCGAACAGCAGCTGGTGGCTAGCAAGGGCTCTGGTGTGGCTTCATCGGGGCTTTGTAATAACACGGTTTGTTATCCTTGTTACTCTCTATTCAGTGGACTGCCAAGTGGCAGGTTCAATGTACATATTCGTACTCAAAGTCTGCTTTCTCGCTCCATAAGAGCACTCCTTAGATCAACAAGTTCATCCCTTCACAAAGTCTATGCCTTATCCATACCTTATGTAGCCATAGCTAGGGAAAATATGGCTTCTGAACTGGTTTCCCGTTGTCTTCCTTATTGCTAGCAATTGTTTAATCTTAGCAGTAACTCTATCATAATACATAGGTGAATTATTATAACCAATTTAATTTACGAATATTTATGTGAATATGCTAGTAATTATGATATCAAAGTCCATATTTAGCGGAGAATTTTCAGAACTACATCGGCGCTATATGGTTCCTTTCTGTCAAATGTTTAAAATGCGATTAAATATAACTGCTATGCTAATTACAATAATCCTAGCTGTCATAATGCTAACATAAAGCGTGAAAAAATTCGCTACATGTGAAATAGCAAGAAAAATTTGTGACAGAGAAAATCGTTGAATTGAATAACTCGCCAAAAGGATTCACTGTAAAGCTTGTATTATAAATCAAATCAAATGAAAAACTTACGTCCAAGTTCTATAATTATTTCCGCTGCTGTACAAATTAATTAATTAAGTATTGTGAGTTTCCCAGGGAAGAGGAATGGTGAATATCATAATAAATGATACAAGAGTGGAACAGAAAAGAGTTTCAAATACTTAAGCCAAATAACTTCATAAGAGTTCATGGAAAATGTAATTACAAAATAAGCCAGAGGATTGCAAAACGTAAACGAGGCCTTCGATAATAAGAAAGAACGTAAAACAAAAACGCCAATGAAAGCCACAAAGATAAAGAAAATGGGAAACTTTTATATGGACCACGCTTTTATATCGATGTGTAACATGAGAAATTAAGGAACGTGGATACTAGAAATTAGAAGCTTTGGAAATGTCGTTACGGAGAAGAATGAAAAAAGATTAGTTGAACTCAAAAAATTAGCAAAAGATTCCGTTGCTGTACCAACTCCAATGAAGAAGTTCTGGAGAGAGTTGGTGCAGATACAAGTTATAAGTGCATTAAGAAATAGGAAGAAGAACCGGATAGGATACATTATAATGGGATAATTTACTATAAATGATATAATTAAAGGTAGAATGATGGACCACAGGAAACCTCAAAACCGCCTATTTAGTATTTTAATATAATGGAGTTTAGAGTAGTTCTACTATTTTAAAGAGTGTATATTGATTGCTTAATTAAAGTTTTGAGCATATGCGTTTTGTCTATATTTAGATGTTTTAATTATATATGTATATGTATATGCAGAGATGCTGTGCCGCTATACTAGGATCACTTCTTGGGTTAGCCTTGCTTGGATTACTGCTTGGATTGCTGCTTGGACTATTGCCAGGTTATTAATACTCGATAACTGATACTAAAGGAAATATTTCCATTGATCTTTTTCATATTCAATGTTTAATTAACTGTCAATCATATTTCTATGCGGAATGGGATTCATTCCTTCCGGATAAGCTTCATAACAATCTCGAAGAAAATCTCCGGCCTACACAAACATTATTAGAATCCTCTTAGAAGATCCAATCAATCTATCAATAAGATTTTAACGTCCCCTTACTCGCCATAAGGCAATGTCAGGGACTTCAAACAGGGACAATGTCAGGGACGTCATTTTGATCCTAGGGGTTAAATGTCAGTGATCTGTCTATGCGAAATCATGTCATATTTATCATACTATATTTTTTATCACTGAACCTGAAATTTTAAAATATTTTTCGCTTTCACACGTCCACTGGTCGGCATGTTAGTAATTCCTACAAAGAATAACAATTCTGCTGTGTAGCCTAGCCTAAAACTACTTTAAAATGGTCGGTAACCCATTTTGTTAATAACTTTAAGTCAACTATTTTTTATGACGTTCAAAGATATCAGAATGCCAACGAAAGTAACAACAATTACTGTATTTTGCCAGAGAGCTTCCAGGTTGAGAGAGTTGACTGGAAGTCAATATTGGGAAACAACTTTGAACGTTCGCTGGAAGTCATTTAATTAACTTTTAGTTAATTTTTGTAGTTGCTTGTTTGATTTTATGTTTGCGTCGAATGTTTTCAGTGCTATTTTGGTGTTTTCCTTGTATGATTGTACTTATAGTTTGTTTTTGTCTTGCTTTTCGGAATGGTGAAATAAAGCTCTAGATATAAATTACTCTAGAAATCAAAAGTTTTATCCCGAAATAAATTATGTTACTATTCTGGTAATAAGCAATCTAATTTGGAAAATTTAGGCTCTATGCTGTGAATTCCACATTGTATTTTGACTAATTCCACACTGTCGACTTAGGAAAGTTTTCTTTTTCTGAAAGGGTGATTGATAGATGGAACTCTTTGAGTGAGGAGGTTGTGAATGCGGTGTCAGTGAATAGTTTTTAAAAAAAGCTGGATGTTGTAATCATGTATGATTGGGGATTAAAATAAGCCCTTGGTTTTCTTCCCTTGTTCCCGCTACCTAAGTGTGACTAATGATTGAATAACGAAAGATGGTAGCAGTTCTGGTAAATTCTGGTAATTCATTCATCGCCTTTCGCAGCACTCACATAACATCATACATATATGAATATATAGATTTATTCTTAAGTCTCAAGTCTCTGTGCGGTCAAAATAAATTTAATATTTACATGTAAATACTGATAGCGATGAACACTTATGTAGTACATTCGATCACTTTGTGCTAACAGCTCTGAGAGCGAAGAGCGCGGCGAGCAGCGCATTGGAAGCGGCTAGAGCGGCGTTCCCAGGAGGCTACATGTCCGCTGACGGCGTCTACTACTACCTCGTGTCTAACGAGCCTGATGAATACTACTTTGTGCTCGGCCCTGAGATACCATGCAACCCCTACAACAACTTTTCTTCACTTGGGCTTACTGCTGGAAGAGAACTCTATGGACATGGGTTTAATATCATCCCCTTTCCGCCTGAATTTGGTGGCCCACAGGTAGTAATTGATGAAACTGTAACATTTTACAGAGTGGTCACAGATCGGATACCTCCAGGAGTTCTGCCAGACTGCGGGTCCATCACAACCCGCTACGTAAGGGCTCACAGCGTCTCAGTCACGCCTCCTTATACCATCAACCCTTTCGCTGCTTACGGGTTCGGTGTCAACAGCAGTGATAAAGTGATACCTGGAATCTGGATCAGTCTGCCTCTTTTGATCATGATGTCATTTTTACCATGAGATATTATCATCAAATTAATAGTAACGCTTTTCAAATTAATTGATTTGGTGCAGATTAGTTCATGTTTATGTCTTTAGTCTTTTATGTCTTTTATTATTTTTCAAATTGAAATGGATTGTTATAAATATTTTTATCGTGGTTGGCTATTTCTTAGCTATCAAACTTTGACGCTTTAATATTAATTATATTTTAAGAACAACTTATAAATGGGTGATATACATCATTAGAATATATAGTGTTTAAAGACATCCTATTTAACTAATACTAAGAACATTCTACGTACAATACATGTATGTGTGTAGAGACCGGATCGGCTATGACAACAAATATTAATAAGAAAATAGCAGCTAAGCTTAGCTGTATGTATATTTAATTATTAATTTTATTACATACATGTATAATATATACTGTAGTAAATTTATGCATAAATTATATGTACATTTATTTATTTATTTATACTTAAACAGTAGATCTATATATTTGTATATATACATGCACATTGTATATATATATATATATATATATATATATATATATATTTCTACATACTGTATGTATAATATATATTATATATAAATATTATATATATATATATATTGGACTAAAAATCTCTCTCGTATTGTTAAGTGTCTTTCTTTAATATTTTTACGTTTAGTGGTACGAGGTTCGTCGCCTTGCTTTTAGTTAGCTCATTAAAATTTAATTTAACTACCTATTGAATTAGTTATGATTGAATTTGATTCATGACTGAGATATTTTTATGACTTCACACAATACCTTCTATCTTAAACTGTAGCGACTCTATGTTTCTCCAAAGAAGTATCCAACTAAATAAGAGCTGCTATTCCATAAAGCCTACAGCAATTATACATAACGCCAGATAGGCCTATGTCTTTATCTCGAGACTAAAGCATTTAGTTTAGCTTGGGAAAGTTGGCGCCCTTGATAATTTCTCTTTTGTTTTCCATGAAATGTGTAAGCCTGAGCAAAGGAAACACTACGGTTCTATGTTGACTAATTCTCGCAAACATTTATATCCGCAATTAAATTTGTGTGTGAATCCGTGAATGGATTAAAAAGAGAGTGAATGAGTACTTAGGTAAGTGTTTGTGTCAATAACTGTAATAATCTTCTACTTTTTCTTCAGTGCACTGCCAAGTGGCAGGTTCAAGGTACATAGTCATACTTAAAGTATGCTTTCTCGCTCCATAAGAGCACTCCTTAGATCAACAAGTTAATCCCTTCACAAAGTCTATGCCTTATCCATACCTTATGTAGCCTATAGCTTGGGAAAAGTATGGCTTCTGAGGCGGTTTCCCGTTGCCTTCCTCAGTTAGATGGATTAATTACCATTTAATCCTGGGGAGAAATATTTCATGGTGAAGTGGGTCCCCTCTTGCCATCCTTAGCTTCTGCTGTAGTCGACTCTTACGTGCACGCAGCAGATTGTTTGCGGTTGTCCTATTCTGCAGTGGTCCAACCACACCCGAGTAAAACACGGGGAATATGCAATAAGTGAGCGGATTAACAAGTGAATGCCAAGCCTGTGGTATTTTGGAATGTAGTCGATAATCGATCAGTAGATACAGGGTTCAAATCCAGAGCTCTCTCCTTCACTGACAAGCTGTTCGATCCGGAGACGGACGTTAAACTTGGCTTTGAATCTAGTGAATAAGTGACGGAATCAATGAGACCGAAAAATTGAATTGGCTATCCAGTGAATAAGTAAACTCAGCGGATCATTCAGTTAATGAATGAGTGACTTACTGAGCCGGTGAGTATGCAATAAGTGAGCGGATTAACAAGTGAGTGCCAAGCTGGTGGCACGTTGGAATGTGGTCGACAACCGAATTGTAGATACAGGGTTCAAATCCAGAGCTCTCCCCGTCACTGAGAAGCTATCGAGTAAGAACCTGGCGTTAAACTTGACTTTAAATCTAATGTATTAGTAACGGAATCAGTGAGGCTGAAGAAATGAATATCTAGTCAGCAAATATGTCAGTAAATAAGTCAAATCGGTGAAAGCATGATTCGTTCAGTAAATTAGGATGAGAATTAGTGACTAAAGAGATGTGAATGCTAAGAGAATGAATATAGAGAAGGCAGAGAGAACGTATGGGGTGACTAAGTAGAGGAAATAGCGTCATAGAGAGTTGACTGGAGTTAGAACGTTATGATTAATGTGGCTGTACTATGTGACTGTAACACTAGACCGGCGCAGCGTGTGTGCAGGCAGTA
>CAJHZI010000815.1:0-2500 GCA_905160935.1 Enchytraeus crypticus | reverse complement strand
CAGGCATACCAATTAAGAACTATTATGAATTATAAAAATTTAGGGAGCCAATTTTTCATAATTCAATCTCTATACTTACACTGTATATTCATTAACAGGTATATGTTAATCTCTCTCTCTCTCTTAGTGCACTGCCTACTGGCAGGTCCATGGTACATAACGCCTCCACTCTTCTCTGTCTTCCGCTTTCCTCTTCATTTCCACATATGAGTGGGTCTTTAAATCATCTAACATACCTAATCTCGGCCTGCCCCTGCCTCTTTTTTTTTTTTTTTTACCTTCTATGACCCCTTTTAATAGACCTTCCCCCCTTTATATGCTAATAGGATGCGTTATAACGGAATAAATTGACTAGCAGAATAATCAATAAGAAATGAAACTATACACTTTCTTAATAATATGCTAATTATCTATATTAGCTTTTCAAGATGCTAAATACACTGTTATAGCTAAAACTATTCCTATTTTAGATGCAGTCCAAGTCATAATCTCCTAAACAATAATTTATAAATGTGTGCTTTTAGTTTACTTCGATAACAATTGGCAAGGTGACAAGCAAAAGTCTGGCAGACTGGCGCTACAGCTGATTGAAAATAACTGATAAGTTTAATAACACAGTCATGTGCAGTATGTATCACGCTATATGAATTGCCGGGCAAGCTTGTACACTATAATCGTATTATGCCAGAAAGCGAATTCTGCATATTCCTTATAGCCTATACATTTTAGATCTCTAATTCAGATTTCATGATAATGTGGTTAGTGTAGGATTGAAGGTGAGGTGGGAGGAGGGTGAGTAGGCCCCAAAGGCCCTAAATTTTCATTCCATTAAAATATCCACTTGAGAAATATCTTGCATCAAGCGCATATCTCTCTCTCTCTCTCTATTAGTGCACTGCCTACAGGCAGGTCCATAGTATATAACGCCTCCACTCTTCTCTGTCTTCCGCTTTCCTCTTTTCCGCTTCCACATATGAGCGGGTCTTTAAATCATCTAACATATCTAATCTTGCCTTTCTCTGCCTCTTTTTTCTTTCATTTTACCTTCTATGACCTCTTTTATTAGACTTTTCCCATTAGAATGTATCCTGTCCAACTTTTCTTCCTATTTCTTGATATATTTATCAACTGTGCCAAATTTCTCCAGAACTTCCTAATTTGTAACCTTTTAAGTCCAGCTAATCATCTCCATTCTTCTCCAAATCCACATTTCCAATGCCTCTAGTTTCCTGATATCTTCCTTCCTTAATGTCCATGTTTCACATCCACATAATAGCGTGGTCCAAACCAAGGTTTTCACTATCTTTTTCTTTGTTTCTTTCTTTAGACTTATTGTTAACAGTTCTTTCCAAGTACCAAAGGTCTCTTTGGCTTGTTTAATCCTACTGTATATTTCAGTCTCACGTTTCCCTTCATCGTTTATATTATGACCCAAATATTTGAAACTTCTTATCTGTTTCAATTGCGTACATTTATTGTGATATTAATTTCCCCTTTATTATGGGACAATCTCATCACTTTTGTCTTTTTTATGTTAATATTCATGCCATATTTCAATGCCGTACCATTCAGCCCATCCATTATCTTCTGCAGTCCTGGCTCGCTGACCGCTACCATTCCTTGGTCATATGCTTTTCTTATATTTTAACAATGTTCCTCCTACTTTTATTCCTTCTTCCGTGGCTTCCTCCACCATTGCCTTAGCGTAAATGTTAAACAGTAGCGACGAAATGCTACAACTTGTCTTACTCTACGTCCTATTTCATTTTCTTCTGAGTATTCTTGTTGGATTTGATTACTGCTCTTTGATTCGTGTACAATTTACAGTATTTAAGTTTATTTGAAACAAAGTAAAAAATATAAGAGCATATCATGCATATCAATGAACATAAATGCATCAGACACTTACATCTCATCAATCATTCAAATCAAAATCAAACATCTTATTCATTGAATCCTGTGGCCACCAGAGAGGGAACAAGGTGCTCTATCTAGCTGACCACCTCAGGTAATAAGTACGAGTAATGATATTAGCAGTTAAAATACTGCAGACTAGCAAAAATTGCAAGTATAGTAACAAAAATAGCAAACAGCTAAAATAGCCAACATACTAGCAAACTTTGTAAAATTAGCAAATATGAACAAATGAAATATGAACTTGGCAAACATTGCAAAATGGCAAACTATTCCGCCAAGAACGGACAGATGACACTGTTGCGATTCTATGAGAAAACTTGAATAAGATTTTATAAATGAAGCATAGGACTTTAAATTACGAATTTCAACAGGAATATAGTTCCGTACAGAACGACATTCAAAGACATTTGCCAGGTAGCTTGCCTGATTCGTAGGAGAAGAGAATATAAATTAATGAAAGACTGGTATGATACTCACAATTTGATAGGTTTGATCTAATCACATTTCTGATAATCTTCAACATCGAGCCTTCAAAGATTATACACCAGTAAGTTTATAATTAGTCTTAAATCTCTCCAGTCAA
>CAJHZI010000814.1:180000-483972 GCA_905160935.1 Enchytraeus crypticus | reverse complement strand
TATATATTATATATTACACATAATTGCAAATTGCAGCAATGTACGAAAAAATAGGAATGATTAAAGGAGAAAAAGCCACAGATCAAGTGATAGCTATGGGGGATTGGAACACGGGGTGGGTGAAGGAAGAGAAGGAAATGAAATTAGGGAATACGGTGTCTAGGAAAAAGAAATGAAAGAGAACAGAAATTGGTTGATTTCTGCAGTAGAAAAATATTAGTGGTGACCAATAGCGTGTTTTGTCCGGGTTATTTGAAGAATTGACCAACCGGTGGCTGCACGTGTCGGTAGAAGAGGATTAAAGATAGAATATTTAATTTTAATTTAATTAATTTTTGGTGATATAAGACATTCGGATATTTCTTTATTTTCTTGAACTGTATGTATCCATATTTAATTCGCGTTTCATTTTAAATTAAAATAGTTAAATATTAAATACTGTAGTCTGTTAATGAATAAGTACAAGGTCGGGGTCTTTAGATTAGTGTAGATATATTACGAGGTCAGATACAAATCCATTGAATAGCTTAGTACATTCGAGGATTTCGCGTCTGTTTCGGGTGTGGTTAGCCTGTTTAGGTAAGACACGCACCCTGACACGAGCTGGCTGATATTCTTAAAATTTAGAACATAAAAAAGACGTTGAAATAACAATAGGCCTAATAAAAAGAGAACAGACCGGCAGTGATATCCACTAGAGCTTTTTTTCTAGCTGCCTTCTCAGATTTCTCTCGCTCTCTGTTTTCTTGAGCCTCTTTAGCTTGGCGTATCTTCTCCTCCGTTTCCTTTATTTTAGAGTTCTCCTTCGCCGCTTGCTGTAAAAGACATATAAATGTGATAAACATTTTATTGAGCTATTTAACGCCAATGTTTTTCAATTTCTATCTCAGAAAAATGAGGAAATTGCAGCAATGTACGAAAAAATAGGAATGATTAAAGGAGAAAAAGCCACAGATCAAGTGATAGCTATGGGAGATTGGAACACGGGGTGGGTGAAGGAAGAGCAGGAAATGAAATTGGGGAATACGGTGTCTAGGAAAAAGAAATGAAAGAGAAACAGAAATTGGTTGATTTCTGCAGTAGAAAAAGATTAGTAATACTAAGATTACCAATACTAAGTTCAAACACGAGAAGAGAAGGCGCTACACGTGGAAGAAACCATGAAGCACCGGAAAAGAGGCTACATTTTGATAAAGCAACGGTACAGAAATAGTGTGAAGAATTCAAGAGCATATCTAGGAGCCCTTAGTAATTCAGAACACAAACTAGTAATGGCAAACAGTAGTACAGCTGAATAAAAATACTCAAGAAGAAAAGCAGTAAGAGATGAAATTTGAATGGATTAAACGAGAAAAGAGTCAGTTTCAAGAAGCAGTGGAAAGAGAAGATAAGAAAACGAAGGACTGCGAAAAACAGGGGTACATGAAAGGTGGTGTCAGAAGAAGAAGAAAATATGTTTATTACACAAAGTTTCACAAAATTCACAGAGTAATCACAACAATGAACAAATAAAAATTAAATGACAATGACAAATAAAATTAAATAAGCGTTATCAGAATCTTAGTCATTAGTGCAATACGTCCTGTAAGGGCAAAATAAAACAACGACAAAAAATTTGCATCAGAAATAAGTAAAAAACTAGGCCATCAAAGAGGACGCACGGCGTCCTATCCGGTTGAACACTCAGTTTTCACTCCAGTATAGTTTTTTGGCAAAGGACTCTGAGAGAGCCCAAATCGTTTACAGAACAATTGTTATAAAATAAAATTTAAAATATCTACATTAAGCTTTCTAAATCATCATAAAATGTACAAGAGGTTGGTTGGAAATGGAAGATTACCAGTTATTAAGTAAATAATGTTTGTATTTATGACAGAATGTAAAGAGAGAGTTGATGTTTCTAATAGGAATCGAACCGAACCCGAACCGAACCCTAAAATCTAGAATTTTGACCGAACCGAACTCGAACCCAGACTCTGACCGAACCCGAACCCAGACTCTGGCCGAACCGAACCGAACCCAGACTCTGGCCGAACCCGAACCAAGACTTCGTCCAAACCGAACTGAACCAAACTCTTGTAGTTCCTTTCTTCTTCACCAGCCTGACATTAAATAAAGATTGTAAGAACAATACAAATATATATTAGCTTTTGCATTTACATGTCTTACAGTATCTAACAGCATATATTCAGGTACGGCTGGTTACGACACAAATTTTAAAATGGTAGCGGTATTAAGGAATGGTAGCGGGAAGCGAGACGGGCCTACAGAAGATAATGGATAGTCTGAATGATACGGCATTGAAATATGAAATGAAGACTAACATCAAAGAGACAAAAGCAATGAGAGTATTCCATAAAAATCTGAAAATGCAATCTAGGTGAATCAATCTAGGTGGATATATTCTTGTTAAATTCAAATTATGAATTTTTTCTAATTTTAGTGTGCTACCTTAATATTTTTGCAGCCAGATTTACAAATCATTATATATATGATATTCTATATGTGTTAAGACTAATTGGAGTAAATAATTTTGCACCATAGCAATGCAATAATTTCATAACTATTTTCGTAACTTTATAATTGATCTGAGAGTTTAAAATTTGAAACCCTAAGGTAAATTTTGAAG
Organism: Enchytraeus crypticus; assembly: GCA_905160935.1. NCBI lineage: Eukaryota > Metazoa > Annelida > Clitellata > Enchytraeida > Enchytraeidae > Enchytraeus > Enchytraeus crypticus. Next base: position 481,343 of record CAJHZI010000814.1, on the reverse strand, counting down.
CTTAATACTGGTCAGTTGATAGCAAACGGTGTATATTATGATCATTTTTCTATGGAAGTCCACGTGTTTACCAAATCATCTTTATTTGACATTTTTATGTTACTAAATTGCACTTTGTCTCTGAAATATTGGATCAAATTTTAAAAAAGTAAACACGCATTATAGTGAAATGATCAACTGTGTTGATATCTATCACTTTTTATCACCACATATTTATACCATTAGGCAATTTGTTCCATTTTCCGTGTAACCAGTCCTGTGAATGTCCGAGATTTTACTCTCAGATCAGCGCGGCTGGGATTCGAACCCACGAGGGTTCAATTCACCTAAGGATCTGTCATTTAAAACTTCATGACGTTACCCCTACGCTATTAAGACATTTTAGCCAAGATATTTCCATTTAATTATAAACGTCTCTAATATATAGGCCTACAGTGACAAAAAAAATTTAAACATTGATGAAGCATTCTATTTGCTCGTTATAATCAAAGAGAATATTTCAGATATAATAATAAAGCTAAATATCTATATTATGAACATTTGTTGGTCAATTTACAATATTTTAAGAAATGTACAGGAATAAATACCACTTCTCTCCTTTTTCATTGTCATATTTTTACCCAGGTGAAGAAATGTGGCAGCTATTATGACTTAAAGAATTTGTAAGCATATTTACCATAAACCATTTTAAACATGTTTGTCATAACCATGATTATTATAAGTAAAGTTAAACAATTGCAACATTATCCAAACCAAACCATTTCGAACTCGAATCGAACTCATGCGAGTTGGAAAGCAAGCCGAACCCGAACCGAACTCTTGTTAGAACCGAACCCGAACCGAACTTTCATTTTCAACGAACCGAACCGAACCGAACTCTCAAATTGTCAACTGCTAACCGCACCCGAAACTAACCGAACTTTCATTTTCAACGAACCGAACCGAACCCGAACTCTGGAAATTCATAAAATTCCCATCTATAGTTTCTAATAGAGGTTGGAATTTCGTTCAGTTTGTGCAAGCATCATTGACATAGGATTTATAAAAAGTGGCAGAAGATTTCTTTATAAGTAAAGATAGCTGGATCCGTATAGTCTTGTGGGGTAGTTAGTATAATTGAGATCAAAAATGTTTGACATTACTGTGGATGAGGATGCTCTGTTGTATAAACACTTATGAATAAGTTTCGCTGAACAAAATTGATGCAATAAATGGATAGGCAGAATATTAAAAAAGTGTATAAGTTTTAGACATTACTAAAGCGGTGCATTCCTTGCAACGTTCTTAGTACTCTATTGCAAACAATGTTCAGTGGCTGCAAGATGTTCCAGGAGGCGTGTCCATACACTTCAATGCAGTAGCTAATGCGAGCGTGGATCATTGAAAAATATAAATTCCTACGGCAGGGCATAGGAATATTGTCAGCTAAAGGAGGCTCTTAAAATAGGTGCAACAGAAGTATATGGCTTACGGCAAATACGGCTAAAAAAACATTGGATCACAAGTGAGATGCTAGACAAAATGGTTGAAGGGAGGAAATTGAAAAGTATATTACAGACAAAAAAAAAAGATCATTAATTCCTTGCATCTCCTTTTTCTTATCGGTTCTTGTCAATATCCTAACTTCCTGATACAATAGATCTGACGTCTCTCTTCTATCATATTCTGCTAAATCATCACATTTTTCACTCCAAGAAATGTCTTGGAGTGAAAAGTGTGATGATTTAGCAGAATATGAACCGTAGTAGAAGAGGGACGTCAGATCTATTGTATCAGAAAGTCAGGATATTGACAAGAACCGATAAAAAAAAGAATGGGGATGCAAGGAACATTAGTATAAAGTGTAAAGATGGGTTATTGAAGACAGAGCTGGAAGAAGTAAAACAAAGATTGAGATAATAAGGATATGTAGAATATGTAGAAGCTTAGAATATGGAAATGACGTTTTCGTATGCTTTGTGGACTCTGAGAAGGCCTTTGACAGGATTGATTGGATAACGATGATGAATAACTTGAAAAGAATAGGAATTGACTGGAGAGATAGAAGACTAATTTTAAACTTGTATGAATCAAAGAGCAGTAATCAAAATCCAACAGGAATACTCAGAAGAAGGCGAAATAGGACGGAGTACGACAAGGTTGTACCATTTCGCCGCTCCTATTTAACGTTTACGCTGAGACAATGATGGAGGAAGACATGGACTAAGGAAGTAGGGGGAAAATTGTTACAAGATGAACGATTTGCAGATAACCAAGGAATGGTAGCGGGCAGTGAGACTGGACTGCAGAAGATAATGGATAGGCTGAATGAGACGGCATTGAGATATGGCATGAAGATTAATATCAAAAAGACCAAGGCTGTGTCCAATAATAAAGGTGAAGCTAATATCACAATAAATGGTACGAAATTGTAACAGGTAAGAAACTTCAAATATTTGGGTATTATTGGGTATTGGGTATTATAAATGCATATTATAACCGATGACGGGAAATGTGAGACTGAAATATGCAGTAGAAATGCACAAGCAGTAGTATGCACAAGCAAAAGCGGCCTTTGGTAATAGGAAAGAACTTTTCGAACAGTCAAAAGAAAGACACAAAGATAGAGATAGTGAAAGCTTTGGTTTGGACCCCGCTATTGTATGGATGTGAAACATGGGTATTAAGGAAGAAAGATATTGGGAAACTGGAGGAATTGGAAATGTGGATTTGAAGAATGGAGAGGATTATAGCTGGACTCAAAAGGTTACATATTAGGAAGTTTGGAGAGAGTTGGTACAGATAGACAGCTGATAAATGTATTAAAAAATAGGATGAGTTGGATAGGACACATTCTAAGGGGGGAAGGTCTATCAATAGAGGTCATACTTCTATGACCTCTATTGGAATGGAATTGGAGTAGAATGGAAGGGAAAACAGGCAGGGGCAGGCCGATATTAGGTATGTTAGATAATTTAAAGACCCACTCATATGTGGACATGAAGAGGAAAGAGGAAGAAAGAGAACAGTGGAGGCGTTATATACCATGGACCTGTCAGTGTGCAATGCACTAAGAAAGAGATCACCATACGAAAAAAGTTATAAAATCATCCAGCCCAAGCCTCTGACGTTCATTCCTTCCATTTCTACGGTAAATTATCTTTTTGAGAAACTATTCATTCTCAGAACATGACCTATAAAGTTCTTCTGTATATTCCGTATTATACTTATCAATTGCCTATATGTGTATTTAACACTTCTTTGTTTGTAAGTTCGCCAGTCAGTTTGATCTTCTCCATTCTTCTCTGATACGAACATAACTGGACTAAAACCAGAATCGAAAGTTTGATGCTAAGAGCTAACTTTGGTATCTTTTTTACTTTTTATTTTCATTTTATTGTGACAAAATCGCTTAAGGGCTGAAAATAAGGGCGAAAATTATAAATTTAGTTAATTTAATTGTTCTATATTTGCATATAAGAAATAGAAGCTATGCCATTACCCTACAAAATACTATTTGAACTGAAGAAACGTTACAAAAAATACACACGTTAAACCTACATGAAAGCCGTCAATGAAAGTTTTGATGTCACCAAAGAACTCCTCCATAGTATATTTCTTCGAGTCAAAGCAATAGTAGTCGGCAATGTTGGAGAAGTGTATTGACATCTTCCTACTCATAGTCTCAAAGACTTCAAACTGCTCTCTGGCTATACCTAGGAACTCGTGAATAAGAAAGAAATGTAAAGAAAATCAAATGCAAAAGTATATAAAAAGAAGCGACACATGCGGAATAGATACATCATATATCCATTTCCCTATGCAGTTTACGGCTAATGCAGGACCCATCCTCAATGTATATGAACCGATTCATCAATTTAAAAATTCAATACAAATGTCATTTGAGAATGAAAAATAACTGCTTAAATACTATATTTTCCGGTATGTTTATTATACTATCAGTGTTGCTAACATGTGGGGAAGATATATAACGTGACCGTTAAGACTATTCTCCTCCAATGCAAGTGGCCTGGGTTCAACATGATCAGTCGGCATATGATGAATCCCCTTGAGCCCATGGAAGGTTAATCACGTATTGGAGTTTGATGCTAGTTGACGATATCAACAGAAAATATACGATTAACCATGGAGATAATTGATAGAAACAGCTGCCAGAACCAGTAAAGCATCAAAAATTGGTCTTAAAAGCGTCTAAGTGCTTTCTGTACTGTCATTATTATTATTATAAATGCTCAAGAAGAACAAGGCCAAGGCCATCTAAGGGGTGAGTGATTAAGGCCTAGGCTTGAAATATACTGTAAAAGAAAATTATAAAAACAAAAACTTAAAACATTTTGCAGCTTATATCAATTACAATATTAAAATCAATGGCTGAGCCAGTGCATGTTGGCAAAGTTGTGCGGCAATGAATAATTAGGTAAAAGGCCCAAATCCAGTGATTTCTTCGCCACTAACATAGTATAAGGCAAGAATCTGACATTAAACTTGTGTTGGGCTTTAAAATATAACACCATTACAGAAAATAATAAAAATATACTAAATATTGACAGGCAATAGAAAATGTTATCCTAGAAGGTTAGCCGCGAAATGTTTAGTTTAGTTTGCTGTTGGTCTAAACACGATTCTCTCTTGAACTAAACAAAATCCTCAGTATACGAAGGGGCCAATAATATGGGCATATTAAAAGGATTTTATCATAATTTAAGTTAATGTTACTTAATTGATATCAAATTGGTCTATTCTTCACAATATTATCAACTGGCGCAAAAAACTTATGGCCCCTAGAAAAAAGTTGAGTAGTATTTTTTAACCATTTAAAAATTGAAAAATATTTCTTTAACCATTTCAGATATAGGCCTAATGTAATCACATTTGAGAAATACTCGGAAACGAAATTTTACATTAAAAATGTTAACAGTCCTGAGTTCTTAATGTTCTTAAAGTTAAAAATGTTCGGAGTTATCATAATTGAATTCAGGAAGTGTATCGGGAGATAAATGGTGGGACTGCAAGTAAGACTAGCCTCAGGTTGTTCCTAAACAAAGGTGATGGATATGGAGAACTTACATTGTAGAACCGATTGCATGGGGCAAAGTTGGGCTAGAAATAGTCAAGCGGTTTAATTATTAGATAACTATTTCTAAAATGCTCATCAGTTTTAGCAAGAGTTTTCTAGGCATGCCAATATAATTTTTAAAAGTTTCATAATTTCAGATCTTTAGGTCTAAACGGACATAATGAAATCACGGGTTTTTTGGACTAGTTTGTATAATAATGCTCACTCCTAAATTTCGCTCTAACGTCCATTTCTCATCTAAGAACAATGTCAGGGATATCCCTGTATCACAAGCCAAGAGTACGAATTTGAATATATTCAATAATTTTTGAGAACCGACAGAAAGACGATTTGTGAAGAACAATAAATGAACCTGACCAGAAAAGACGAGTGGGGAACCATTTTTGATTTGTAAACTGATTGTGCGACAATTAGAAGTATAGTTTTCAAGAATCACTACGTTATGACTTGTAACATTTTTAATAGTTGGCTTAAATTTAAATACATGTAATATCTTTCATGGACCCTAAACGCTATACAATTTATAAAGGATATTGACATGACAGGAACAAATTTATCATTATCAAATGCAGACTTTTCTTTCTCTGCGTTTTTAACGTCAGTCTCCAGCTCCCGTAGAGACTTTGACATTTGTGCCAGGTTCTTCCTTATGCTCTCTTCTGTAACTACAAACAAGCAAAAATAGGCAAACTATGGCTAAACAGAATATAATATCAATTATATATCGATATTATATTCCGTTCAATAGAATATAATAATATTTCTCTAAAAACAGTGGCGGTATTAAGACAAGTATTTGAAGTACAGCAAAATAATTAATGAAATGATTAATTCGACAAAACATTTCAAGTGTCGAATCTTATCTCACTGAATCAGAAATGTCCCGGAACATACCATAAACACTGAATTCTTTGCTTGATCTTACCATTCATAAATCACTACTAAGCCTAACTTCTCCCTCGTCTCAATTACACTAATCAAAACAAAAATCAAAAAGGTAGAAAAAGGAAGTAGTTCTTTATTAAACATTTTGATTACTACAATTATGAATCTGCGTGGTACTATACCATCCAACTCGCACACTAGTATACCAATGGAAGTTTTTATAAAGCTTAAAATATGTGGAAGGACTCTGGTATGTGACACAGAGCAAGAATTAAGAAAGTGAAAAGTGAAGCAGTTTACCAATGAATATTGATGAGGAAGATCAAGAAGAGGTGGAAGCATCTGATTGGATGGAAAACAGGATGGACGTGACCGGAAGTGTAATAGTAAGAATGTAATAATGAGAAAGTTTAGCGTCGGCAAAGTGACCTGAGTCTTTATCCGAAAGTGGAGAATGGAAGACGTAATGGAGAGCGAGCGTTGAGTTAGTTGATGTCGCGTCTCGTCAGGGAGTTTGAGGATTGAAGATGGGATCGGAGACACGGATCTGGGTTATGGAGCAGTGATGGAAGGTCGAAGGTAGAGGGAAGTAGCCGAAGGCCGGGATATGAATTTTTTATGGACTAAGGGAGAGAGAGAGAGAGAGAGAGAAAGAATGAGAGAATAAAGAAATATAGAAAGAACGACAGTTTAGAATTAAATTAAATCAGTCAATAGAAATAATGAATTAACGAACTGCTATTGTAATAATCATTTTATGTTAGGTTTAAGTGTTGTGTGGTCAACTTAAGAGATTTAGAGTGAAAGTCAATCGTCAAATGCAATAATAACGCAATAATGCAATAATGCAATAACGCAATAATGCAATAATTAAATGCAATAATAACAACAACAAACTGGAGTCAATATCAGCATCATTCATTATCATCATCATAATCATTATCATCATCAAATCAGCGGCTCTACCAAGTACCAGCTAGTTCACCCAAAACAAAGCAGAGTTAGGGAAAACTATCTCTTCACCCAAACTTTGTATTATACTACAACAGAAGCTTATGACAACCCAAAGGTGAGTTCAGCTCAACATTGGTGAGCACAGTTCCCAAGTGAAGGTGGTTAGGCTACCCTAAACCTACAGCGAAACCAACCTTGCGATACTAGCACTGATAACCTGCCATCATGCCAGAGCAGTAAAATACGAGGAAGTTAGCCAGGGCATCATTGCACTGTCCTGTATAATAAATGAATTAATTAGCTCACTAGGCCTACCTACCTAAGATCTAGCCCAGCAGCAAGCATAATTAGCCTCGCAGGTCTAATTGCCCACAATCTAGTCCCGCAGCTAGCAGACTACTAATGTACTACAATCTGCTTTGCATTGTTAAACAATACAAATAGCTAACGCAACTTAATTGTTACAGAGTCCTAATAAGTCCAGTAGGTCTACCAGCCTGCGATCTAGCCTGCAGCAGTTAGCAGGCTACGACTCCAGGTTAAGCATTGTTGTTGTATATACAGCTAAATTGTTGTCTGTGCATTGTTGTCTACAACTAGCTAGCTCTGCTAAACTCTGTAATTGTGTCCTATTCAGCCAAACGAAATTACCAGCCCACAATCAGGCCTAAGAGCCAGCAAGCTACTGTTGAAGTCCATGGTGCGATCGAACCCACACATCGATGAGGTGCTATACAATTCTTTATTTTTAATTTATTTAATTTCACCAATTCCATGGTAGACAAAGGCAGCTAAATCATTCGTTCGTTTCTCTAGTAAAAACCTCCTCACGGTACCAAACATTAAATCCACCATGGGCAGACGCTCCTTCATGTTTTCTGCTCCGACAATATGGCCCTCTCTGCCACAAGATCTTCATCTTGTAACTGTATTGTACTTACCTTGGCAAGCTAAAACCCCATCACTTTCCGCCATAGGTCTAACTTTTGACCGGCTAGCCTTGGATCATGGATTTGCACTGTTTTGATCTCGCTTTCTCTTGTGGTTTCTGTGTACTCAATTGTCATCGTGTGGTGCTTTGGCGCCTGTGCAAGAGACGTCCCTGATATTGCCATATGGCGAGGAGACGGACGGTAGATTCTTATTGATTGATTGATTGAAATCGTATTCGATCCGCTTAAATTTGTTTCTACCACAGCTTTTAACTAACTTTTAGCTAATAGTTAACCCTAACCCTAACGCTAAAACGTGCCTCGAGCGGCAGTCGAACCTAGGACTTCCAAGATCTAAAGCCTGACACCCTAGCCACTGTACTACAGCAGATTTCGATCGACTGTGGTTTAACAGAACGATTTAATGGATAGTGCATGAAATGAAGTCTAGAATGAATGATAGATGAGTTGGTTTCTGATCGGAATCAAGGTTAGAAAAGGAAATATATAGTTGTGTGTCGTCTGCATAGAAGGGAAAATTTATGGAGGAGTGAGCAAGCAAGAGGAGTGATATATAACGAGAAGCGCAATGGACCTAACACTGACCCTCTAGGAACACGGCGTAGGAGGGGTAGTTCAGAAGAGCGATTTTTGACCAATAACGACCGATTGTGTGCGACATGGGAGATATGATGTGAGTCGGGAGAAAGCAGAATCAGAAATGCCACAACAAATTTAAGCCTATTTATTAGATTTCCAAGGTCATTTATATCGAAGAGAGATCTAGAAGAACCAAGGCAGAAGCCTGCTTACTACTAAGATCATTATGTACATAAACCTGCTTACTAAGCTAAGATCATTATGTACATATACGCAGAAGAGCGGTTTCAGTAGAATGGAGTTTTCTATAGGCAGATTGATCATGAGAGAGAAGGGAAAGAATCAAGATGAGTGCATAAAGGGATGTAAATTACCTTTTCAAGAAATTTAGAGATGAAGTTAAGATTGAAAATAGGGCGGTAACTGGAAAGATCATCTTTTGGTAGCGAATGCATTTTTAGTAAAGGATATACAAATGCTTGTTTGAAGGAGGTCGGGAAGATACCTTCTGAGAGTGAGAGGTTGATTAAGTCTGTAATAGGAGCAACTAAAACATCAATACAGGATTTCAGTGATCTTGTATGAATAACATCAAGGCAGCAAAATGAGTCGGTAGAACGAAGAATAAAATTAAGTATTTCTTCCGGTTTAGCTAGTTCAAAACTAGAAAGTAGTGGTGGCTCAGGCATATTTACTGAAATGGTATTGTTGGTGTCAATGGAGATGGAGGGTATAGACATAGAGCGTTTGGCAATTTTGTCATCGAAAAAGTTGAGAAAGGAGGTAGCAAGAGATGATGGTGAGGTGGTAAAGGGGAGATAATTGGGAATGGTGCAATCAAGCAGAGAATCAAGTGCTCCCCATAATTTCTTGCGGCAATTCTGATTCTGCGAGAAAACAAGCCTTTAGCAGAACTAATCATTTTATGTAATAATTTTCTTTGTTAGAGGTACCTGGACTTAATATCTAGATTTCGCAGTTCAGATGGATTTTTTTAGATCCTTAATGAACTTAGTTTCGAGTTCGGAACATTCAGAGTTTTTAAGAAGTGATTAAGAAGGACAAGAAAAATAGGGATTGACTGATGATATGTTGTGGGCAAGAGAGCACTGGATGGCGTTATTCGTATCCCGACGTTAGTTAAACTGAGATTTAAGGGAAGATGATGATGATGAACCGCAGTTTTGGTACTTCTTTTGTAGAATAGCTATAATTTAGTTATAATTAAATATTTATTTATTGAAGAGACTAATTAAATAGGAAACAGTCAATTCTCAATTTTTCCTCTATAACCCGTGAAGTATTTGAGACTTTTATTTAAAATTTTGTCGAAGTCATTAAGATTAATATAGGAGTTTATTGTTTTACCGAAGTCCAATTATATATACGATTATATATATATATATATATATATATATATATATATATATATATATATATATATATATATATATATATATGTATATAGGGTGAGTAAAAAAATAATTACACCTGCAAAAAGTTTGAATATCTCAGGCTATTGTTAATATTTTCCAATACAACTTTTACCAATACCTAAACGAGTAATTTCTGATGGGGCGGCCAATTTTCATCCATTTTGGTACACAGATTGGCCAGTTATGCAAGTTTCAGCAGAGCAACCTCCCATTTTTTAATGTACTGTAAATATAAATTATATTTAATTTTAATTTTATTTTGGCTCTGAAAAGGGCCGATGTAGTGGTTCAGAAAGAACCAGTTGTATCTTCTAGCATTGCTGACTATTCGATATGCTTTCCTCCCGCTGCTACGCATGACTGCAGTCGCTTTCGGAACGCTAGGACAGCCTTGTTGATTCCAGCTTGGGACACTCTCTTCCAGATCGATTGTAGCACTTATTACAGTTCTGTCTTGATTTTAGGCTTCGGCTGGTGTTTCTGAGAGATGCAGCAGGGTTCCCCAGACATAGTAATCCAGAGGATTTAGATCGCGAGAGTTTGGAGGCCATTCATTCTTCTTAATGAAATCCGGGTTACTCTCGCTGTTCCATTCCTGTGCATGACGAGATGCATGAGCCGTAGCACCATTCTGCTGAAAGATGAAACCATTTGGTAGAAGAGCATAGAAGAGCATCAAGGGACTCAAGGGAAGCCCTGCAAGATGGCGGACGCTTTGTGTTGTGTCAAACGAATTACTTTGTTTCGTTAATAATAATATTCACAGTCAAGCTAAGCAAGACATAATATCTCAGCTAATAGGCTTCTACAATGCTGACGAAATAGTAGAAGCTAAGAGCGTTTTATTCAGCTGTGTAGAGAAATATAGAGACAATGAGGATTATAAATCTATTGGATTACCGAGAATAATCAATAAGCGCGTTTCAGAAAATAAACGTAAATTAGATGCTAAGGACCTAATGGATTTATTGCTAATCGTGAACCTAAATAAATTAGAGTTACCGAAGTTCGCGGCTGTAGACCTTTCAAGGCTCCCTCCAACGCGTTTTACTGAGAAGGACGCTTGTGGACTGTCTGCCACGGTCTACGAAATGAGATTTCAAATCGAGTCCATGCAAACAAAGCTGAATACAATGGAGGATCTCGTAAAAAATGCCACCCATGCTCCCGACTCGCATAGAGTACTAGAGGAGCGATTCAACTCCGTAGATTCTAAAATTGAATCTATGCTAACGGAGCTGTCCAAGAACACTGTCCCCGCCTACTTGCCGTCCCGCCAAGCCGCTGTACAGCAAAACTATAACCCAAATGAACTTGATAAAAATAGCATGAGAGATCAAAACTTTCAAGGCAAGTCTAGCACAGGGTTAACAAAATCCTGGGCCGAGATGGCAAGCTCCCCTCCACCCATCAGAGACGGTTTATCCCGTAACCCATTGGTAATTCCGTCAACACCCTCTAAATCATCTAAAACTGCTGTAGACGGAGAAGGTTTCACCCTAATCCAAAGAAAGAAACCTAGACCCCCTCCACTGATCGGAAAGAAAGCTACAGCAGAGGGATCCAAGGTTAAAGCAATACCTAAAAAAAATTCCATGTTCGTTGGAAGGCTCGAGAAATCTACAACGGCTGGTAGAGCTCTACATCTGGTAGAGCTATTAGAGGCTAGTGACATTCCAGATTGCCTCTGTAATAAACTGTCGGGTATTGGTAAGGACGGCCGTGAGTATAAGTCCAGTGCATTTGTGATTTCATGTGAACTTAAATACAAAGGTAAGTTATTTAATGAAGACATTTGGCCGGAAAACTCAGTAGTCAGAGAATGGTAGTTTAATCCTGTGAAAAACTGAATATGACGTTAAACATTATGACGTTAAATATGATGTTTAGACTACTATTTAAATGAACTGATTAACCTTTTGACATAATGTAATTCGTCTATATCTCTATCAATGGCGTCTGTTGATACTCCTCTTACCCTTAATGGTCTAATTAATAATGATTTAATAGCCAATGCCAAAATTGGTTATTACACTCCGGAATCTTCTAATGATGTTATTAACGACCTACATAAAAATTGCAATCTATCGTTATTTCATGTTAACATTAGAAGTTTAAATGCCAATTATATGAAGCTCATATATCTCTTAAATTCATACAAAAAATAAATTTGATGTAATATTACTTTCTGAAATATGGTCTACTAATTGACGATTTATTGATGATGTATTTCCTAATTACAAGTTTGTATATTGCCCCCCGACTGCATAAAAAGCTGGGGGTGTGGCGGTATTAATACATAATTCTATCACCTTTAATACATAATTCTATCACCATTGATTCTTCCAATAATAATAATTTCTTTGATAATACAGCAGAATTCTTGGTCGTTGATATATTACTTATGCATGGTAAAATTAGACTCTATTTGATTGATCCGAGTCAATCTGCTACTGTGTTTATTGATAAATTTTTCAAGTTCCTCTCCATATGCAAACTTTTAAAAAAGATTCATATATGTGGTGATGTGAATATTGATTTGTTAAAATTTAGTACGTTAAATTTCATTGATCGCTATGTTAATGAGCTGTCCAATATGAATTTTATGCCGTTCTCGTTAATTCCCACGCATTGTATTAACAACTCGCGCAGCATAATTGATCATGTCTTCGCGAACTTCGGTTTGGATTATACTAACGGCACCAGTGTAAAGTCCCTTACGATCACAAGCGATATTACTGATCACTATGCCAATGTTGTACTGTTGGTATCTAAAACTGAAAGAGTTAACTAATGTGATCGCCCTTACATTAGAATTTATAACACTCAAAACATAAACAACTTTCATGACCATCTTTCGAAACCTGACTGGACACCAATCTATAATTTGATTAATATTGATGATTACTCATTATTCGTTAGATATTACTCATCTAACGAATTCCTTAATTACTGCCTCTGAGCTGAGCTTTCCTTTAATTCGGTGTTCTCGTAAAACATATAAGGATAAACCCTGGATCTCTAAAGAATTAAAGTCTACAATTAAAATAAAAAACAATCTATATCATACATTCAAAAAATCCAATTTACCTCTTGATAAAACTAATTATCTGAATTACCGAAAATTACTTGATAAAGATATCAAAAACTTCCGTCAAAATTATTATAAAAATAAATTAGACATAAGATTTAATTCTATTAAGAACATTTGGAGAAGGTTGAATAATATTACCAGTTATCGTGGTATAACTAAGAATCAGACTATTGATCACTTAACTACAAATGGTGGTGTTATTAGAAATAACAAGGACATTGCGGAAGAATTTTAAAAATATTTTATACCAAATAGTGTACGGCTAGCAGATGCGATCCCACGAAATGATGATATTAGAGCTTTCTTAACTGGGCTCTACCGCACTCTTTTTTTCCTAGCTCCAACTTCCAACAATGAAGTCTTAAATTTCATTCATTCCAAGAATAAAAGTTATTCTACTGGCAATGACGGTATATCCAGTAAAATTTTACAATTATCTGCAAACTACATTGTTAACCCACTTACCATTATCATTAATAAATCGTTAGAATTAGGCTACTTTCCTGAGAATTTCAAATTAGCCAAGGTCATCCCTGTTTATAAAAAAGGTAAACACGATTTAGCGGAAAATTATAGACAAATTTCCCTCCTTAATAATTTAAGTAAAATATTTGAGAAAATCATGCATAAACGCATTACTACATTTCTAAATAAGTTCGAAATCCTTAATGAAAATCAATTTGGTTTTAGATCCGGCCATTCTACCACTGATGCTCTTTTCTCTAGTGTTAATTTTTTTTCTACTGAACATAATCATAAAAACAAGACACTTGGTATATTTTTAGATCTCTCAAAAGCATTTGATACTGTTGATCATAATATTCTGCTTCACAAATTGCATTTTTATGGAATACGTGGTACTGCCTATGATTGGTTTAGCTCTTATTTATCTCGAAGAAAACAATGCACCTTAATTGGTGACAGCATATCTAGTCTGTTACCTCTAAGTATCGGTGTTCCTCAAGGTTCCTTGTTAGGACCTTTACTTTTTATAATCTATATGAATGATATTCATAATGCCTGTACATTTGGGTCCATTAAACTGTATGCTGATGAATCTAATTTGTTTGTTAAACATAAGTCTATTGATGAATTGTTTATCTCTGCGAATCTAGCTTGCTCTGAAATAAGTAAATGGTTTATAAATAACAAGCTAACTGTAAATTGCTCGAAGTCTTCATATGTAAATGGTTTATAAGTAACAAGCTAACTGTAAATTGCTCGAAGTCTTCATATGTTTTATTCTACCCTACTAAAGACGATGAAGCTACTATACGAAATCTGGGTTATGTACTTTGAAGCCATTGTAGTGCTATTTTTTTATTCAATTGTGATATATATAGTGATTTGAGAAATTAAAATTTTATTCATGGCTGGCTCTGTGAGAACGGGAATATTTATCTTTTGCTGCACTATTACAAGTAGTGGCTTCAATTTATGGCACTTAACAAGTAATCTCCAGTTATATTTACTATTAAAAATTACTGTAAATTGCTCTGAACTGTACCATGGACAAGATGTGTATTATTTCAAATCGCTAGTTGTGCATTGAGAGATATTTTAATAAATTGTATATTGTAAACTGATATATAATTTGTAATTTAATCTTAAAGTAAGGTGGGAATAAAAGATGACTTGACGTTTCACTGTAATTTAGCGCAACTAAATGTGTTACATATTTTATTTCTCACCCATATGTTTGGAATTAATTTTATTTGCACTCATGTTTCTATTTGGATGTTTAAATTGACCTTTGTGCATTGAGGTTTGTATTCATTCAGCGTATGTTTATTAAAACTTATTTTGAGTTTAAATTGCAAGGTTACGAAAAGAGAATATTAAATTAAGTAATGAGGAAATGCAAATTAACATGTAATTAGAATTTTAACCTTCATATATTGAGATATGATTTTTGATTATTGGTGCATTTATGTACAAACTGATACTAAGCTAGATATGACATTCAGTAAAAACTAGCACATATGTAAAGCAATAATACAAAATATATGCATAAGAAACATGCATGCATAGCAAACACTGGTGGAGTTGGGTGGAGAAATGTTTATGAAGAGCTTGATTCTGATTGGCTGTTGAGCATGGCCTCGACCAATGCTATATTACCAGAGGACAGGCTATAGAAGTTAGTTCACTCCTGAACTCTGGCTTATACGGAATTACTAGCTGAACTTGTCTAAATATAATTCTTAATGAATTATTGCGACAAACACATAAACTAGTAGATTTCGTATAAGTTTCTGAATTTCTAACTGCATTCGTAGGAAGTACTGCTACTATACACCTTCTATAGGTTGGTGATAGTTAGCACGAAAAATACGAAATCTATATTAGAACGATTGTGCCTCACGGGATTGCAGATATTGTGTGGAATTGTCTTCTAACTCTCTATAGGTCGGTTAATCACGACACCATTTCAATATCTCAATTCATTGTACGTACAAAAATCCTTGATTGTACAAGAAACGCCGATTACTAGAGTTGAATCTAGATAAAGCG
Organism: Enchytraeus crypticus; assembly: GCA_905160935.1. Taxonomy (NCBI): domain Eukaryota; kingdom Metazoa; phylum Annelida; class Clitellata; order Enchytraeida; family Enchytraeidae; genus Enchytraeus; species Enchytraeus crypticus. The sequence goes on along the minus strand of CAJHZI010000814.1, from coordinate 465,851 downwards.
TTTCCTTGTCAATTCAGGTAGAAATAGCTGCATTACAACACTTGGTGTTGGCAGTGAAGATAGAAAAAGGAAGTGAAGATAGAAGAAAGAAGTGCAGATAGAAGATTGAAGTGGAAGACAGAATCTGGAAATAGCGAATTTCTACGAAGAACACTAATTTTCTAGTGCCTAATCTAGATAGGTGTTTCTTTCATAGAATTCAGCTAAACGACTACAATCCTGAATTCTACGGAAGGGCTATTACTAGTGCCTGAGTCTAGTTAAGCGTCTTTGCCTTAGATTCAGCTAAACGACTGTAAAATAACACCTCTTGTGTTAACAGTCAGAAGAAAGAAAGAAAAGAAGACAGAAGAGAATAATACTGAAGTTCTACGAAGAACGCTAATTTTCTAGTTGTCCACTCTAGATAAGCGTTATCCTTCTAGATTTCAGTCAGGTGATTGCAGGTCCTAAAATCTATGAAAAGCGCAATTTACTAGTTGCCTATTCTAGTTTAGCGTCTTTTTCACAGATTCAGCTAAACGACTGTAAAATAACACCTCACGTGTTAACAGTCATAATAAAGAAGAAAAGAGGGAAAGTATCAAATCATATAAGCGAGGAGTGCCTTGAAGCCAATAACTCGTTTCCCAATTTCTATCTCGTATTTTAATTGCAAATACAGACATTTAACTAACTGATTATAAGTAGACTGACTTTATATTTATCGCCTATTTTTAGCATTTATTAATTGTTTCTTAGTATTCGTTTAATATTCTATTCTATCTTTATGTTTAATGTTTTAATCGTTATATTGCTATCGTGTTTCTTTGTTAATAATAAATCGTTTACAATAATAAATAACTAGTTTTTTGTGTCAATATTCTAATTTAGTTAGAATTTATAGAGATAATTACAAATAATACACAAATACTATAAATTATCATACATTTAATGAATAAGCATGAGTTCTGTTCATAGCAGCTCCAGTCTCATTGATTTAGCCTCTAACTGGCTATATGAGCAAGAGATCCTTGCATCCTCAAGATTAATACCGCCAAAGCATGAAGAGTTGGAAAAATCGAACCCACGACTCCATTTCCGAACTCCTATAACGGAGAGAGGATTGGAGAACCCAACAATTGGCACCCGAAGTGGGGCAAAAACTGCCACCCAACGGGAGAACCCAACACTACTATTCGATCTAACAATTTAAGTGTATCCCTTGATAATAACCGCATTAATAGAACATATGTTACCACATTCTTAGGCTTAACAATAGATGACAATTTGACTTTTGGTGATCATATTAAATCATTAATCTTTAAAATTAATAATTTTAATAGTATGTTATACAATCGTAGAGACTTCATTCCTATGAATTGTCGTAGAAATTTATACCTTTCATTGGTGCAATCAAGGACTCAATACGGAATTGAAGTTTATGCAAATACAACCAAACAGTTGCTTCAACCCTTACATGTTGCCTGTAACCGTCTTCTAAGAACTTTACAGAATAAACATAAATTTCATAATGTTAAACAACTTTATTTGAATTATAATGTACTACCAATTTTTGAGTTATTCCGATTACATATTGGTAAACTTGTTTTTAAATGTATTAATTTTCCCGATCTGACAATGTCAGAATCCATGAGATGTATTTTGATTGACAATCAGATTTCGTTTGTATATAATACCAGACTCTTCGAGACCAATTATTTGTGTGCTAGAACAACCTCAGAATTTTTTAAATCTTATGCCTATGAGTATGTCAATTCTTGGAACCCAATACCTCCTGATATCCGCAGTTCGAGGTCTCTAGCTGAATTCACCAAACGTTACAAATGTATAATGTTTGATGGCTTGTAAATGTCTATATTTTCGTTTTTTGTGTAAATGTTCAGATGGAATTGTGACTTAGCTAACTGCTTTATAATCAGATTAATTAGTAATTTATTTTCTTATCTTTTCGTTCAATAATTTTGTGATAACTTTTTATTTCGGTTGATTTTGCAATATACATGTATATGTCATTAATGAGTTATAGACGGTGGTCAGCTAGATAAGATGTGTATCATCTTCCCTGACGGCCATTGTTCTGGTGTTTATAGACTGTTTGACACACTGTGTTCCCGGGAATTTTTTAAATTTTATTTCATTTAAATGTTTATTTCTGTTTGCATTTGTCAGTGCTTTAGTGTTGATGCTGAAATAAACACATATATATATATCTCTCTCTCTCATCAAACAGCTCCGGACGCAAAGTGTTGACGTAATACTGAGAGCTCACCTTTACCTTCTCGTCAATGAAGTGCAATCGGCCCTTACCGCTGTAGCAAACGCCATTTTTAAGTAAAAATGGGGGGTTGCTCTGCTGAAACTTGCATAACTCGCCAATCTATGTACCACAATGGATGAAAATTGGCCACCCAATCCGAAATTAGTCCTTTAGTAATTGATAAATTACTATATATATATATATATATATATATGTATGTATATATATATATATATATATATATATATATATATACATGTATATATATATATATGTATATATATATACATATATACGAACATATATATATATATATATATATATATATATATATATATATATATATATATATATATATATATATATATATATGTTCGTATTATGATTTGTTCAGACTTTAGTCTGCACTTACTAATAACGATGGAGATAGAAGAAATAACGAACACGATAGCATATTGATTGCTGCAGGCGCGAATTTAAGAATGATCTTCCTACTAACATCTCATTCATGTTGTATGTTATCTTTGCGGATTTATGGGTAGCATTGTCTTCTGCTCGCTATGATATTGGAACCAATTACAATCATCCTTAAAACGGATTCTAACTCAAACAATTTCAGTGGCTGGCTGCCTTTGTTGGATATAAAATTATTTTCATGGTTACAGATGTGATTTTTATTACTAAGGTGTCAACAATCTGTCTTCTGAGGTAGTCCCCATCCAAGTGCTAACCAGATTCGATGCTTTTAACTTTGTTTAATGACGCGCATGCCTGTCCTAGACGCACAAAAACTCCATCCCCATTAAAGTATTATAATCCGATATCGTGTTATGATACCTCTGGAAGCTTGATTCACGTGAAACAGTTCATCACTGAAATCTAAACAATCAGGAAAATTCTTCTGGACAATCTCTACCAGGAAATGTAACAATGTTCTCTTGTTGTCTGTTGTCTTCGTGTTACCTAACTATACAACAAACACATTAAAACTTGATTAATCTGAATTATCATATATACATTCATATACAGGCCTACATGGATATATGGATGCAGTCATTCACACATACATGTGTATATTCTGTATATATATACAGTATATATATATATATATATATATATATATATATATATATATATATATATATATATATATATATATACATGTATATATATATATATATATATATATATATATACACACACATATACATGTATATATATATATATATATAAAGCTAAAGCTAAAGCTAAGGTTAACGTCAGTTTCCTCACTCGAAAGCAAAGTCAGTGACGGGCGAGCCCAGGATTTGAACACCGCACCATCCGCGGCCGAGTATCTTACCGACTTGGCCACTGGCTCCAGCCATATATATATATATATATATATATATATATATATATATATATATATATATATATACACACTGTGTCTTTTATAACTGATACCCCAAATTATTGTTTCAATAAAGTCATAAGGAGTTGAGCGATGTTCTTGAACATTACAGTACATGATTAGCAGCCAAGTCTACAAACATAGAGAAATTTCGTTTAAATATCTATAATAATGTGAAAGTTATATTTTTTCGAATAGGAGTGGGGTCAGATAAGAAATTTCCAGTACAGGATTACGTGCGTGTTACATGTAGCGGAGAATGATCTCTATAAAAATAATAGCGAACACGTAAAATAGATTTTCTGCTAATTCTATTATGAAGAGCAGTCATTTCTTCTCAAAACGACGTAAAACACGTGCTGATATGTTCTTAATTGCCGAAGTTATTGAACTTTTAATTAGAGATGGGAATTTTATGAATTTCCAAAGTTCGGTTCGGTTCGTTGAAAATGAAAGTTCGGTTCGGTTAGGGTTTGGTTAGCAGTTGACAATTTGAGAGTTCGGTTCGGTTGGTTGAAAATGGAAGTTCGGTTCGGGTTCGGTTAGAACAAGGGTTCGGGTTCGGCTCGGGTTCGGCTTGCCTTCCACCTCACAAGAGTTCTATTCGAGTTCGAAATGGTTTGGTTTGGATAATGTTGCAATTATTTAACATTAATTATAATAATCATGGTTATGATAAATATATTTAAAATGGTCTATGGTAAATGTGCTTAAAAATACATGAATTTATAATAACTGCCACACTTTTCACCTGAGTAAAAATTTAACAATGAAAATGGAGAGAAGTGGTACTTATTCCTGTACATTTCAATATTTCTTAAAATATTGTAAATTAACCAACAAATGTTCATAAAAAAGATATTTAGCTATATTACTGTATCTGAAAAATGCTACTTGATTATAACCAGCAATAGAATGCTTCATCAATTTAAATATAAATGTTCTCACTAAGCCTATATATTAGAAACGTTTATAATTAAGTGGAAAGGTCTTGGCAAAAATTGATCTCATATTTCAGAGACGAAGTGCAATTTATTAACATAAAAATGTCAAATAAGGAAGATTTAATAATCATGTGTACTTCCACAGAAAAATGATCGCAATATATACCGTTTCGCTATCAACTGAACCAGTAGTAAACTTCGCAATTTACCTTAGGGTTTCAAATTTGAAACTAATAGTTTATGTGAGTCCAGCTAATCCTTTCCATTCATTTCCATATCCACATTTCCAGGACTTGTGGTTTCCTAATATTTTCTTTCCTCTACGTCCATGTTTCACATTCGTATAATAGCGTGGTCCACACCAAGGTTTTCGCTATCTTTATCTTAGTGTCTTTTTTAGGCTTTTTGTTAAAAGTTCTTTCCTATTATCGAAGACTTCTTTTGCTTGTGCAATCCTATTATATAGTTCAGTCTCACATTTCCCATCATCTGTTATAGTACGACCTAAATATTTTAAACTCCTTACCTGTTCCAATTTCGTAACATTTATTATAATATTGACTTCACCTCTATTCTGGGATACTCTCATCACTGTGTCTCTTTGATGTTAAGCTTAATTCCATATTTCAATGCCGTATCATTCAGACTATCCATTATCTTCTGTAGACCAGTCTGGCTTAACTCTACCGTTCCTTTGTAACGTTACTATTCCTTTATATCACTATCTGTTATTAATTTTAAAATTTGTGTCGAAACCAATCTCACCAGATATATGCTGTTAGATACTGTAAGACATGTAAATACAAAAACTAACATATAAGTATGTGTATTGTTCTTATTATATTTACATAATGTCAACCATTCTCCATAATATCTTAATGAAGACTTTGAAAGATATCTGAAAAGAAAAGTGTTCTATTCTCCAGGAGCAGGCGAAGGAGAACGGAACTTCAAGAGATCGACTCGATTCGGTTTGGACGAAGCCAGGGTTCGAGTTCGGTTCGGGTTCGGTCAGAGTCTGGGTTCGGGTTCGGCCAGAGTCTGAATTCGGGTTCGGTTCGGGTTCGGCCAGGGTCTGGGTTCGGTTCTGTTAAAATTCCAGATTTTAGGGTTCGGTTCGATTCCCATCTCCACTTTTAATGCATGCATTGCATGAAGAGAATTAACAGTAGCTGCGCTCTCATCGTCTTATGGCAGCTGAGCTCTCGCCTAGCACACGCCGGCCTAATGATCTAATGCATGCATTAAAAGTTCAATAACTTTGTCAATTTAGAACATATCACAACGTATTTTACGTCATTTTGAAAAGAACTGATTACTCTTCAAAATAACATTAGCAGAAAATTAATGTTACGTGTTCGCTATTATTTTTATACATACAATTTTACATGCATGTTACACGCCCGTATTCCTGTACTGAAAATTTCTTATCTGACCCCACTCCTATTCGCAAAACTGTAACTTTCACGTTATTAAAAATATTCAAACGAAATTTCAACATGTCTGATAAAATTGGCTGCTTGTCAAGTACTGTAAATTTCAAGAACATCGGTCAACTTCGTCAACTACTTACGACTTTATTGTAAAAATAGTGTGGGGTATCAGTCATAAAAGCACAGTGTATACATATATATATATATATATATATATATATATATATATATACAGTATATGGTATATATATACATGTATATACATGTATATATATATATATATATATATATATATATATATATATATATATATATATATATATATATATATCGCTCCCCTGAATTATCTTTTCTTCGTGATGTGCCCCAAGGATCTGTACTTGGACCTTTACTTTCTTTCCTCTACACTACCCCACTCAGTATGCTGATGATACTCAGCTGTAAATCTCATTTTCTAGCTCAGATTCTGATCTGAAATTGCAACACCTTTTCCTTTCATTTGTTCTTGACAAAGTTTATTCATGATTTTGCTGCAATTGTCTCTTTGTCAGTCCTTCTAAAACCGAATATCTTTTAATCGGCACCCCCCCCCCCATCCAATTCTTCCATCTATTTTCAAAATCTTCTTTCACTCCTACTCCCAAGGCTGACTTTTTGAATTGAAGAAAATGTTTTCAATGCGGGAATCAAACCGGATGGCTTCCGGTTTGATTCCCGCATTGAAAACATTTTCTTCAATTCAACTGTTCAGTATTTCATTTTATATATACAAGAAAATAAATTTAAAACAAAAGTTCAATTATTTTAATTTTAAAATTATCAATTCATAATAAAAATGTCAAACACAACTGATGGTACTTCACTTACAAATAAATTGGAAGTATTTTTAACTAGAAAGCTTGAAGAAAAGCAAGAGTTCTGTTATTAAAGAATTACAGCGAAAATGGACTACTATCTTCTCGAACAACGACAGTAATTCTGATCGTAATTTCAGCAGTGCTAGCTGTAACTGCTACTGCTGTTAAATCCCACCAGATTCTATAATAGCGCTATTAACAGCAAGCGGCATGTTATCTGCCATCAGCGTGAAGTTAAATTTTCAGGCTTAAAGTGAGAAACTAAATACCGGAATTGAAAATTTTAATAAACTTATCGAAAAATATGATTTCGTTGTCATTTGAAATGGAAATCTTACTGAGGTGATCTACAATCAAATTATTTCAGAACTCACATAAGAAATTTGTTAAAACATTTATTAACGCATTTTAGTATCACAATTATATCACAAATATTTCTAGCAGAGAATCCGAAACATTATAAAATCCTAAATCAACAACCATTAAATTTTTTTGTCATAATAAATACAGGTCTAAATTCTTTCTCTCTGAATCTATATCCTTTACAAATTTTGATTATGTCTTATTTTCATTAGGGGTGCACCCTTTTCAGGTGTTGCCATTAATTTAGCACGTACTAGATAAGTTTTCAAATCAACAAATGGGTTTTGTGATAATTCTTCAATTATTGTTATACGTAAACATTTTAAATCAGTGGTGTAAGCTGAAAGAATTCTTAGAATTTATTTATTCACATATTATATAATTTATTAGATTTTGAGGTAATATTCTCCAAATGATTATATTTTCTTAGAAACTGTTTATCATATTTACTATACATTTCCTCAGAATATTTTGTTATAATAGTCATTACAGAACGATAAATATAAATTAATTTCTTCAAATGAACATTATCTTTCATGTTAGCAATCTGTATTTACTTCTTGTTTTCCACATCAGCAGTAAAGTGCTTGATGCCTTTTCCTTAAATTGACCTTTGACCCCTAAGTGCATCAATGAATCAAGCGCTAACCTAGTTAATCCACCCACATACACAGGAGCGGATCCAGGAATTTCTTAAGGGGGGGCCCGAAATTATTTTTTGGGAGAGTGTACACATTTGTACTTAAGCCCCGCCTTCTTCGGGACGTGACGCAATCAGAAAAAATGCTTTGTGTGGGAGAGGGGGCTCAAAATTTTTCAGCATACTGCGCTCGGCTCATAGAGTGAGTATATCCCCGTATCTTACCTCCCCCCACTCATACCCGTACTAAAGTGAGAGGAAATCCTAAATTGCCTAAAATCCTACATTTGTTTACGGAAAAAGTAGGTTAATTTTGTCAACTCTGAAGAAACTCAGCGGATCTAGACCAATTGCAAAAGTGACCTAATTTTGGCGGAAGATGGAGGCTTAAGCCCCTCGATCCCAGCCAAGGCTGTTTGCACCACTGCTCCGGGACAGAGTTCACATTTTTTACTTACACCTTTCTTCCTCTTATACAGTGGCTAAAGTGAAAATTGAGAACTAGTGAAACTGTCAATATTTTTCGGGCCCCCTTCCATTATATGAGCCCCTAGTGGGGCCCATATTTGAAAAATTTCCAGGTAGTCGGACTGTTCAAGTTCCCTCTTGTACCCCCCCCCCAACCCCCCTAACGCCCTTAAAACATATTTACACCTAGAAATTGCATAGAAACAATGAAAATATTGTTTAAATTTTATATATATATGTGTTACTGTAAAATGTATATAATGTCTCCATATCATTACACGGGGTATTTTCATAATGTATTTTATTCTAAATTCTGCTATCACAAATTATTTTATGCTGCATTTTCGATACAGGTCCTGAAGATGAACCGAAGTCAGCACCAAGCTCTGATCCAAGTTCAGCTCCAGATACAAGCTCTACTTGAAGTGTAATTTCTATAAAAAATATCTCTCTTGATAGTAACAGATCGTACTACATTCTCTTCTTAGTCTATTTCAATAAGCATATCTTACTTTCTACTGTCTTCTTTTATCAGTCTTCTACTGTTTTTATGTTACTCTATAATGTATATATATATATATATATATATATATATATATATATATATATATATATATATATATATATATACATGTATATATATATATATATATATATATATATATACATATATATCAACATGTATACTATTCTACTGTGTTTCTTATAGTGTATTTTATTCTAAATTCTGGTGTATTTTATTCTATATTCTATTATCACAAATTAATTTATGCTGCATTTTTTTTTTTTTTTCTTAAGATGAACCGACGCCAGCACCAAGCCCTGATCCAAGTTCAGTTCCAGATACAAGTTCTACTTGAAGTAAGTGTAATTTTTATAAAAAATTTCTCTCTTGAGAGTAACAGATCGTACTACATTCTCTTCTTAGTCTATTTCAATAAGCATATCTTACTTTCTACTGTCTTCTTTTATCAGTCTTCTACTTTTTTATGTTACTCTATAATGTGTATATATATATATATATATATATATATATACACACACACTGTGTTTTTTATAACTGATACCCCAAACTGTTTTAACAATAAAGTCGTAAGAAGTTGACCGATGTTCTTGAAATTTACAGCACTTGACCAGAAGCCGTTCTGCGGATTTTTATTATGTGTAATTATGTTTTATGCATAACTTTGCCTTCAAACTCATTTCTAGCCAGGCCCCTACATTTCTAACTATTCAGGTGTTTTTGTATGCTAAATGAGAGCCTTCGGATTCAGGACTCATCCAGCGTATTTGTAGAGGATTTAAAAGCGAGTCTTCGTGACTTCTGGCTCCGAGAGCACAGCCTCTTGCAGGCATTTGAGTCGTTCTGCGATTCTATATCATGAGTTGAGATTCGCTGAGCATTGTAACAGAAGTAGTGGGTATGCAATTTACCATATTATTTAGTCTAATGTATCGTCTCAACGTCTTGATCGAGACTTCGGGATGGTCTGGATGAGCGAATAGAACCCAGCCAGTTTGCTTTGCTTTTCTGGAGGTATTTCTATTATTATCATTATGGTCCCGAGCGGTTCACAGGTGAACTCTTCCCCTATTATTAGTTCCCGGAATGACACTGCTGTTACGTATTCGCGAGTCTAGGTTTAATTGAAAGTATAGGATAACTTTACGTTGAAGAGTATGATGTTGTAGTAGACACTGACGTAAATTGTAGTGTATTACGTTTTTGTGAACTTGTGATGCCATGTTGGTTATATTATTCTTCTTTGATTTCTGCTTAAGCTGAATTCTTTGCTTAGTTTATTTTTTCTACTTTGCCCTCTTAGAAATGCTTCAATTTCTACGATGATGCTTGATTATCTAAGTTTTCTAAATTGATTTATTTATTTAATTAGTGAAGCGTATGACTTCTACGATGATGCGTGATTATCTAAGTTGTCTAAATTGATTTATTTATTTAGTTAGTGAAGCGTATGACTTCTAGTGAACAGTCTTCTGACTTTTTCATTCAAGAAATTGCTTTTTTTTTCTTTATATTTTTCTGACTTTTTTGTAATTTAGTCATTGCAGAGTTTTCTTGATTGAAGCGAAGTTAGTACACTTGGTTTATCTGTAGTTATTTTTTTAGTTTGGTACACCTTGTATTTATGTTTAGAATACAGTGTGCTGAGATTTGAATTCTATTGCACTGTTGTTTACAAGTGCCGAGCGAGGGATGGTCTTTGGAGTCAGCTCTTCTTCATGCCTGAAGTCTACTTCCTGCTGCGACGTCTTCCCGTTGAACAGTTTCTAAACTCTAGTTCTTTAGTGTGACTGTTTCTTAGTGTTAGTTATTGCACGAAATATTTGTGCCAAATTTTTCTATTCTGAGTTAGGAGCGAGTAGTGAAATCGTATCGTTCACAATATATCTCTTTCACTAGGCTTTGCTTTCTGTCCTATAATTATATGATTAGGTTGTTATTCCATTATTCCATTCTCCATTCTCTCTCTATTCCATGTTTGAATGTTGACCTTTGTGGTATCATTCCTCCTTATTATTGATTATTAGTTTCTTATAGCTCGTGTATCTGTTTCTTTACCTCTATGTGTATATCTTCAAGTTCTATCTCTTTATCTCTCTCTTAGAATCTCTCTCTCCTTCTTTAGTCTATATAAGGACCTGCTTCCTTGTTCTTTAGTTAGGTCTCTGTTGGAATCGCAGTTCTTAGTTCGGCTCAGTTTCTCGTTCTTGTTCCTCTCTACATCTTTACGATTTAGGCTCTTGTCCCGACTTACGAAGGTAACTTAAAGTATTATGATAATGTTTTAGTAGGTACATTTTATGTAGACTCATATTAGTTAAGATATGATAGAACTGATAAAGGCGCTCTTTCTTACTTTATGATAGAACTGCTTCTTTATTATATTTGTATTTTGTTAATTGGTTAATTAATCTCATATATATTTATTATATTCATTAGTAGGCTCTTTGCTCCAACTCCGGCTGCTTTAAGGGTTTGCATTCCAAGCAAGGGAGCATTTACTGATCTGGATTGCAGTCGGTTCCATATGCGTATACACCTAGTTTTAAAGTGCTAACGTACAACGTTAAATCTAAAGGGTTTAGCATATAGAGTGGCACCATTGTTTCTTGTGATTCTGCTTTACAAAGAAAAAAAATTCCTGAATTAATAAATCAATTAAATGGTTAATTTTTTTATATTAGGTGATTAGGTCTAATTTAATTCGACGAAGTTTAAGTGGTTCGGCATCTAGTTTTTAATCTATGAGGGTAAGGATGTGCTTAGTCCAAAAAGTCGTTTGGTAAATCTTTTTTGCACTGATTATATTACGTCAATACCTTTCTTTGGATAGAATCACCAAAGATTTGAACAGTACTCTAATATTTGGCAGACAAAACTATGAAAGCTGTCAACAGTAAAGTTATATATTTTGTCTTGAAAGAATTAAGTACAATTGCCGCCTTTCTGCATACCTTAATAAATACACAGGGACTGGATATTATAGTGGAATGAAAGCAAACCTCTGTTTCATCTACTAATATTGCTTGTTATTTTCTATCCTATATCTCTTTGTTCTTTAACTAGTTTAATCAAATTCTTATCGCCACCTTGGCTAGAGACGGTTGCGATGTCGGTAAGATACTCGACCGCGGATCAGTATGTGCGGCCTCAAATTCTGGGCTCGCCCGTCACTGATATCGCTTTCGAGTGAGGACACTGACGTTAATACTGGCTTTACCAGCTTTTTTATTTACTTTCTTATTTTAAAGTTAATGATACGTTAAACCTTGTATCTACCTTACGCGGAATAGCGATTAGATGTGTCATAGGCATGTAGTTGTTTAGGGGTTCGAATCCTGTAATTCGCATGCGCTTGCTTCTTGTAGGAAGCAAGCCTCCACTCTTCTCTGTCTTACGCCATCCACTTCATTTCCACATATGAGTGAGTCTTTAAATCATCTAACATACCTAATCTCGGCCTGCCCCTGCCTCTTTTTCCTTCCATTCTACATTCCATGACCTCTTGTAATAGACCTTCCCCCTTTAGAATGTGTCCTATCCAACTCTTTCTTCCTATTTTTTAATACATTTATCAACTGTCTATCTGTGCCAACTCTCTCCAGAACTTCCTCATTTGTAACCTTTTGAGTCCAGCTAATCCTCTCCATTCTTCTCCAAATCCACATTTCCAATACCTCCAGTTTCCTAATATCTTCCTTCCTTAAGGTCCATGTTTCACACCCATACAATAGCGTGGTCCCAACCAAAGTTTTCACTATCTTTATCTTTGTGTCTTTCTTTAGACTTTTTGTTAATGGTTCTTTTCTATTACCAAAGGCCGCTTTTGCTTGTGCAATCCTACTGTATATATTTCCGTCTCACACTTCCCGTCATCGGTTATAGTATCACCCAAATATTTAAAACTCCTTACCTGTTCCAATTTCGTACCATTTATTGTGATATTAACTTCACCTTTATTATTGTACACTCTCATAACTTTAGTTTTTATTATTATTAATCTTCATGCCATATCTCAATGTCGTATCATTCAGCCTATCCATTATCTTCTGCAGTCCAATCTCGCTGCCCGCTACCATTCCTTGGTCATCTGCAAATCGTACATCTTGTAACAATTTTCTTCCTACTTTTATTCCTTCTTCCATGGCTTCCTCCATCATTGCCTCAGCGTAAATGTTAAACAGCAGCGGCGAAATGCTACATCCTTGTCTTACTCCAAGTCCTATTTCACCTTCTTCTGAGTATTCTTGTTGGATTTTGATTACTGCTCTTTGATTCATGTACAAGTTCAAAATTAGTCTTCTCTCTCCAGTCAATTACTATTCTTTTAAAGATATTCATCATCATTATCCAATCAATTCTATCAAAGGCCTTCTCGAAGTCTACAAAGCATACAAAAACGTCATTTCTATATTCTAAGCTTCTTTCGCAAATAACCCGCATTACCCCTATTGCTTCTCTTGTGCCGCATCCTTTCCTAAAACCAAATTGTGCTTTGCTCAATATTATCTCTGCTTTCGACTAAATGCGATTATTTACTATCTTTAATAACATCTTCGATGCATGAGGTATTAAACTGATTCTTCTGTAATCCGAACACTCCACAGCATTGGCTTTTTGGGAATTGGGATCATCACTGACTTGGCAAAGTCGTCTGGCCAAATACCTGTATTGAACACTTCCAAACATAACTCCATTAACTTATTGAATGTTTCTCCTTCCAAAATTTTCAAGAATTCTGCTGGCATTTCATCTATTCCGACTGCTTTCCCCTTCTTCATACTGTTAATTGCAGAATAAATTTCCTCCTTCATTATATCGAGGCCCTTTTTATCGTTTTCTACGATATTTTCTTCTTTTATTTTAAAATCCTCTTGAACTGGTTTCCCAGCCTTATCATACAATTCCTCTACATATTCTCTCCATCTTTCTTTTATTTCTTTCAGCTCTGTCTTCAATTCCCCGTCGTTACCCATTATACTAATGTTCTTTTCATCTCCTTTCTTTTTCTCATCGGTTTTTGTTAATATCCTGACTCCCTGGTATAATAGGTCCGACCTCCCTCTTCTATCATATTCTGCTAAATCATCACACTTTTCACTCCACCCGTGATCTTTAGCTTTGTCTGTAATTCTTCTAAGTTCATTGTTTAATCTAAGTTTCTATATTTCCTTCGGCCAGGACTGGTGCCAATACTTTTCCATTTCCTCCTTTCATCCATTTTGTGTAGCATCTCGCTTGTGATCCAAGGTTTTTTAGCTGTATTTGCTTTAGGATAGCCATAGACTTCTTTTGCACCTATTTTAATAGCCTCTTTTAGCTGACACCGGCTTTCATTTACCCCTGTTCTTTCGTAGTCCTTCATTTCCTTAACTGCACTTTCCACTGCTTCTTGAAACTAACTTCTTTCTCGTTCAATCCGTTCATATATTGCATCTCCTACTGCTTTTCTTCTTAAGTATTTTCTTCTGCTGAAGCCCTACTTTTACCATTACTAGATTGTGGTCTGAGTTAACATCGGCTTCTGGATAAGCCCTTGAATTCTTCACACTATTCCTGTACCGTTGCTTTATCAGAATATAATCTATCTGGTATCTTCCCTCGTTTCCGGTGCTTCCTGGTTTCTTCCATGTGTAACGCCTTCTCTTCTCATGTTTGAACAAAGTGTTGGTCATCACTAATTCAGTCCCAACCACCTCACTTCACTCATCCCTAGAACATTTATTTTCCCTTTATTCATTTCCCTCTTTGCATTTTCTAACTTTCCCCTTTCACCTATGGTTCTCACATTCCATGTGCCCACACTTATCCTTTTGGGGAGCATGTAATGTCCTCTTGGTATATCCGTGGGGCACACAAGGTGCCGACTGGCCGTGGGATTCTTGTCACCCCCTCCCCATTTAAGGGGTGCACGGGACTAGGGGCGTTCATTTTTGTCGTGATATATAATTATTTTTCTTGGAGAATATGCTTTTTGACGAGGTGGGTCCCCTTTGCCTTCTTCAGCTTTGACTGACATTTACAGGGCAGGGGTGTCATTCCCTGAGAAAATTATCCTGTTTATCCTAGAGTTCATAAACCATAGAGTTCATTATTATTAATAAATGGTATTAAATACAAATTGATTTTAACTGATTTTGACTTTTTAAAACTTTGTACCGATACTTCAATTCACACATTTTTACTGCAACATTTCCTATAATTGGAATATTATAGTATAATATGTGAACCGTTTATTTTCAGAATAATACTATGTTATCACTTTTTGACACAATACGTACGAGATTATATATATTTATATTGGCTAGTATGGCATCAAGTATCTTTAAAAGTATATTGAAAAGTACCTTGAAGATACTATCTCATCTAGTATCTTCAAGATTCTTTTGAAAAGTATTTATATCTTGTATCTTCAAGAAAAAAAACTTCAACTCTCTCCAGTGCTCACTATGTTCAGCATCTGCACGAAATCGTAGGATTCACAATCTTTTATTTATTTAGCGTATGCCACCAAATGCGGGACACAAGGTCGTGTTCGGATGGCAATTAAGACCGGTGCCGTGTACCTAGTATACCTAGTGTACACAAGATATTCTGTTAAGTACTTCACAGCAAACTGAACATCAACCTAACTATCTATCATAAAAAATAATGAATTAATAATGGAGACAGCAAAAGAAACAAAAGCAGACGATGAAATAATATAAAAATACCTTGGCAATAAAGCTAAATTCAAATCCAATACTTCTCTCATTCCTTGAGCCAGCGTTCATGTAATTACCAATGAGAAGAATTAACTCCAAAATCTTCTTGAACTTTCCACTCTGTCTCACCTCTTCCAAGGCTGAAGTTGCTGCCACAATATCCTGCATGAATAAAGCAGTCAATTTTGTTCATATTAAATTTCATTGGTAATATTAGCCATTAAGATATAGTGAAAACCATCTGTGGATCGATCAAACACTACTGCTGCTGTTGCTAATCCAACAATTATCCATCTAGGCTTTTCATTTCCTGAGGCTCTATTGAGTATCCATTCTTACTCTTGCACACCTGTTGTAACAATAGTGCGCTGGTGATTTCTTTTTTTATATATTCGTATAGTCACACACATGACATACCGCATGTGTTTACATGGTTTACTTTCTTAGTTGCTTTTTTGTAGTTTTCGTTATTTCCTCCATTCCTCTCCATGTTTATTAGTAATCGTTGCCTTTTGTTGGCGCATCAATTGCAGCCGGCGCGGATTTAAGAATAGCCTTCCAACACCCTCGGGATTTTTTTCTTTTTTTCTTTCAAAACTGTCATCATTCGGTCTTCCGAGGTGGTGTCCCACAAAGTAATAACCGGCGCGATGGAGCTTAACATCGTTCAAATGACGCTCAGCTTAACCGAGTGCGCTAAATCCCGCCTCTACTTAGGAATTCTACTACTAAAACTTAATGGAATTTCCTTTCTACTTACAACTAACTCTCGCAATGAAGTTAGTGTATCAACTGATCGTTCTATTCTTGGTACAGTCCATCTAACATCCGTTAGTGACACTTTAGCATCATAAACATTATTAGCTCTGTGAATAGCCGATGTGTTATTTGCTCTAGTTCTTGGTACAGTCCACCGAATATACGTCAGTGAAACTTTATCATCATAAACATTATTCGCTCTATAAATAGCCGATGTGTTATTCGCTCTAGTGGGCCTCAACGTATGTCGCAAATTGTAAAGTACTTTATTATATTCGGAACATCCAAATAGGTAAGAAAGTGAAATGTTGAATGAAACTGGCCTGATGCATCATTACCCACTAGTAGTTGTCGGCGAATCGCAAATCCTTCATTGTAATCAGGATTTTCTTGCGCTGTAAAATGATTGGCAACAATGGATGCGCCTGCTGGAACTGCTAGAGATGGCATGTATTTAAAAAATGCTGCACCAACATTTGTGTTCTTTCTCCAGCACTGACTCAAAACCGCACTGCAATTGAAATCGTCAGAGTAAGACAGTTAACCCAACAATGACGTGGTCTGTCCTGGCAAGTATATAATGATTCAATTGATTTACGTCCTAGAATACTAGAAAGGAGGTACAAATTAACATTATTAACAAAGCTATTTGAGTTGTTACATCATAAGGTTTGTCATTTCTAACTAACCTTCCATTTATTTAAGAAAGCTCTTAAATGGGTTGTAGATTGAATCACTTGCAGGTATATCAATTTCAATAACTCCAGAGTGATTATTAGGACCCGCTTTACACTGCTGAATAAAGGACGAGTATTTTATCCTACTATGCCATCAATATTGACGACGGTTGAGTGAATATTTTGTTGGAACTTCCGTCTCCATTTTATATATTCGTACATAGGGCCTACTTTTTAAACTAACATTTGTTGATTACCAACTTATCAACTCTTAACCTTTCTAGAATCAGCCTCGGCTCAGGATCCCGCTTATCCGCCATCGCTTTTCATATTAATGCTATACTACCCTCTATCATTTCAAATGCAGCGATATCTCCCACTTCTCCTACCAATGGCTTTTAATTAAATTTATATTCTGATAGATATGAACCGATACCTTTCAATATATCGGCAAAACCCACGCCCATGCAATAGCTTTTTTTCGTTTTTTAAACTATATGCTTTGCATTTATATTTGAAAATCATTTTTACTAAGTACAATAAATTTTTAATTGGTCTAAATAGTAATACTATATTAAGTCATTCACCCATCAGGTCAATACAGTTGTTGTTTTGGTCGGTCAACCGCAGGTTTATCCTATCAATTTCGGGCCTATTAACTATTGGTAAAAATATCAATTCAGGAGTAGGGTTCTCTATCATCTTGTAGCCTGGATTTACTCCTTGGTTGAGCATCTGAATCACTTTAGATTTTTGTCAATAAGATAGTTACCAACAAATATATCACAATGTACTTGTATCGAATTGACTTTATCTATATCAACTATATTTGGAGCTTCATGTGTTCCATGTGACAAGCAGACACTTTCATCAATTGGTGAAATCAAGAGTAGGCCATATTGAATTTTCTAATCCAAAGTCAACCATGCACTTTTCGTGTGATCTAGTTTAAATTGCCTTGAAAATTAAGTGAATTACGTCTATATAATATTTCTCATTACTTGCATCGTAGTCGCCGTTTGTCCGCATTTCACACTGTAAGCTAGGTAGGATTTTTGTATGAAAGGAGATTAATGGAAGGCGGGAGAGTATAGTTTCCACATGAAAAGGTGAAAACATATACCATTTTGGAGGAATTATGGTAAAAATGAAAGATAGGAGACATGAAATGAGCTGCCGTTGACGAATAAAGAATAGAAAATAAAATTGCTGTAAGTCCTAAACTTTTTAATTATTTAATGTAAAAATATAAATTTGGAATTATTTCGAGGTAAAAATAGAAATTATTTAAAGTATTAATAGGAAATTGGAATAGAATTGTTTCCTCTCTCTTTATACACCGCCCAATGGCAAGTCCTGAATTTGTTTAAGAGTGAGCCCAGGATTTGAACCCAACACATGCTGATTCGCAGTTGAAAAAACTTATCGACATCAAAATTGTCTCTAGTTAGTTGGCCTATATGAAATGAGTATATTCCAAAACTAGAGACGCGAGAGAGGAGAGGGAGAGAGAGAGGAGAGATATGACAGAGTATATGTGTATAAAACTAACTTTGATGGGAGGGGGTACTGTTAACAATTATAAGCTCTCAACGAGACTAGGTGTGAAATTGAGTTCATTCAGGGTCAAAAAGCAATTTCAGTCTGTCGTATGCAACATCTTTATGAGAGCTCGGTTCGGTCTGCATGTTTTGAGCTTAAAAACTTCATCATAATAAGGGGTTGGATATGAGTCTGCCATTGAAGAATAAAGAATAGAAATTGTTACTATAATTGGAGTGTAGAGAGAGTTACTACGCATACCAATTAAGTCTGACGGATGTAAAAGGATATTTTACTAAATCTAATCTCATCGGAAGTGACGTGACACTGTGATCACGTCATGCGAAAGAGAGTGAGAGCGAACAGAGAGGGAGAGAAAAGAGTGACACTGGAATCAAAGAAGTATAGAATTTAAGACGTTGCACAGTTGAATTGTGGAAATTAAACCTAGAAAGATGTTACAAATATAGAAATTAAGACATGGCACAGTATAATTGTGGAAATTAAGCCTAGAAAGATGTAAAAAAATATAGAAATTAAGACGCTGCACAGTCGAGTCATTGAAATTAAGCCTAGAAGGATTAAATTATCGAGAAGAAAAGCGGGTTGGGATTCAAAATTAAAGTGTAATGGATCTTCCATTAAGCAGATAGTGAGAAAGAAAAGCGTAAGAAAGTATGTGTGTAAAGTGAGAAAAATATGCTACTAGGATGTATAAAATACAACTTTAGAAGAAAACTGGGTTTATGATAGAAGATTTATGTGCATGGTGTTGCTATTAGGCAGTTGAGAGAAAGTAAGCATGCAAAGTGCAGACGAAATGTTACTTAGATGCATAAAATACTCTTATATAGAAGAAAACTGGGTTTTGGATAGAATATTTATGTGTTATGGGGCTGCCATTGGACAGTTAAGCAAAAAATTAAAGAAAGAATGCATGTAAAGTGAGTAAAATGTTCCATGGAAACCACTTCAAAAGTCATTTTATTCCCACGCTGTGGGTTGCATGCGCCATAAAAAGGCCATAGAACACTAATATTTGTATAAATCTATGTGTGGTATACACTAAAATAGATCAGCTGTAGACTGTATGTGACAAAAAATTATTATATATACTAAAGCAGTATAATGAATGCTAAGATAAAATTAAAAATTTTGTTAGAGGGAAATACG
Organism: Enchytraeus crypticus; assembly: GCA_905160935.1. NCBI lineage: Eukaryota > Metazoa > Annelida > Clitellata > Enchytraeida > Enchytraeidae > Enchytraeus > Enchytraeus crypticus. The sequence goes on along the minus strand of CAJHZI010000814.1, from coordinate 446,115 downwards.
AAATTTAAAACTATATTAGTGTGTGTTGGAAGAAATATAGGTCAAGGACCTATCGATATGAATTAGACTGAGAGAGTCGATATGAATTAGACTGAGAGAGAGAGAGAGAGAGAGAGAGAGAAAATACAAGCGGGTGATGTTAACAATTAAGCTATCATCGAGACTAGGTGTGAAATTGAGGTCATAAGGGGTTAAAGAGCAATTTCAGTCTGTCGTAAGCAACATCTTGAGAGCCCGTGTCATTTGGAGTCAGTTACACATGTGCATACAACAACAACAACAACAACAACAATTAGAGTGCTACAGTCATCAATGACAACATAGAGCAATATTGAGACAAAATCAAGCTGCGAGCAAAAAGAAGGTCTAAAAATGGTGCAAACTCCAAAATTCAGAAATTCAGTCCAAAGTAAAGGGAATTAAAGAAAAGGTGGTTTAGGCGCAGGTCGCTACTCATGGATACTGGATGGAAAAGAGAGATGGAAAAGATAGGTCTTCAACTGCTTATGGAACTGCTAATAGGAAAGCAAAAGCCGATGTGATTCAAATGAAGATTTCAGAAAATTGGATGGAAGAGAATTCCAGATCTGCAGTGCAGCATGCTGGAAAGAACGATTAGATAGCTTAGAGCGTGAAGGTAAGCTAGGTCTCACAAGAGTAATTAACGTAGAAGACCGAGTAACAGCAAGCTGCATCACTTTAATCAAGTGAGACATACAAGTTTGTCCAGGGATGGTGATGGACTTATAGGTTAACGAAGCTGTTTTGTAAATGATACGCTCTTTAATCTTTAGCCAGTGCAAAGACTTTAAAATAGGCGTAACATGTGAGTACTTGGAACTACAAAAAATTGCTCGAGCAAGAGAATTCTGAACAAATTGCAACCGATCAATGTCACAGCCAGGGAGATTTAAAAACAGGGAATTGCAGTAGTCCAACTTCGATTGCAAAAGAGCAGTACCAATTGTAGCAGCTGTCTCGCGTGACAAATATGGACGTATTCGACGAAGATCACGGATATGGAAGAAACATGCTTGTGAAGTTTTAGTTATGTGTTCGTGGAAGGTTAGGTGTTTATCAAGGATAACACCGAGATTTCTCACAGAAGAAACAGGAGATATTTTAATGCCCGAAGATAACGAAAGAGTTTCCCATTCAGCTTGAGAAGCTGTTGAGGTGTCCCAACCAACAAGAATCATACAGGGCAGACAAAGACATACAGAGGTACAGACAGGCATACAGAGGTACATTAAGGCACACAGGCACACACACAGACATGCAGAGATACAAGCACACAGACACATACAGAGGCATACAAACACGGACAAGTAGAGGTACAAGCAAGCATTTTGACTCATTCATACTATGTTATACTACCTTTTTCACTTAAATTGTTCACATATAGTTTGTGTTTCACTCGTTACATGTCTTAGATTGTCTGTGTTATTTGTGAACTGTAAAAGGTTTTATGATCCTTTCTGGTGTTCTTATTAAAATAAATAAATTTTGATTTTCATGTATATTGTAGTAAACAGATGTAAAAACCTATATTTAAATTAAAATATCCCCTAATGTGAAAAAAGTTACAAATGTCATAAACGTATGAATGTAATAGAGGTAACTCACAGGTTTGATTTCTTGCACATATTCATCAAATTTCATCTTAAACGCCATTGACTCGAGACGGGACCCAATTCTTTTAATTTCTGACATCTACAGTTTCAAAATAAACAATCATTCACATAATCAATTCTTTTCAATCATCAAAATAATTTACTTTTCACGCCGCTCAATCCTAGTGATAACGAAATTGATGACAAAGAAATAGAACAAGAAATGAAACATGAACGAGAAGAACATGAGATTAATTGAACAAGTGAAGGTCGAAAGAAACGAAACTACAAAAACAGCAACTAAGAAAGGAAACTATGTAAGCAAATGCGGTATGTTATGAGTGTAACTATAAGGAATAAATAACATTAAAAACAAGTTTGATAAAAAATTGAGAATATTCAGGTAGACAAAGAACGACATAAAATGGGAGTCCATGCAGCATACTTTGTTAAATAAAAAGAAAAGATAAAGCTATATCGTCGGCCAATTAATGAAACACCTGCATCGACAGTACTATGGGGCTGGGAGGAAGGTGGTAATGTTTCTGAACAATAGTGTCCGTGACAAAAAGATTGCAGAACACGTGAAGTTAGTCTAGTAAGCAGACATTCGCACACGAGTCTATCATGGGTTTTACTATTCTAGGCCCCAGAGCTGTTTGCTCCACTAGACTAGGCCTTCTACGACACGTGCTGTCACCGGTTGGTCTATTCTTCAAACAACCCGGAAGCACCTCGTAGAATAGTCTATATAATACAACTTAAACTTACAACTTAATAATACAACTTAAGCATTTTAATTTCTATAATTTTTATAAAAAATTAACAAAATTCCTTACAAACTCTTCAACTTAATTCAGATATCTTCTCAATCAAACTTATATAATTTGCTTTGAATCATGATAATATTTCTAGCAAAAGTAAACTAGCTTGGAATTAATTTCTGATGAAATTTACTGAGTAATAACGTAAAAATGACAATGACGGTGAGGTTAGTATTAGGAATAAATGCATGGCAGACGAAGAGGTTACACAGAATAAATATCTAAGAAGAGCACTTAACTACAAATCTGACATCGATTACATTTATACGGTGGCTCGCAACTGCCATCTAATTTCTTAACTTTTTTCATAAAAAAAACAAATTTTTTTGTTCCTCTAAATAGCACTTTGTTACTATAAATAACACACTAGCAGTATCTATATCACACATAGTCGATGACAACATCCAGCACTCGCTCTTGAATCAAAGGCTGTGAATCAAAATATTGAATCAAAGATTGTGAAGAACGGAGGATTAGACATATTAGGATATTAGATAGTAGGATAAGATATATTGAGAAGAACGGAGGATTGAGATTAAAAATTTAAGTGTTATGGACCTGCCATTAAGCAGATAGTGAGAATGAAAGTATAGTAATGGAAGAAAGTATGTAAGCAAAGCGAGAAAAATATGCTACTAGGATGAATAAAATATATGTATTGAGAAGAAAACTGTGTTCAGAATAGAACATCTATGTGTTATGGAACTGAAACAAAAGAGTTAAGAGAAAAACAATTAAGAAAGTGCGTATGTACAGTGAGGAAATACTGTAGTAGGATGTGTAAAATACAAATATTGAGAATAAGAGAGGGTTGAGGATGAATGTGTTATGGACCTGTCGTAATACAGTTAAGAGAGAAAAAATTAAGAAAGTGTGAGAGAGAGAGAATGAGAGAGAAAGAGAGTGAGAGGTAGTGAGAGAGAGATAGGCTTGCTCATAGCACTGTATAGATATAGAAATAGATATCTATATATATATATATATATATATATATATATATATATATATATCTGCATTTTATATATATAAATATAATATTATATATATATATATATATATATATATATATACAGGGTGAGTAAAAAAAAATTATAACACCTGCAAAAAATTTCAATATCTCAGGCTATTGTTAATATTTTCAAATCAAACTTTTACCAATTACTAAAGGAATAATAATTTTGGATGGGATAGCCAATTTTTATCTATTTTGATCTGTGTATTGGCCAGTTATACAAGTTTCAGCAGAGCAACCCCCCATTTTTAGCTAAAAATTGCGTCTGCTATAACGGTAAGGGAAAATTGCACTTCATTGGCGAGAAGGAAAAGGTAAACGCTCAGTATTACGTCAATACTTTGCTTCCGAAGCTGTTCGATGATTGCAGTGCTTTTCTACCAAATGGTTTCATCTTTCAGCAGGATGACGTTCCGGCTCATGCATCGCGTCATAAACAGGAATGGATCAGCGAGAGAAGTCGGCATTTCATCAAGTAGAGTGAATGGCATCCAACTCTCTCGATCAAAATCCTATGGATTACCGTATCTGGGGAATCATGCTGCATCACTATCAGAAACACCAGTTGAAGCCTAAAAACGAAATAGAACAGCAGGAACTGCTACAGTCAATTTGGGAGAGACTGTCCAAAGCTGGAATCAACAAGGCAGTCCCAGCATTCCGAAAGCGACTGCAGTCATGCGTAGCAGCTGGAGCAAAGCATATCGAATAGTCAGTAATGCTAGCAGATACAACTGGTTCTTTCTGAATCACCACAACGACCCTTTTCAGGGCCAAAAAATTTGCCCTTACCGTTATAGCAGACGCCATTTTTAGGTAAAAAAATGGAAGGTTGCTCTGCTGAAACTTTTCCAATCTATAGATAAAAATGGATGAATATTGGCCATTCCATTCAAAATTAGTCCTTTAGTAATTTATAAAAGTTTGATTAGAAAATATTAGCAATAGCCTGAGATATATATATAAATATATATACACTGTGAGTCTTATAAGTGACACCCCTTTTATATTTGCAATAAAATCGCAATCAGTCAACCGATCCATGTGAAATTTACTGGGAGTGGAGAGCTAACAATTCTCTGCAATATTGCAAAATTTCTTTCAGATACATATAAAAATAAAAAAGTTATCTAAACTCGACTGCGGGTGGGTGTCAAAACAAAAATCCTAATATAGAACGCCACAGACGTAGGCTACATCATGCGCATGCAATCTCACGTTATGCGAGATGCTTTGAATTATTGATTATTTGTGGTAGCTCTGAAAAGCGCTGTTTGATTGAGCCTATGGTTAGATTATGATTTGGGTGTGGCTTATAACTTTTGTTCAAAATGACCACCATCAACTGATATGCAAGCCCGAAGACGCTGGCGCCACTGTCTGATTGATCCATCGATAATTTTTTGATCAAATGAAGACCACTCTTCAATGAGGCGTTCTTTTAGGTGATTCCCATCACGAATTCTGGTCTTATAGACACGCTCTTGGATGACTCCCCATATCTTATAGTCCACTGGGTTAAGATCCGGGCTATTCGGAGGCCACAAAGTCGGTGGTATGAACGCAGGTGTATTCTGTCGTAACATCGCAACTGTTTCACATGCGCGATGAGCGGGAGCGCTTTCTTGCTGAAAGATAAAGAATTCTCCTGACATGGCCCTGATAGCTGGTAAGAGATGCTGTGACAGAAGCACGTCTCGGGAGTAAGCGCCGTTAATCTTGACACCTGGATCAATGAAGATAAGATCAGTTGCTCCAAGGGACGACACCCCGACTGATACCATGACAGACTTCGTGAAGGTCGAACGCGTCTTTAACAAGCGTGCTGCAGGAACTTGTTTCTTTCGAGTTCCTGCAAACACGTAGAGCCTATCATTCTGTGCATTCTTTTGTGCAGCAACTGTGAAAATCTTCTCATCAGTGAACCATATGAAATCAACTTTGCTCTGGGGATAATCTCGCAGCAGAAGCTTTGCACGCACCAACCTTGTCAACTTATTTACTTCTGTAAGTTCTTGAGCTTGTTTCTTTTTCAAGCATTTCAGATTAAGCTCATGGCGTATAATCCTGCTAACAGTTGCTTGACTCACTTCAATCTCACGTGCTATCTGTCTTGTACTTCGATGAGTTCCAGGCTGTGATTCCTGACTCATAATCATCTCTTCAACAGCTGCGACAATTTCAGGCGTTCTTCCTGTCTTGGGCCTTGCCTTTCTAGCAGATGATCCGCTTTCAGTAATGGTTCTAAGCAATCTGGCACCCCCAGACAACGACCAGTTTTTACGAGGAAATTCTTTCAGGATACGCTTGGCGCCATAGCCTTTGGCTATTCGCATTTCGTAAATCAAAATGCGATCTTCTTTGCTGAAAACCATCTTTGAAGAATGGAAATGATGGATTTGTGATTTGTATTGAATGAGTTTCAAATCGGTGAACAAGTGATGGCGGTAAATGGAGCATCGGCCTAGCCAGTCTGATATGTCATATGGCTGCTCTGATTTTTAGCCTAGCAGCTGCAGCTTTAGCGCACAGGCTAAATGCGCAGTCAGGCCTTATGCGTAACAACAGTCTGCATAGTTCTTTTGACACCCCAGGGCTATTAAAAAGGCAATAACTTCGGCAATTTTCTACAAATCTGCACATAATCTGGCACGTTTTGAACAAAAATGCCTGTTTTTTAAGATAAGTATAGCATGATATGCATAAGATGTTTTCCCTGTTTTCATTATAACAATATAGAGAATGTCAGTTACTTGGCCCATAGTTGTAAATTCATCATTGCCCCTAGCGTTCCTATATATCAATAACTTTTTTGTTCTTAAAGATATGGTAACACAATTTTGCAGTAATAGCGAAAATTGGTTGATTCCAACAACCTGTAAATTTTATAGAAATGTGTCGACTGGTTACGATTTTATTGCAAATATAAAAGGGGTGTCACTTATAAGACTCACAGTGTATATATATATATATATATATATATATATATATATATGTATATATATCTTAGTGCACTGCCTCCTGGCAGGTCCATTGTACATAACGCCTCCACTCTTCTCTGTCTAACGCCTTCCTCTTCATTTTCACGTATGAGTGGGACTTTAAATCATCTAACACACCTAATCTCGGCCTGCCCCTGCCTTATTTTCCTTCCATTCTACCTTCTATGACCTCTTTTAATAGACCTCTCCCCCTTAGAATGTGTCCTATCCAAATCTTATTCCTATTTCTTAATACATTTATCAACTGTCCATCTGTGCCAACTCTCTCCAGGACTTCCTCATTGTAACCTTTTGGGTCCAGCTAATCCTCTCCATTCTTCTCCAAATCCACATTTCCAATGCCTCCAGTTTCCTAATATCTTCCTTCCATAAGGTCCATGTTTCACATCCATACAATAGCGTGGTCCAAACCAAAGTTTTCACTATCTTTATATTTGTGTCTTTGTTTAGACTTTTTGTTAATAGTTCTTTTCTACAACCAAATTCCACTTTTGCTTGTGCAATCTTACAGCATATTTCCGTCTCACATTTCCCGTCATCGGTTATAGTATGACCCAAATATTTAAAACACCTTACCTGTTCCAATTTTGTACTATTTATTGTGATATTAACTTCACCTTTATTATTGGACACTCTCATAACCTTCGTATTTTTTATATTAATCTTCATGCCATATCTCAAAGCCGAATCATTCAGCCAAACCAAAGTTTTCACTATCTTTATATTTGTGTCTTTCTTTAGACTTTTTGTTAATAGTTCTTTTCTACTAACAAATGCCGCTTTTGCTTGTGCAATCCTACTGCATATTTCCGTCACTAATTAACATCACTCACTATCTATTATCTTCTACAATCCAATCTCGCTGCCCGCTACCATTCCTTGGTCATCTGCAAATCGTACACCTTGTAACAAATTGCCTCCTACTTTTATTCCTTCTTCCATGTCTCATATGGCTTCATCCATCATTGCCTCAGCGTAAATGTTAAACAGCAGCGGCGAAATGCTACAACCTTGTCTTACTCCACGTCCTATTTCACCTTCTTCTGAGTGTTCTTGTTGGATTTTGATTACTGCTTGTTGATTCATGTACAAGTTCAAAATTAGTCTTCTATCTCTCCAGTCAATTCCTATTCTTTGTAAGATATTCATCATCGTTATCCAATCAATCCTGTCAAAGGTCTTCTCGAAGTCTACAAAGCATACAAAAACGTCATTGCCATATTCTAAGCTTCTTTCGCAAGAACCCGCATTACCCCATTGCTTCTCTTGTGCCACATCCTTTCCTAAAACCAAATTGTGTCTTGCTCAGTATCATCTCTGCTTTCGACTAAATGCGATTATTTACTATTTTTAATAAGAACTTCGATGCATGAGGTATTCAGCTGATTGTTCTGTAATCCGAACACTCCACAGCATTGGCTTTTTTGGGAATTTTGGTCATCACTGACTTGGTAAAGTCGTCTGGCCAAATACCTGTATTGTACACTTCCATACATACCTCCATTAACATATTGAGTGTTTCTTCTTCCAACATTTTCAAGAATTCTGCTGGGATTTCATCTATTCCGGCTGCCTTCTCCTTCTTCATACTGTTAATTGCAGAATAAATTTCCTCCTTCATTAAATCGAGGCCCCTTTATCGTTTTCTATGATATTTTCTTCTTCTATTTTAAAATCCTCTTGAACTGGTTTCCAAGCCTTATCATACAATTCCTCTACATATTCTCTCCATCTTTCTTTTACTTCTTCCAGCTCTGTCTTTAATTCCCCATCTTTACCCATTATACTAATGTTCTTTGCATCTCCTATATATATATACATATATATATATATATATATATATATATATATATATATATATATATATATAAATATACAGATTATATATATAAATATATATATATACTTATATATATTTATATATACATAGATATATATATATATATATATATATGTATATATATATACATGTATATATATATATATATATATATATATATATATATATATAGGTATATATATATATAGGTATATATATATATATATATATATATATATATATATATATATACAGTGCATATATATTGTTTCTTGAACGTTTAATCAACATTGCTGAAAGCTATGAGTTTGTTAACTTTCATGATATATTAACTAAAACAGCACGGTAATCAACGAGAAAAATGACCGCGCGAACAATAGCGCAATAAAGATACAGGAAATTTGAGAAATTACATGAATATAGAATATATTCCTATATATATAAATCGAGACTGGACTGCAGAAGAAAATGAATAGGTTAAATGCCATGGCATTGAGATATGGCATGAAGTTTACTATAAAAAGACCATGGTCTTTTTATAATATTCAGAGTGTCCAATAATAAAGGTGAAGTTGATATCACATTAAATTGTACGAAAATGGAACAGGTAAGGAGTTTCAATTATTTGGGTCATACACTAACCGATGACGGGAAAAGTGAGACTGAAATATACAGTAGGATTGCACAAGCAAAAGCGGGCTATGGTAATAGGAAAGAACTTTTAACAAAAAGTCTGATGAAAGACACAAAGAAAAAGATAGTGAAAACTTTGGTTCGGACCATGCCATTGTATGGATGTGAAACATGGACCTTAAGGAAGGGTGATTTTAGGAAACTGAAGGCATTGGAGATGTGGATTTGGAGAAGAATGGAGAGGATTCTTCTTCTTCTCTAAGTGCCGTGCCTGTTCCAAGCCTGGGCGGTTATGGTCGTATTCCTCCAAATGTCTCTGTTCATTGTTGCTCTGATCATCTCTGTTTCAGTTAACTGCATCCGCTAGCTAAGACTCTTAATAAACGTCATCCGCTGTCGACCCTTGCATCTTTTCCTTTTATTATTCCTGTCACTACGGTATTTTCAACTATTTTTCTCCGCACAATGTGTCCGAAAAACTTCATCTGTTGTCGTCGTCTTCGGTAAAAAAGGTCACGACAAGTTGACATTCTTTGTAAAACATCTTCATTTTTAACGTGATCTACATAAGGTATATGTAGCATTCTTCTATAGAACCACATCTCTGTTGCCCCAAGTTTCGATTCCATTACAGAAGAGTTTGTCTAAACTTCACTTCCATATAACAATATTGGTTGAATATAGCATTGAAGAAGTCTTCTTTTGGTATGAATTGATACCAATGGAGAGGATTAGCTGGACTCAAAAGGTTACAAATGAGGAGGTTCTGGAGAGAGTTGGTACAGATCGACAGATGATAAATGTGTTAAGAAATGATAGGAAGAGTTGGATAGGACACACTCTAAGGGGGGGAAGTCTATTAAGAGAGGCCATAGAATGTAGAATGGAAGGAAAGAGACGCAGAGGCAGGCCGAGATTAGGTACGTTAGATGATTTAAAGACCCACTCATATGTGGAAATGAAGAGGAAGGCGTTAGACACAGAAGAGTGGAGGCGTCATATACCACGGACCTGCCAGTAGGCAGTGCACTAAGAGAGAGAGAAAATATTACTATATATCTTAGGAATGTAGAATATGTTAAAGGAATATAGAAGGTTATAGGAGCCTTACAGAACTAAATAAATATTGGAAAGATGAGAACAGTATACCATAACTCCAAACTGTTCAGCTTCGGCCAGGTTGTCGTACTCATCCTTGAGACCCTTGAGTTGATTAAGTTGCTCGGCGTCAGGCAAACACTTAATCAGCTGCTCTATTCCACCAACAGTCAGCTTACTCTCATCCAGCTCTACTATACGTCTACGCAACTCTTCGAATCCGACCTTATTAGATCCTAGCAGAATCGCTACAAAATATGACATGTAGGCATAATGTAATAATATATAACCTTGAAGCATAATCAATTAGGCCTATTTAATTAATTAATTAATATATTTACATTTATCACAACATACAAGATCACATTTGCATTTAATAAATACAGAAAGTACATTAAACACTCGTAAAAATGTAGGTGAAACGGCAAATAATAACAATAATAATAATAACGAGACTGCAGAGACTTTAAGCATCGACTTCCTGACCGCAGGAGCAAATGTGAGGTTCGCAAGTTTTTTGCCTCCAAAAGGGTAGCTGATGGCCACTCAAATTGCGTAATTGTCCAAGAAAAGACCCCAAGAAGCAATAGGAAGAGCGTGACGCCAGTCGCTGCTTCTTTTAGATGACACAGCTAGGAGTCGGAGTCGTGCTCAGTCTTTATGCTGGAATAACACTCCAAATGTCGATTATTGTTACTATTTTTATCTTAATTCTTATTACTATTATTCTTTCTTTTTTAAAGAAAACAATTTTTATTTTAACGAGCTCGTAAAGAACACGAGGTTTGATAAAAAAGATTCCAGCAATAAGTACTGAATCACCGCCCTGCTACTCAAGGTCATCTCGCAGCTTAAAAAATTGCTGAAGCAGGCAGCAATAAAGCTTTGTAAAGTCATGGAAAGCCTTTGCCAAAGAAAAAGGTCTCTCGCTTATCGTCTGTTGCTCTGCAATAAGTCTGTCTGTGCCATTAATAAAGTGAATTATTATTCACTTCATATATGAAGAGAATTATTATCATTATTATAATTTTGTTTTTATTATTATTGTTATTGTATTATTATTAATAATAAATGTTAAAGGTTAAATGTGAAGAAAGACAGGGTAGTCTACTATAACCCGTATTTAACGTTTTTGTAGAATCATGCAATGATGAGATAAAGAATACTAATTAAAGCTGTATGCAAATTATGATACCTCTTTTGGGCGCTATAATGTATGCAGATACATTACCGACTACGCCACTGGCTGGAGCCAGTGTCAAAGTCGGTAAGATACTCGACCGCGGATCAGTTGATGCGGGTTCAAATCCTGGGCTCGCACGTCACTGACATCGCTTTCGAGTGAGGAAACTGACGTTAACCTTAGCTTTACCAGATGACCCGATATTAATTTAACGGGCAATCTCAAGCCTGTAGAAGATGCTTAACCAGTGCTTCTTATCGTTTATTCGATTAAATTTAATTAGAATGGGTAAATAGCTTTAAATTCTTCGGTAATAAAGCCGACAAATTCTTATCATTTGATATTAAATAATTCTTAGACAATGTTATGCATTTTTTCTGAAATAAATTAGCTCACATGCATAATCTCACACAGCTATATCCTCTCGAAGCTCATTCTCTCTCTCTCTTCAGTGCACTGCCACGTGGCAGGTTCAAGGTAATCTAGCTAGGTATAGGTTACTTAGCTAGGTATAGGTTCAAGGTATGGCTTCTGAGGTAGTTTCCCGTTGCCTCTCTCGGTTAGATGGATTAATTACCATTGAATCCTGGTGGAAAATATTTCATGGTGAGGTGGGTACCCTCTTGCCATCCTCAGCTCCTGCCTTAGTCGCTTCTTAAGTCGCCTTAGTCGCACAACGCGGGAACGTAGCCCATTGACTACCAATACTATCTTATGCTACTGTTAGTGTTAACCTGAGAATGGAACAGATTCATGACCTAAACTTAACTTGGAATAATGCACTTGGATCAATATTCCAATATACAGATCGGAATCGGTTAAGCCAATCATGGCAGGATTTGGTAATCTAGATTTTAATTCATATCAGAGCAAAGCTAGAAATCCATTTTAAACGAAAAAAAATACATGCTAGCTAGAAATGTTGCCTTAATACACATCACAAAAATATATACTACGCCGCATTCATTACTTAACATCCATTCCTTACGCTATCGAAGATTGTAATTCTTTTCTATTTCTATCTCTATTCTCTACCCTTTGGTCTTTAATTAGATTATTATGTTCTTGCATATTCCATTACATTCTGTTTATAGCTTTTTTTCCATTAGATTGCAATTTCATACTGCAATCTATGACTCGAAGCTTCCCTTTAATGGCCATTATCGGACAGCTACAGTTCATGTAGCTGGCATGTTCAAGTGTACAGGGTTAGATTCTTGTGCAGTACATAAGTGTATGCGTGTTGTTGTATGAGGCTACAGTATATAAACCCCTACTTGTTCGCGTTTTTATTCTTATTATGATTGCTCATTCATGGTAGCCTTATTGTTCTTATGACCCTAACAGAGAACACGATCAGGTTTCCATCAAACTTATATATAAATCTTTATTCGCCACTTGGGCAACCAAAACACACACAGAACAGGAACAAAAAAAAGCAAACGCACAACAAACAAAGAAAATTAAACATAAAGAAAAACAACAGACTGCACCTCTAGAAGCATGCAACTATAACACCAATATCATCAATATTGAAACCGCATAGATAACATTTTGACAAATTTCCAAATCTATAATTATTGAGATGATATGCCAATTTTTTCTTTCAAAATTGTTGATAGTTGAGGTCTATGATATCTCTGCAATTATTTTTAAAATGCAGAGCACTGGTATGGAAGTGAGCATCTAGCTTGTCTAAGTCGCCCATGAACAGTGTTGAACATATTAAACTTAGCATTATATTTTCAGACATATTCAGGGAAGATAAGAAGGACATTACCTTTAGTGCATATATGTGCAAAATTGATTTATACCCAGTATATAGCTGACAATGCTTTATAGTATTTTTGTCGAAGGTATTAAAAACGTTTTGAAAAGATTTAGTCCACGGATTATTTAGACTAGTTAACTCTGTTTTATTAAGGGACAGAGCCTCCAATGCGTAAGTTAAACATGGTAGAGCAATGGTCGATATTAATTTCAGAATTACAGGCTTATTATTAGAAGTTCCTAATTTAGCCAATATTGCATTTGCCGATCTATAATATTTAATTTTGGCAGCATCAAAACTACACTTAAATTTGCATGCATTCAAAATATATATTCCTAAATACTTAATTTCGTCTGTCCAAGGAACTAAGCTATCTTTAAGATATAGTTTGCAACATGTATAATTGTATCAATTGCCAATACGTAATGACATGCATTTTTTAACATTAATCTGCAGTCCTAACAATTCTAACTCACTACTACAGATATCTAACATAAATTGTATTTCACAAAGAGACGGGTTTAACAACAGATCATCTGCGTACATAATTGCACTGACAGCGATACCCTTAAAATAACATCCATATTTAGCGATTTTATCTAGTAAATCATTAACATAGATAAAAAATAAAACTGGACTTAAGACTCCACCTTGCCGTATACCAGCCACTAATCGGTAAGGACTAGAGAGAACATTTTCCCATCTAACACAACTGTAGGAGATACTGTACCACTAGAACAAGATATTAATCAACACTGATGGGGCTCCTCTTTTCATTAATTTAAAGAAAAGTACCGAATGAATAACTTTATCAAAACCCTTGCTTATGTCTAGACAACATACATTTATATTTGAATTGTTTTCAGGATAATGTTCTATTACTTTTCTCCCAGTATATATTGCATGCTGACAGCCAGCCTTGGGTTTGAAACCAAGTTGATTATAGCTTGAAATAAAAACTTTGAGAATTTTATCATTAAGCAATGTTCGAATAATTTTGACATAATAGGACTTAATGAAATTCCTCTGAAAGTATCAATGGCTTGAGGACCGTGAGATTTTTCATTTTTTGGAATGGGTATAGTGATACCCCTACCAAAGTCTCGTGGTACATGACTAGATATTAACATCGAGTTAAACAATTTTGCTAAAAGTGATAACAACACCGGATGCGAGTAAACGACATGTTCAGTAGTAATGTTATCAATGCCAGGAGACTTGCCTATTTTCATTTTCTTTAATGACAGTTCTATTAGTTGAACAGTTACGTCGTATTTTGCGTTATGAGCACATCCCGAATAATTTCTCATTTTCTCTTTAAATTCTTGTAGCTTAATGTTGCTAAAATTATCAGAGTTTGGGAACATACCCCTTCAAAATATTCTGCAAACTTTTCCGCAGCTAAATCTGGAGTTAGATTGTCTCGCAAGTGAATTTTTGTGCCTGATTTACTGTTAACTTTATTCTTCCAGGTCTTCCAAAAGGCAACACTATTTTTTGAGACTAGTCCCTCATGCAAATTGTCCGATACTACATACTTTGCCGCTTCTTTTTCTTTTTTGATTGCAAGTTTATACAGCACCTTGTCCTTGATTTTTTGTTGCATTAAATTACCATGTAAAGGCTTGCCAGCATCTAACCATACTTTATGAGAATTGCAAGATTTTGATTTTAATAAAGATAAATCACTGTTCCACCAGTGCTTCAGCGTGTTTTGTGGGATAGAAAATATACATTGCTCAGATGCTGTCAGCATTGCATGCACAGTAGCTGAATAATACTCTTCTATTTGCAGTTTAGACAAATAATCATAGACTGACAAAGTGCTAACAATAGCATCATATACAGGATATAACAATTGTCTAGTCATATCATAGTAATTACTGAGGTTACTTTTATCCCATCTCAATATTTTCTTCTTACAAGCACTAGTTGAATCCACCTGATGCACAGGGCGCCCTGCTACTACAGCTGAGCAATACTTAGTGTGTGACGGCATATTTACCACAGCAGCTACAGGTAAATGATCAGAATGATTTAAAGCATGGTCCACTATGTTATAAGTGGCTATACAATTAGATGTACACTCGGATATACAGATGTAATCAATTAGACTATAGTGATTTAATTTGCTGTTTGAAAAGGTATAAGTCTTATTACGCGAGCATCAATGACTAACTTTTTAATTTTATAGATATCCATAAAGGCATTAATTACTGATGCATGTGCAGAGCTGCTTCGCAAGTCTGCGTTAAAGTCACCTCCAAATACATAATATTGAGCGTCGGATTCTTCAATGATTGTACTGACATTTTGTCAAAATTTCGTATAGCTCATTTATACTATTGTCTGAACCATCACTGCATGGTAAATATACAGTACATTTATACACAACAAATCTCCTATAGTTAAAGATACAACTCTATCAAACGTATTGATCTCACTACACAGTTTGACTAGACTTTCCTTTACTTTCCTTATCTGTTAAGATATCTGTTCAAATATCTGAACAGATAAATTTGATCGTGTTTCGAAAACTGACGAGAGAACTGATGAACTAGCTTCTCCACACACGGTCAAATTTAACTGTTCAAATTTATCTGAACAGATATCTGTTAAGGTAAGTTTCACGATCAAACTGACCGTGTGTGGGCACAAACTGATGAGAAAACTGACCAGTGACAGATTTCAAAACTGATGGGAACCCATCTAATTTATCTGAACAGATATCTGCTCAGATAAATTTGATCGTGTGTGGGCTCGTCAGTTTACAGATCTGAAGACTTGTCCCGTCCTCGAAGACTTTTGGCCAACTTGTCGGCCTAAACTTATTTTAATTTGATCATTTTAATTATAAATTAATTTTTTTATGAGTAATAAAAATTAAATTATTATATATCACAAAGATGCTTTTGATATTGTGATGGGGGGACGTCCCTGACATCATCCTTGTATGAGGAAACGGACGTTAAACCTTTATTATTATTATTATTATTACACAGGTCAACAAAATGAAACATTTTTTCTCATCAGAGACTAAAAGACACTTTTCTTAAGTACTTTTTGACGCTGATTACAAATCTCTAACCAGAAGTTTTCCAGCACGTATAGTTTTTGAGTTATGGCCGATTCAACTTTAACAATACTAAGCTGAGGATAAATGCATAAGCATAAGTTTGTAGTTCATTTTCTTACAACACCTTTCAGTTAATACAAATAAAAACATGGGAAGCTGATCTCATTTGTCACTCACCACATCTTCTATTGTCTTAGAGTGAATAGTACTTAATTATAACCGTTATGCGTACGATTTTCTCTTGAGTGATTGGTTTGAATGATCTCAGCGCAACATCCAGCAGTAGTCTGCCATCATACTCTCATTCCAGAAGTCTTGATAACGATTTTCCATTCCTTTAATATCTTGGTGAAACCGCTCACCCAGTTCATCACTGACTGCACCAAGGTTTTCTGAGAAGAAATCTAGGTGTGAATGCAAAAAATGAATCTTCAAAGCATTCTACAATCCATCTCTTACTTAGCAACTAGCAAATTCTGGATTCCTTCTCTACAGTCCGGAGACTTTTTGTTTCCTAAGAAGTTTTCACAAATCCATCTGAAGGCTTGCCAAGCTTTACGTTCTGAGGTATTGAGGCACAGGAAGCAGCAATGTTTTTGTGAAACCACCTTGCATTCCCATCAACATACCAAATACCTTGAGATCTCCGCAGATATACCACTGATGGTTTTTGAACTGGATGGCCTCCAGAAATATATTCATATTCTCGTAGGATTCCTTGCGGTGTATGGAGTGGGCTACCGGAATACACGGTTTTACATTTCCATTATGCAGAAGAACAGTCTTCAAGCTTCGCTTAGAAGAATCTATAAATAACCGCCACTCAGATGGTACATGTGCCTTCCTTAAGTTTTAGTGTTAGGCCCATTAATGTCATTGCAATAACATAGTGGACCGTCTACTGTGAAGAATACTGCCAAGTAAAGGCTTCTTTTTCTATAGTGACTTATGCGAACATCGTTCTTAAGTAAGTTCTTTTCTTTCAGCCGGGACGCAAGAAGCTCCGCTTTTTCTCTCGATAGAGCCAAGTCTCTGCGAGATCACCTTGGAGATGAACTCATCTTGGTTGAGCGTCCAGGGCTCCAGACTCTCCTCGAGTAAATATTCAGGATCAGTTGAAGACGATTGGTTATGTGCTGTTGCTGTATCATCATCCGCTTCCTTTTCGCTGTCGATAGAATCAAGTCCCTCTTGTGGAGGTATGGGAATCTTCAACGAATCATCATGAGGTACTGGTCGGCGTGCAGAGTCAAGGAATGGATGAAGTATGCTGTGCTTGTTCTTTACAGAAAACTCAATTACGTTGACGCTACAAAAATAGCAGTCCGTATGATGATCTCTTTGCTCTCTCCATACCATAGGTATAGCGAAAGGCATGGAAAGCTTCCTTTTGTTTATCCAGTCGATTACACCATTTAAACAAGCATTGCATATGATATGTGGCGCCCAAACCTTATCTTGGTCTCTAAGTGGATAGCCGAAGTAGGCTCCGTAAAGTTTTCGAATATCCTTCGTAATAGTTCTCTTTTGCGACTTCGGAGTGAGTGAATCACACAAATATCAAAATGTATCCGGGGGTTTATACATTCTCGAGGCATATTGATTGATTTTACTTATGAAGATAAACTCAAGATGGTTGTTTAGATTACATAATGATGTCATGTGGAAGTTCCCAATTCCAAAGACTATGAAGAAAAATTTTAATCGAGGTCCGCATAGGTCAATGCGTGCTTAATATGCCCGCAGAAAATTACGAATAATGTTAAAATATAATCTGCCTCATCACAAAAACTAGACGTCATAGAGAAAAACTGTTGCATATTTAGAATCAGCGTCAAAAAAGATGACCCAAAAATTTACTTGATGAAAAATCACTGTTGACCAGTGTTATTATTATAAGCGTTACCGAATTAAATATCATTTTTAAATTTCAATATTGATTTTAATATAAATTGAATGACCCATGACGCAGTGATAGAGAGCTCACCCCTAGAACGAGAGGTCGCCGGTTCGGGACTGCGTTGCGACGTGAAAAAATAAAAACCTAGTCGTGCAAGCGTGGTGGTGTCAAATTGATACATACGCAACCTTAATGTTCCATTTCCTATCTATATCCTTACGCGTCGACCCCGAATAGGGATATACGGGAAGCTAAACGGATTTTTTAAAATTTCAATATTAAACATAAACACCTTCGCAAAACAAATTAAAATTTTATAAACAAAGAATAATAATTTTATTTACAGGCAATCTGTATTATATTTCTCAACAATAAATTTGGCATTCATATATAAATATAGTATTCTACAATCTCCCTCAATAATGAACACTTCAAAAGCAGGCCACATATATATGCAATAGACTTTGCCAATAGGGAATACAAGTAGGCAGAAATGTAAACTAAATAGTGACGATGCTGCAGAATACTTAGTAATGCAGAATAATTGCCATGTGGGAGTATAGACTATAACTAGTATTATGTTATACTGTTATACAGATAGTGACGTATTGGGTGGATACGGCGTAACGTTTAGAGTGTTCGCCTCGGATGCAAGTGGCCTGGATTCAACGCGCAATCCACTGAAAAAACACAGACTAAATGTGAACTATGGTGAACTTAAATAAAAAGAATTAAAATAGGTGAACACGTGCATACGAATTAGGCAGGGGTATAATTTTTAATTGAGATTAAAAATAAAAATAATTCTGGAGATTGAAATGAAGCACTGGCTGAATCTGAAGCCTCCACGACTGCAACTTCTTCTTCTGTTTCTTATGAAGTGTCTGACGGCTGCGATTATAAATTCGGTCATGCTTCTCATGCTGTTGACGATGATTTTCAGCACCGTGTTGTTCATGATGATTTTCATCACACTGCAGTTCATGATGTTTTCCAGCACCGAGCTGTTCATAATAACCTTCAGCACCTTGCTGTTCATGCTGATCATCAGCACCGAGCTGTTCATGATGATCTTCAGCACTATTCTGTTCATAACGACCTCCAGCACAATGCTGTTCATGACGATCTTCAGCACCGAGCTGTTCATGATGAACTTCGGCACCGAGCTGTTCATGATGATCTTCAGCACCGTGCTGTTGATGATGATATTCAGCACCATGCTGTTCATGATGATCTTCAGCACCTAGCTGTTCACGATGAACTTCAGAACCCTGCTGTTCATGATGACTTACAGCACCGTGCTGTTCATGATAACCTTCAGCACCGAGCTGCTCATGGTGATCTTCAGCACCGAGCTGTTCATGATGATCTTCCCCTTGCTGATCATGATCAGCACAGCGATGTTCATGATGTACGTCGGCACCATATTGTTCAACATGATCTTTAGCATCATATTGATTAGGATCACTTTCATGGGCTTCCGCTAATTGTTTTTCTCTCTCTTTTCTCTTAAATGCTAGCAGCTTATCGCTTTGTTCTATGCAAAATTTCGTACTTCCCTTGATCTTCTCGTCAGATACACTTACCGCGGACCCTGGAGTTAGATAATTGAGGTTGTTACCCTGACTGTCTCCCAGAACTAAATTGATACAAGTAACAGCCGCCTGTGAGGCTGTCAAGTTGTACTTGAAGGGGTAGGTTAAACGCACTTCTGACTCACGTACCATTGGCTTCATTCCAATTTCTAACCCTGACGCACCGAGCACAGCTGGCGTACCAAAAAGAGGTGCCTGCTCAAAAGTTGGAATCGGAGTGTCACTCCCCACCTTAACTTCTGAGGAGTCATGGATGAACAGGAATATGCAATCACTACTACACTGGTTGACTGGGATAGAACCGGCAAATCCAGACTTTCCCTTGTCGGACTCGGATTCCTGTAGGATCAGTTGATTGAACTGATGTTCTGAAGATCGACTAGGGGAGTCCACATCCAGGTCTGCATTAGAAACGAACGTAAGAGCTGCGTTAACTACCACAGAAGCCTGGACGACGTAACATATTTCAGAGTCCTTGACAAATACTTTTTTGGAATAATCTTCCTGGTAGGATTCAGTTTTCGGTATGTTTGTGGAATCTCCAGCGGCCCCATTAGAGGATTCTCTGGATCAACCAGAGGTTCTGCTGCCAGGTGGCGTGTGATTCTGCACTATCTCCCGACTTGGGGACTTTTCTGTATCAACACTCTGAACTACTAGATGAAGCTTCTTCCTCGACTCTGCATCCTCCTCATTCAGAGCTTTCCTCAGCCCTTCCAACACCCTTGAGCTGCCCCTACAACCTGCAGTCCTTCTGATCCAGACTCCTCGTTCTGAGCTTTCCTCAGTCCCTCTATTACCCTTGAGCTGTCCGCTACAACCTGCAGTCCTTCTGATCCAGACTCCTCGGAAGTGACGTGGTTTGGAGCTGGATTAGAGGAATCGCTAGGAGCTTTCGGACCCGGAAACGGAAGGCCACACTTTGTATTAAAGATTTCCGAGTTTATCAATATCAAAGAAGGGTCTTTCGCCAGAATAGGAGGGTAACCCTGTTGCGCCGAGGTTCGCGAATTCGCCAAGCAGGAGCGAAGGATATTGAGCAAAGATTGGGGAATTCATGGGAAGTGATGTTGAAACCTGGAAGGAGACTCATGGAGTTTGTTGGAGCTGCTCGACAAAATTTCGTCAGATGAAGGAGGCGAGAAGGGACGGAAGCAGGATTGATAGGGAAGCCCGGAGTCAGGATGGGTTCATAGCTGGAGAGCAAGGAAGGTGAATCCGGAGTATCCACTGGAGAAACCGTCGAGTCCTGCGAGGACGACGGCGACCCTGGCTTCTTCGTTAGTAACGATAGAGGAAGAGCCTTCGAATCTTGAACATTGAATCCCGCTGTAATTGCAGCATCTCTGGGACCATAGATCTCACCTGAAGAATTAAATGTGCCCATTACACAGATGGTATTAAACCGCTGCACACAGATAGACAATCTCTGTCTTAGGAAGCAAGTTTCACGTTTTTCACCTGTCACGGAAGAAAGTTTCTTGCCTAAAGAGAAGATGAATTTATTACCCTCCTCATTCATTGGGCCTAACGTCTCAAAAGCCAGAGGGATGAAGCAGTAGCTAGTACAGAGTTCACTGTACTTGGCCGTTTTCGTATCTGCAGCCAGTTCAGCTACTTCACCCGCTGACATAGACGCAAAGTTCAGGTATGATTTGGCTAGGGAATCAATCACTGTGACGTCCCACAGCAGCGATTTACCTTCAGCCCAGGGGATCAGGGAGAGACCATCTGGTCTCTTACCATCTGATGCCTGTTGGTTCTTTAATGGCTGGACATCCAGCTTTATTCAGCGCATGCCACACGATGTCATTAAGATTATGATGCCTGAGATTTGAGTCCTACCTGGACTCTTGCGACAAGAAAGTCCGTGATATCCTCTAGCATCAACTAAACTGCCATACATACATTTATGGGGCTCACATAACTTTGTGCCTAACCGTAGGCCAACAGCTATCCTTACAGCCTCGTCTTCAAGATGCAACCCACAAGAAGCTATTGGAAGAGCATGAAGCCAGTCGCTGCTATTTGGAGCGGACACAGCAAGAAGGCGTGCTTTCTCTAAGGGCTCCGATATAGAAACTAACAGCTGTGTGAAGCTTTCTTCTACAATAGGGTTGTCCCAGTTTTTCTGCAAACAGGCAGCTTCACCGACAGGAGGTATCACATCGAATTCAGAGCTCCACAAAGCCTTAGCCTTTACGAATTCCGGATCAATGGGAGAGGTGATATTACCGATTATTTCCAACTGAAGCGCCCGCGTAGAGTTGTATGAAGCCAGGAAGGCTGACGGAGCCGTTGCGAAGTGCTGCGAATACCCAGATCTCCATTGCGAATAGCGAGTATCGCCTGTAGCCATTGTCGTTCGGTTAGGTCGACATTTAGCAGGCTACACAGACATTCTCTGAGAATCTTGTCATAAGTCTGTAGTAGGGGATGTTCAGAGCACGGAGATGAGCGGAGAGTGTGCATCACTTTAGGCGCACTTATAGAATGGCGAATAAGAGCGTCGTGACGGCTAATATCTCTCAACCGCGTAGCAGCCCTCTGGAGGTCAGCAATGTGTTTCTCTAATTTACTATCCATTGCACCACCCACAACTATAGGAGCACCTAGAATATCCGCATCACTAATGTTCTTTTTCTTAAATGTGTTTAGTATTGGATCATCGTGCGATAGGGCCGAAGAGATGATCTCACATTTGTTAATATTAATCTTAAGGCCAAGTTCTGATCCCTTATCCAAAACCATCCTGACATCATTAGCTACTGCAGCATCTAAACCTCCAATCGTAAGGTCATCCAGGTAACTAATTCGGAATGAACTCATCAGATCTTTAAGAAGTGGCTGAAGAGTCAGACTAAATAGTAGTGGGCCCTATGGATCACCTTGTTGAATGCCCTCACTGGAGAGGATGACTCCTTCGCCATATTTGAGGAAGGTTGGATGACTATAAGCAGACGAACAGAAGTTAAACATTTCCGGAAGAAAAGTGTGAACGGCTTGCAACATATTAGCTCTATTTATACTGTTGAAAGCATTGGCAAAATCCAGTTTGACCAATGAAGAACCCGGAGGCATACGTGTAACAAACTGACGCGTCGCATGGACAGCAGCTTCACAACCACCTGATACCCCAACACCCAACTAAGATAATCAGAGACTAATGGAATAGCGTACATATTTAGACATTTAGCAGCTAGTCTTCTCCATGTATAGCCAATGGCGATAGGACGTAAGTCATCATTCATTTTCTTAATTGCAATTAAGTTGCCACCGAAAAGTATAGGCCTCACCTGTATGGGACAGTCTCCTCTTATCAAACAATTGATAAAGCCAGTGATAGCTGTAAGAAACTGGGCACCTGTCTCCTTACATTTAATTAAATCTTTGAGATGTTGAGGACGTAAACCATCAGGACCGCCTGCGGTACCGGCTATGAAACTATGCACAGCTTTCAAAACAACATCTTCCTGTACTTGAACGGCTGGTGAGGAATTATATACTTAGTTGTCAGGAGACTCAACAGTAATAGGGTGCTTATCCTGTAACTGTTTAAATGTCTTCTCATTGTTTTCCGCTAAAGACTCATCCGAACACAGGATTCTGACAGCGGCGCGAATGTTCCCTTCTTCTAACTTTGACTGCACCAAAGAGGGAATAGAAGACTTAGGAATATGTCTTTTAAAAACAGATTTGGCCTTATTTGATGTTTCCAAGTTTTCAGAATTAGGAACTTTAGATAGACGATTTCGAATGATGCCAACTACACTAACTTTCCCAACTTGACAGGAACAGTTAGAGTAGCAGGAGCAAAATTAAGAAGTTTAATCCAATAAGTTAACTCTTCAAAATTATTAGTGATCTTGTTAAGCACAGTGGTCAGAGCCCTAGCACAGGGAGCTCTAGCTGATCTCGGCATGTGCTAGATGATGGGATCTGTCAGAGTGAGATGTTGAACGGCTAAATTATCAGACATTGAGCAAACATTGACGTTACTTTCACGGCTGCTGTCAACAATGGTGACAATTGAGTTTTATGCTAGCAACACTGTTTTTGCTTGTTCTGCTGTTTTTAGGCTTGCTATTAGCTGGATGACTGGAATCTGAATAATATCTGTCTGCATGTTCAAAGTGGACGCAGCTTCCATCTGTGTGAGTGACTGACTGGCTGGGAATAGGTTGATGAGATGTGGATGTACCAGTGTTGAGAGAAAGGTTTTGACCAAGAGGTGGTTGACCAGAACCGGGACATGGAGATTTACGAGGGCCATGTCGGTGGATTAGGCCATCTCTCAGATGAACCTGTCGTACAGCTAGACACACCCTGCAGACACCGCTTTCCTTGCCCTCAGTTTGAGAGAGAGACCATTTCTGTCGAGACCTTTACTGTTCGTGAACAAGCCCTATGTGGAGTAGAACCTAACTAAAGCGAAGAGACTACAGGATAAATCCATCAGATTAAATATCCGAATCAGAGTTTACGAAGATATTCGATAAAAGAGAGACACTAACTGATATACATGTATATATATATATATATCATTGAAATAGAAGAGTAATTTAATAACGGTATATATTTATATATTAACGTTTGGTTGTAAAACATCTAGAGACTATCACGACTTGTACAATGTGTCTGGTGTGCCTTTACTCGCAGATGTCTTTGAAAATTTAAGAGATGTTTGTATGACCAACTATAAACTAGACCCTGCGTAGTACTACACAGCGCCAGGATTGGGATACTACACTGGCTTGGGATGCTGCTTTAAAATATACAAAGGTTGAGCTGGAATTGTTAAGCGATTACGACATGCAGCTGATGATTAAACATGGTATTACAGGCGGTGTTAGCACTATATCAAACCGATACGCAAAAGCTAATAATAAATACATGGAAGATAAATGTAACATTAATGAACCTTCTAAATTTATCAAGTACCTAGATTCGTATAATTTATACGGATAAGCGATGAGTAATTTCCTACCCACACATGGGTTCGAGTAGATGGCTGAAGAAGAGCTGGAGAACTAGAAAGAAATTAGATGTATCCTTGAAGTTGGTTTGGTATATCCCATTACATTGCACGATCTGCATAATAATTATAAATGAGACCCTGCGCGGTATTACTCTTCACCGGGGTTGGCCTGGGATGCAGCGTTAAAGTTGACTGACGTCGAGCTTGAATTGTAAGGCGAGTATGCTATGCTGCTGATGATTAAATATGGTATTAGAGGCGGCGTAAGCACTATATCAAACAGATATGCCAAAGCTAACAATAAATACATAGGTGAGAACTTTAACGTTAATGAACCTTCCAAATTTATAAAGTGGATTCGCTATAAGTAACCCAAGCCTCGATAAGTAACCCACACACGGGTTCGAATGGATGGCCGAAGAAGAACTGGAAAAATGGAACGATGGTAGTGGTATCCTTGAAGTTAACTTAGAATATTCCACCACACTGCAATATAACCGTAATGACTCTCCTTTAGGGCCCGAGATTCTGAAAGTGAATAAAGTGGATAAACTGATACCTAATTTGAATGATAAAAATAAATACATAATACATTACGAAAATTTGAATTGTGCGAAAGCTTTGGGCCAAAAATGACTAAAATACACAGAGGCATAAAATTTGAAGAAAGTCCATGGCTCATTCTCCAAGACATATATTGATTTAAACACTCAGTTAAGAACCAAGATTGCTAATGACTTTGAAAAAGATTTCTTTAAACTAATGAACAATAGTGTTTTTGGAAAGACAATGGAAAACATTGAAAATAGGAACTTCATTTCGCACAGTTAGACATATGACATATAGCATGTGTACAGAGTTTTCTTTCTTAGTTGCTGTATTTTTAGTTTTCGTTATTTCCTCTATTCCTCTCCATGGAAGAGTTTTCTTTCTTAGTAGCTGTATTTTTAGTTTTCGTTATTTCCTCTATTCCTCTCCATGGCTATTAGTAATCATTGACTCTTGTTGGCGAATCAATTGCAGCCGATGCGGATTTAATAATAATCTTCCAACATACCGGGATTTTGTCAATCAAAGATGCCAACACTCGGTACTAACCGGGAGCGATAAAGCTTAACTTCGCTCAATTCAATTGAAGCGCAGCTCTGGAGGAATTGGTAGGCAATGAAGTACAGAAATAATATGATAGTATTTTCTTAGAAAGACACAAAGATAAAGACAGTGAAAACTTTGGTTGGGACCACGCTATTCTATGGATGTGAAACATTGGACCTTTAGGAAGGAAGATATTAGGAAACTGGAGGCATTGGAAATGTGGATTTGGAGAAGATTGGAGAGGATTAGCTGGACTTCAAAGGTTACAAATGGGGAAGTTCTGGAGAGAGTTGGCACGGATAGACAGTTGATAAATGTATTAAGGATTAGGAAGAAGAGTGGCATAGGACACATTCTAAGGGGGGAAGGTCTATCAATAGAGGTCACAGAAGGTAGAATGGAAGGAAAAAGAGGCAGGGGCAGGCCGATATTAGGTATGTTAGATGATTTAAAGACCCACTCATATGTGGAAGGCGTAAGACAGAGAAGAGTGGAGGAGTTATATACCATGGACCTGCCAGTAGACAGTGCACTAAGAGAGATATTTTTATATAGCTGCAAGATACGAGTCACATGCAGCATTCCATATCCTCTATATTTTGCAACGGACTTTGCGCAGCCCCGCATAGGGAACGTTTACTCACTCCTTTACTTTATCTCACTCTTTTAGTCTTTATATTCACTATATATCCAACAAAAGCCTTCACTAGTATATCAACAGATTCATGAGAGAGCCGGCGCCTAGGTAGATAAATTTGTCGGAGCTGAAATATACAGGATCTGCGCAACGTCATAATGTAACGTTCAGTATCAGGCTACGGTTTACTTTGAAATGCTGGACCTCTGACTGTCTTGGATAACGGAACCATATCAGTAGAAACACAGATGTCATAAATCGTTACTTTAGCAATCAGCTTTATGTTCCATATGAACGGCTTCTTTACGGCAGCATACAATTTTAATCTATTAGAACTTGACTAACGAAATTAGACTTTAATCGGAATGCTACGTAATATTTTCGTAGCATACGTTGACCATACGAGTTACCATTGATATCATGCGCTTCAATGATGGCAAATAGTGCAGAAGTATATATTAAAAATCGGAGACATAAGACAGGCCCTTAAGGATAGGATCACAGCAATTGAGTTATTCCAGTGTAAGAGAAGTGTGCCATAATGAATTACTTACAAAAAACTACTTGTACACGCTACATAAGCAGCAGTAAAGAAATCGTTCAATACGAGGATAGCTGTGAAGAAAGTAGGGCGTCAGCAGCTATAGTTGTATAACTGTAGCTTTAATTTAAACTATAAGGCCTAATATGATAACACAGCAGCAAATGTCACACACAGTTTTAGAAATCCTAAGCATGAAGCGCCAAATGAACCACATCCCAGTAGCGTGAACGTGTACATAACTTAATCGCTTTAACGCATCGTTTACAAGCAGAGGCAAAGCGAGATTAGGAGCGTTACATGATTTAAGTCCCATTGATATGTGGACATGAAGAGGAAAATGGAAGATAGAGAAGAGCGGAGGTGTTACGTACCATACGGCAAATTTAATTCCCGTATAAGATGGAACGAGAGTGGTATTTTTATTGTTACTCCGGTAGTTAGACAGGGTAGCATCTTATCTCCAGTTTGGTTGGCAGAAAGATATGCGTCGATGATATGTTAGTAAAGCTAAAAATTAAAAGTTAGTTGTTTCGTAACATTTTAATGTTGATGTTGTTAATAATGATGATGTTGTTAAATTCTTCCAAGAGAGTCTTGTCCTAGGCTCCTGAATCAGACCTTCGCATATTAACTGATACTATTCTAAATATGTCAAATTTTAGCAGCCAGAAAGAGAGAATAAGAGTTATATACGCAACACCTAATAGTTAATTAAACCTATTCAAAAAGAATCATTCTTACCAAGATTTTGAGCTGATTTTGGGTCTAAGACTTTCAACTCTTTACCCTTTTTAGCAGGTTTCTTCTCTGTTTTTTCCTCACATTCAGATTTTTCTGCAAAGCCAAAAAACAATATTCAAATTTATTAATTTAACACAACTCTATAGCCTTTCTCATTTTATATCAAGTTACAAGAAGATTGAATTAGCATTCTTGGGAGAGCAGAAGGAAGAAAAAGAATGAACATCTAGAAAATCGCGAATAATAAAACCTTGTGGAAGAACATGATAGAGAAATATTTAGCTAGAAACAGTTCTAGGATGACATGACCCAGTTACAATTTATAACGATTAATGTAAATCTTGCAGTTTAAATGTCCACACATAAATCTTCTGATAAAAAGAGGAGAGGGGATGTCAAGACTTGATTCTACAAAATTTTCTGAGGTAAAATGAGATTCCGAGATTAAATGTTACAGGGCTTAAATTCCTAATTATTTGACCTTAATAGTTATATTGGAATCGTTACCTGTCCTCGATTTTTGACTGAATATAGATAACCTTCTAATCTATTAATGTACCTCACGACAGTATTAAATTAAAATTAATTTAAATACTAAGGGAAATATTTAGAAGATTACACAATTATGCAATTGAAAGAAAATTAAATCGATTTCAAATTGCACGTGTAAGCCATGTTCGTCGAACTTAAAATTCTACTTTTGCAGCGCAAAATGTTCATTTTAAGTAATTCAAAAGTAAGCTCTTTATGTAGAGCACAACTACCATAGATACACCAATTACTACTACGCTCTCTAGCACAAATTCCTACACTTTATTTTCCTCACGACTATCCTGCCTACTAGAGTTCCATTTAATATAATTCCTAGGTCAGAATATTTCGGTAGAACACTCCTCCCAGTTTGATCATCTACAGATTACTCTCATCACATCAACTACGATGGACTACAATCAATTTTACTGAACGAACTCTTCAAATTGCTCTTGAATTTGGCTACTACTGAGATTCTTCAAATCTAGTAAATCTTTTTCAACGTGACACGTTTTAAGTCCTTGTTGTAACTCCTTCATCTTGAATTTCTCTTCTTATCTTTCCTGTCTAGGCATGTCCTGATTGGTCGCTTGCCCTATCTTAGCTACCGCCTAGGATCACACTTTCATAAAACTCAATACTTTCAAATCTTAACTTTACTTGTAAAGCTAAAACTAAAGCTACGGTTAACATCAGTTTCCTCACTCGAAAGCGATGTCAGTGACGGGCGAGCCCAGGATTTGAACCTCGCACATACTGATCCGCGGTCGAGTGTCTTACCAACTTCGCCACTGCAGTATGAAAATATGGATAAAAAGACTTGCTATGAGAAAATTACTTCTATCATTCCTTTTGAGTCCTTTGCACTTCTACTAGCACAGGGCAAGTCTCTTACACTGTACTTCTATAGTTCCTATAGAGCATCCATTTTGTATCATTGCCTGTTTTTCATGCCTGTGTCTGTGGCTGGAGTGAACACAAGTAACTTCACTTCGATAGTTGGCCGCAAGCGAGAAGCTTTCATTTTATTATTATCAAACTTTAGTTTAAGATTTAAGAAAAATCTTCATAAACTTTATCATTCTCGCCAGCTGTTCGAAGGCATATAGTTCAAATTGTCGATGACAACATAGTAAGCAACTATTTCGTTACAATATACATTTGTTTTAATTCGGTATCAATTCACATAAAATATTAAATCTGAAATTAATGTAAAATGAAATTAATTTAAGTAAAATGAAATTAAAATAAAATTATATCTGATTGTATGGAATAAAGTTTCACATATCGTATGTTAAGAAAGGCCTAGGCAGTGTTAAACTTATTTATTAGAGTGGAAAGTCCTATGGATTGGTAACCCCTGAGTTGTGTTTTATTGTTGTTTATTAGAAACTGCCAGTGAAGATAACAGGACGTCAGATGGTCATAGGGAACTGTGTGTTCGGGGTCGTACGTTGCTGATAGTTACTTCGAGAGGACCGGATAGGCGACATAGGCGACAATAAGGAAGTTGAGCTGGATATTAGAATTTGGTTTGGTATTCTAAACTCAGGGAAGCTGTGATGGACTTATGCCATTTCATTAGAGAGGATTCTAGGGCTTGATACCGTAGTTATTAGGTATATTGTATCATAATAGGGATTGTCATCGATAAGGCGAGTTAACGTGTGACATAGTTTTATATAAAGCAAAGCTGGTAAAAGCTAAGGTTAACGTCAGTTACTTCACTCAAAAGCGATATCAGTGACGGGCGAGCCCAGTAAGTATATACATATACTTAATTCATTTTTGTTGTTTGATTTGACCAAATTAACAAATTCAATTAATCCATATTGTGATGGAAGAAATGAGGGTGTTGAAAAGGAACTAGTTTGCCTTTATGGTCTTGTGAGATAGCATTTAGTTACGAGTGCAGCAATTTCTTTATACAAAGTACTTCTCAACCTTTTTGTAGTTTGATATTTAATTAGTGGAAGTTTCAGTCCTTTTCTTTTACTTTGTATACTATTAATTTATTTTCAAAATTCTATTATTTATATTTGAATATTTAATTTTCTTTATTTAATTATGTTATTTGTCATATAAGGACATTTGTTTTCTTGTAATATATTTTGTTTGAATAAAATAAAATAAAATTGAAGTGATCTAAATACACTTCATTTATAATACTTTACCTCTGTGTCTGTTACAAATAAAACTGTAATTATGAATTGTAAACGAAAAGTAGTTACTTACTATTATAGATCATCATTTTAAGTTTAGTCTTTTAGAATTAATGAACCTGGTCCAGTTTAGGGTTCGACTTTAGAACCCTTCCCTTACATAAATCTGGTGCCTTTGACCCGTTTTGTTTCACATAGAGTTATCTTGATTTATTAGATATTACTAATTTTGATCTATAAGAGTGTATGTAATTTAGTTTAATTTGCGTTACAAGTGTAACGGTTGCTTGCTTGAAGTTTGAGTATAACGTAATCGACTTCTTGAGTCACAGGAGTATTAGGCCCGCTGGCTTATGAGCTCTAAACGACTTAGATAACTACACTCTGCCCGACAGTTGTTGCTGGCGCATTGAAAGGCTTTATTTGGAGGGTTCGTAGAAGTTTTTCGTATATTGATTGCGGAGATTTATTGATTGTATTAATATTTAGTATTTTACGTAAGTACTAATAGTTTTGAATACTTAAGTACACAGAAACAGAGTTGTGTTGAGTGTACAGGCATATTTGTCTAGTTGATATATCCTACTATAAAGTTTCTACGATAGTATCTGAGAGGGTTAGAACCTACTCTACACACCTGGTCTTTGTGCCTGAATTTGAAGCTCGATTTCATCGGGAAATTCCTGTTTCCCTCTTTAACGGAGATCACTTTCACTACTACTCAACACTACTTTCTGTTTTCTCGATTTGTGTCGTCAACATCTGTTTGGTAAGTTTATCAATTACTTTCCAGTGGCGTAGGAAGCACTTTAGGGCAGCGGGGGCAAATTTTGAAAAAAGGGCACATGCTGAATTAAAAGGGCACTTACGTATTTTTTTAAAGGCAAGGCTTTAGATGGGTTTTTTTTACAAGCGATGTATTGCAATAGCTTTACTTTGCTTTGTTTGAATTCCATACAGTAAATTAACAGGTATGCATCTTCAATTTTAGAAACTACAGCCATCAAAAATGTCATTTAAATAAAATTTAGACCCAGTACAGAACATATTTTTAAATATAATCATAAACAAAAAGTAGTCATGTACATGTAGACCTATACAACATTCATTCTATTTTATGAATATGATGAGTTCGTGGTAGGCCTACTCTTGATAAAGAGCTTTTCCAAACCATTAAAGTAATACTGTAATACTAAGACTAGAGCATGTGTAGTTCCAGTGGCGTCAATTCACCATTTTCTTGGAGAGCCATTTTTTTGGAAGGACCATTTTCTCTATGCGTAAATGTTAAAATATTATGACCTTTTTGAATACAAATGAGGCTAGGAGCCTGTGGGGAGGGGGGGGTGCTAAACCATTGCTAAGAAAAAACCATTTAAGTTTTCATTTTCTCTATTTTAATAGTCAGCTTAAATTAATGTCGCTACATTGTTGCATTTTTAATAGCACTTAGATATAACTTTATTTCAAAAGCAAGGATTTAATTGCAATCATTGCTCTCGGCCCTGATTAGAACTTTGTTAAGATATGCGCGGTATGTACGTATGAGGGACGCAATATTCAATTAATATAGACAAAAGATGTAAAATATAATCTATTGAACTATACACTGTATTGAGATAATCTATTGAGCTTAAAGTTAGTCTATTTTCTAATTCTATTAATACCTATCTACATATAAATACTTGTATACGTTAGAAGCAATAAATTTTACTGTTTAATTACACTCATAGCACAGACCATAATCGACTACAGTTAGGTTATCCTTAAACATGCCCTACTAAAATGTCATTCTTTTCTCTCGACCTCTGCACAATAGTAATGCCTGAACGTAGATAAACCTTATTAAGTGACTCGTGGAACAGTAAGGCTAAGTAGGCTTAACAAATGACCATGCTGCAGCTGCAGTCAGGGCTTTTGCAGCCCCAGTGGCATCTTATAATCATCTGCCTTCATCTCAAACAAGTGATGCCTATAAAGAATCATTAAAAATGTTTAGAATCGCAGTTGAGCTGGGTGAGTGTCCTGAGGGGAGAGGGGTATATTCTAATATTACTTGTGAACACTTAGGGTCATAGACAAAGGCAGGAAATTAATGAATAGCCTACTTTGTACACAGTATAGGGGCAGCGTGTGGATGTAAATAACGATACAGCTGAAACAGGATGTTATGAGACACGACTTAGCTTGTACATTCAAATGCAGTTTAAATATTTATTTATTTTATGGTGACCTAAACATGAAAGAAAATTACGTGGCCTGTGGTCTAGTTACATCACATACCATTTACTCATCATCATATTCCCTTAAATCCCAGTTTAACCAGGGTCGGGATACGAATAGACCTCCAGTCTTCCCTGTCCCACGCCATATCATCAGTCAATCCCCTATTATTCATGTCCTCCTTAATTACCGCATCCCAAGTCAATTGTGGTCTACCTCTCCCAAGATTAACAACCAATTCTTCCCTCCAAACTCTCTTTACTACATCCTCATCTGCCTTTCTCACTATAAGCCCATGCCATCTCAATCTCGACTGAGCCAACCTATCCCAGATCCCCTCAACATTCAAATTCATCCTCACATATTCATTTTCCATTCTCTCCTTTCTAGTTCTTCCACACATTAGAAGCAACATTCTCATTTCTGCCACATGCAAACTCTGCAAATGTTCCCTTTTTAGTGCCCAACGTTCCGAACCATACATCATTACTGGCCTTACCACAGAACTATAGAATTTGCCTTTCAGTCTTAGTGGGATTCTTCTATCACACAACACTCCACTGGCAGCCCTCCACTTTGCCCATCCAGCCTGAATCCTACTAGTAACCTCCTTTTCCAACTCCTCGTTATCCTCTATTACAGATCCCAAGTACTTAAAATCTGTTACCTTCTTTAGCTCCACACCCTGACTTATTACTCTATCTCCGTTTATCATCTCACCCTTCCTTCTACTCTCTAAATGCTCCGCTTTTTCTTTATTCACCCTCAGTCCTTTACTTTCCAGTGCCTCTCTCGCGTTTTCAAACATCTCGCTTACTTTCTCCACAGTGTCTCCTACTATCACCAGATCATCTGAAAATAGCATGCACCATGGGGCCTCCTTAATCACATACCATTTATTAATAAAGTTTATTCTCTAATTCAAGAACACTACAAAAGTATATAAGCTCTAAGTCCGATAGGTTATAGTAAACCTACTACTGCAGGCAAACACGTATACATGCACAAACATACAAGCATATATGCAAACGGTGAGAATACTGATATTGCTACTAATAGTTGCAATTAAAATTATGCCGTCATTTTAGCACATACGCTGATGCTATTTTAGCTTTTCTGGATTATTATGTTACACAATGCATGCCACTCGAATCTTTCCGAATTTCATCCGATACTTCGAAATGAATACCTAAATGATACTCAATAGATACTTGGAATGATTATCTATGTCTATGTTTGCAGTTGTACAATGTCTGTAAGTCAGTAGAACCTCTGATAGTTCAGCGGGTATCTACTAACTGTCCGGCCTGTAGGCCTACAATTGTTTGAATACGGTTTTAATTTTAGTGCACTTTTAGCTCTACTAATCTTTAGTTTCTGCTTTAGCTAGTCAATAATGTTTTGCTCTTTACAATTCAACGCTATTTTCATTATCTATGTTTATTATCTCCAATTTTTCTACGATCTTATGTTGCTATGTTTCTGTGTTTCCGGTAGTCAGCTAGACAGAGCTCAATTGTGCTCTTTCTGACGGCCGTTTTATGTGTGTTCTGTCTCGTTGTATGCGCTTTGTGTATATTTTGATTCAGTTACAAATAAATGATCATGGTTCTCTTTCAACTGGTAATCTATAGATATAGAAATAAACTCTAGTCCATTTAATACTTCTTTGAAGCTAGCAGTGCTATTAAGTTAAAGAAATGTGCTCAGATTACTAACAATAATTGTAGAATCATTGTAGCGTAATTTACAACTTTTTTTATTAGTGCAGGTTAAAACACCTTGCACTGATGACTCTACACGCAATCAAAGAAAGACTGTATCGGGGGGGGGGGGCAGTGAGAGGAAATTCATCAATACCAAAAAGGGCACTTTTGCCCATTTTTTGTCCAATTTTTGCCCCCGCTCGCCCCTACATTCTGAGGGCAGCAGGGGCAGTCGCCCACCCTGCCCCCCGGCTCCTACGCCACTGTTACTTTTTACTGACTTCTATTACTGTTAACATGACGGAAAGTAAGATTCCTACGTCAGCAACAGAGATTGATTGGTAGAAAGGTCAATGCAATTTATGGTCGTCTCGTCATACTGTGTTACGACATGTGTTAGTAATATGTCAAGACAAGTTTAGTACGGAGCAAATAGATTGCATGTCAGATGAGATAGCTCATCATATTTTGAATCTTCGATGTCTACGCTCCACTGAAAAGTCAGTATTATGATACAAAATTTCTAGGTTTTAGAATTACATTTTCTAAATGAACTCAACTAGTTTTCCAGTTCTATCTAAAATTTAATTCACCGATTCAACATTCTCTGGGCACCACAAATTTTTTTAATGTCAGGAACCTGATTCTACAATTTTTAATCTAAGATAAAATGAGGATCTGACATCAAATGGTCCAGGATTCAAATTCCTAATAATATGCCTCTAATAATTATTTTGGAATCTTTACCTGTCCTCGATTTGACTGAATCTATATATCCTACTAAGTGAGTGATAACTTCAACGACTGTATTAAATTAAATATTAATTTAATACGAAAAGAAATAAAATAATACAAGGATATATAGTAGAACGAAAATTAAAGCGATTTCAAATAACACGTGTAAGCGAATTACATATAACTTAAAATTGTACTTTCTATCTAATTACAGTTTACTTTAAATATCGCCAAAGTAAGTACTTTATATTACATACAATTACTTTTGACATACAAATTACTAATACGCTCTCTACCATAAATTCCTAGACTTTACTCTAGTTTCCTCTCGACTATTCGCCTACTAGGATTCCTTCTAATATAATCCCTAAGCTAGAATATTTCGATGGAACTCCCTTCCCTTTTCGATCTTCTACAAAATCACTCCCTTCTCATCGACTGTTCGATGGACTACAAATTAGTTCGAATACCCGAACCCTTCGAATTGCTCTCAATTCGTCTACTCTTGAGATTCTTAAAATCTCCTAAATCTCTTTTCAACTTGGCACGTTTTACGTCCGTGTTGTCACTCTGCCATCTTGGATCTCTCTCTCCTTCCTGTTTAGGCATGCCCTCATTGGTCACTTGCCCTAACTTAGCTACCGCCTAGGATCTCACTTTAATAAAACTCAATACTTTAAATCTTAACTTTACTTAACCAGTAGTATTATTAAATACTTTACTAGAAATATAATTTCAAATACAAATACATACTAAATGTATATACATGTATATCGAATCAAACTTCGACAGTAACAGACTCTCATGTTCTCAGCTCATCAGCCTATTTCCTCTACCAGATCTTAACAATCAGTTTCTACGTCTCATTTGCCTGTTTATCAAGTTCCCACCACGATGACGCAGGCATCTCCATCTCTTCCTATGCTTACTATAGTTAGGAATTATAACCAAGAGTTGTAGCGCATGGTCTTCCACCATTTTGCTGGACAAGCCAGAAGGTTCTATACGTTTGTGCATTGATTAACGGAAGGTCAACGCTGTTTCCGATTTGGATTATTATCTGCATTCAACAATCGAGGATTTGATTGACAAAGTGGCTAAAGCAAATTTTATTTCGAAGATGGATGTGTCCAAGGCTTATAGGCAAGTAGAACTTGAGCCAGACTCTCCTCTGGTTAGTGCCTTCGTGACACCATTTGGATTGTATGAATTTCAAGTCATGCATTTTGGCTTGGGTAGTGCCGTTAGCACTAGGTCCATTTACTTTTGGATGGTTTAGAGTCCTTTTCTGATTCGTATCAAGATGATATCGTTATCTTCACGTCGGGCTCTTAGCAGCAGCATTTACAACATTTTCAAGCAGTTTTTGCCCGTGTCAAGCAGGCTGGACACCTCATCAAACGATCTAAATGTGAATTTGGCAACGCCATGGGCACTTACTTAGGTCATACTGTAGGGTATGCTTGTATTTCTCCTGTAGAAGCTAAGGTTGATGCCTTTTTAAAGTTTCCTCAACCCGTGGATAAGAAACAACTCTGACAATTTCTTGGAGTTGTCAACTACTATTGTCGGTATATTCCTTCGATGGCTGAGATTGTATTTCCGTTAACGCAGTTGCTGAAGAAGAATGTACCATTTCAGTGGTCGTCTCGAGCTACTGAGTCATTCCTTCACTTGAAATCTTTGTTGGCATCTAAACTTATCCTCATCCCTCCCGATTTTGGACGTCCATTCCACATCTTCGTAGATGTGTCCAAATTTTCAATTGGGGCTTCTTTGGGGCAATTCGAATTTGATTCAGATTTGGGTCAGTCTGGTTTATTCAAGGCCATCTGCTATATTAGAAAAAGGTTGAATAAACATCAAGTTCGATATTCTACTATAGAGAAAGAATTGTTTGCTGTACTCACTGCCGTACATTATTTTCATGTTTATTTCCGCCGTTCTAAAGTAACAATTCACACAGATTACAATACTCTTTTGGCCCTTTTTCATATAAAGGACCATAATAGGAAGATCTTACTTTGGATCTTAGAGATACACGAGTATCAGTTTCACTTAAAATATCAACCTGGTAAACTTAATATTTTAGCTGATCTGTTATCCTGACCAGCTGTTACTAGTTAAGTTGGCATTAACAATTAATATTTGATTAATTGTTGTTTTTTATGTGATGTTGTAAATTTACATGTTATGTTTCTTCAATTAAATTATTATTTTATGACGAGAAAGTCCTTCTTACAAGTACTTTCGATATATATATTTATTCATTTATTTATAATTTATTTTTTAAATATTTTATTAAAATAATGTATTTTATTTATTTCATTTTACTTAGATAAGAAAGATCTTGAAAAATACTTTATATCTGATAACTGATCAATGAAGTTATTTTATTTTAGTTTTTCATTTATATTGTCGTAGTTAAGCTCTTTATGTGAAAAATTCATTAAATCATTTTTAGTTTGATATGCTTTTTGAATAAAGTTAATTGTCCAATTTCTTTTACTCAGAAATATCAAACTCAGAAGTTTGATATTTCATTTTCAGGGTAACAACTCTCCAGACCACAACAAATTCCCTGACTTTTCCAGTGTGCCTAGACATTTCGTTACCATCGCAGCATCGATTTCTATGCTGGAAAACTATGTCAGAAATGATTTCTAAACAAACACCATTTTCTTTATGATAAGCACTGAAGTCTTGCAAATACTTCGTATATATTTATAAAAGTGATGCCTATAACTTATTTAAACCATCAAATAGATAATTAATTAAATAGGCTAACCAATTAGATTACAGGGCGTACACTACAGGAAGAAAATAATGCTATCAAAGCTAGACTTCAACAAGCGGAAGATGTAATTAGGGAGTTAAAACAGCAGCTATCTGCTAGCCA
Source organism: Enchytraeus crypticus (assembly GCA_905160935.1). NCBI lineage: Eukaryota > Metazoa > Annelida > Clitellata > Enchytraeida > Enchytraeidae > Enchytraeus > Enchytraeus crypticus. The sequence goes on along the minus strand of CAJHZI010000814.1, from coordinate 408,338 downwards.
TGATTCCAGCAACTCCTCTAGTTCTTACGCCTCGGTAGTTGGTCCACCACCTCCATCAACTCAATCTTGGGCTGACTCCGCTCAGTCTACCCAGCCCATTGCCACCTTTATAAACCCTGCTGTTAAAACTAACCAGTATTCGTCAATATCAAATCAACGGGTCAGGCGCGTCATTTCCGGTAAAAAATCGTCATGTCAAAGTGGTGCCAAAAAATCAACCATTTTCGTTGGTCGCTTAGCCAAGGAAACTACTTTAGAAATGGTCACGGAATTTCTCACTTCGGCAGGGGTTATTGTAAACTCCTGTAAAAAATTATCTGGTGTCACCAAAAATGGTCGGGAGTTTAACTCTGCTGCTTTTATGATTACTTGTGACGCATGTTAAGAAAACATCCTTTTCGATGCCGAAACATCGACTGCATTATTCGCGAGTGGGTGTTTACTACGCCATCTTCTAAGTCATCATGAGTAATCATATAACTTTGGACGGTATAATTGACAATGATCTCGTTACTAACTCTTGTATTGGATTATACACTCCGGAATTCTGTAATAAATAAATTTCATTCTCAATGTAATTTATCTATTGTTCACGTTAACATCAGAAGCATTATTGCAAACTATTTAAAATTATTAAACTTTTGAAGTTTATACGATCACAACTTTAATATCATTTTATTGTCTGAAGTCTGGTCTACTAATCTAAATTATTTTGATAATGTCTTCCCTGAATATAAATTTATCTTCTGCCCTCCAGCTTCTCACAGGGCAGGTGGTGTTGGTCTACTAATTCATAACTCTATAGCCTTCAAACTTATTGCTACTTCTACAGGTGTCAGTTTCTTCAATGATACAGCTGACATTTATTATAATTGACTTTAATAATTATAACATTAAACTTCGTATTTATCTGTTTTACAGACATCAAAGTAAACCAATTTCTGAATTTATTTATGCATTGTCAAATTCACTTAGTAGGTATAAGCCTACGAAGCGCAGTGCAATATGTGGTGATATGAACATTGATCTGCTTAAATTTAACTGAATTAGTTCTATTGAAAAATATGTAAATGAAGTAGGTAACTTGAACTTTACTCCTTTCTCTATCATACCTACGCATTATGCTAATAACTCTTGTAGTATTATTGATCATATTTTCTGCAACTTTGGCTCTGACTGTTCTAATATTAATGCGCATAGCGTGAAGGCATTAACCGTTTCTTGTGATATAAGTGATCATTTTGCTAATATAGTCCTTATAGTTTCTAATAAAAAAAGAGTTATCTATTCCGATCGACCGAAGGTATGCATATTCTCTAATGAAAATATTACCAATTTTAATTCTCAGCTCTCGCTCATAGACTGGGCCTATATTAACAGTTCTCTTAATATCGATGACTCATTGCTTTTGTGACTGAAAAATAGTCCGTGCAGCTGACCACGTCTTTCCACTAGTTCAATGTTCACGTAAGAGCTTTAAAGATAAACTAATGAAATTAAAAAACAAATTAAATAAAAAATAAATTATACTTAAACTTTACAGTAACTAAAAGCAAAGATATTGAATTAAAACATAAAGCTTATCGCAAACTGTTGGAAAGAGAAATTGAGAAATATCGGAAAATTTATTTTAAAAATATAAGGAACAAAAATTTTAATTCGATTAGAAATATTTGGAAATCATTAATTAATATTACTAGCCATAGTAATAAAACAAAAAGTTCCATTGTAGAGCGCATTCACATAAATAATCGTACTATTACTAACAAGCATGAAATCGCAAAGAAGTTTAACAGCTACTTTGTCAATATTGGTAATAATTTAGCCTCTGCCATTCCTAAAAGCGATACTGACTTTAAAATATTTCTCCGTGAAAATATCCCCCGTTCTATTTTCCTTGCCCCTACCTCAGCTAATCAAATTTTCAGTGTGATTCAAGGTCTTAATAATAACTCATCTACTGGTCATGATTCAATATCCACCAAAATTCTCAAATTGTCTGCTATTATATCTCCAATCCTATCTCTTTCATCACAAACAAGTCTCTGGAACAAGGTTACTTTCCGTCTACTTTTATACTTGCGAAAGTGATTCCTATTCATAAAAAAGGCGATACGGATGATATTGTTAATTATCGACCTATATCCTTACTTATGAGTAAAATATGAGTAAAATTTTTGAAACAATTATTTAAAAACGTAGAATTGATCTTTTAAAAATACCTTTAATATTCTATATGCATATCAATCTGGAATTAGGAAGGGGCACTCGACAATTGATGCGTTATTTAGTGGAATTAATATGCTCAAAACAGAAAATGCTAAAAATAATCGTGTTCTCGGAATCTTTTTGGACCACAGTAAGGCATTGGATACAGTTGACCACAATATATTACTCTATAAGCTAAATAACTGCGGAATTAGAGGTAGAGCATATGACCTATTTAAATCATATCTATCAGATCATCAATTCACTGCTATTGGCTATACTGCCTCTAGTTTGATATGTCGCTGTTGCTTAGACGATGATGAAGCGTCGGAGCCTCCTGTGATCTCTGAGATATCCAATGTGGAACTGGAAGATAAGTTGATTATTATTAGTTGTGATTTGTGAAGGCTTCTAGAGTGCTTGATGGTTGAAATATTAATATTTCTGCGAACAGTCGTTTATAATGTTCTAGTGCAGGATATATAGTAATTTGTAAAAGCTGTAGAGGACAGCGTAGTTCCTTATTAAGGTCTACTTGAAAGCTTTACCTCTTTATTTCCTTAATCCTTAAATTAATGTTGATTTGCACTAGTCTCTAAATATAGTTTTCAGCGGCCTACACTTGTTAAATGTAGAGTACTTGGTAGCGTTGGCTGAGTAGAGACCAGGGTGCCTTAATATTGTTTTTGGACCTTATATTATTATCGTATTATTGTATGTGTCATTTCTGTGTTCGATATATATATATACACTGTGAGTCTTATAAGTGACACCTTTATAAGTGACACTTTTATATTTGCAATAAAATCGCAATCAGTCAACCGATCCATGTGAAATTTACTGGGAGTGGAGAGCTAACAATTCTCTGCAATATTGCAAAATTTCTTTCAGATACATATAAAAATAAAAAAGTTATCTAAACTCGACTGCGGGTGGGGGTCAAAACAAAAATCCTAATATAGAACGCCACAGACGTAGGCTACATCATGCGCATGCAATCTCACGTTATGCGAGATGCTTTGAATTATTGATTATTTGTGGTAGCTCTGAAAAGAGCTGTTTGACTGAGCCTATGGTTAGATTATGATTTGGGTGGGGCTTATAACTTTTGTTCAAAATGACCACCATCAACTGATATGCAAGCCCGAAGACGCTGGCGCCACTGTCTGATTGATCCATCGATAATTTTTTGATCAAATGAAGACCACTCTTCAATGAGGCGTTCTTTTAGGTGATTCACATCACGAATTCTGGTCTTATAGACACGCTCTTGGATGACTCCCCATATCTTATAGTCCACTGGGTTAAGATCCGGGCTATTCGGAGGCCACAAAGTCGGTGGTATGAACGCAGGTGTATTCTGTCGTAACATCGCAACTGTTTCACATGCGCGATGAGCGGGAGCGCTGTCTTGCTGAAAGATAAAGAATTCTCCTGACATGGCCCTGATAGCTGGTAAGAGATGCTGTGACAGAAGCACGTCTCGGTAGTAAGCGCCGTTAATCTTGACACCTGGATCAATGAAGATAAGATCAGTTGCTCCAAGGGACGACACCCCGACTGATACCATGACAGACTTCGTGAAGGTCGAACGCGTCTTTAACAAGCGTGCTGCAGGAACTTGTTTCTTTCGAGTTCCTGCAAACACGTAGAGCCTATCATTCTGTGCATTCTTTGGTGCAGCAACTGTGAAAATCTTCTCATCAGTGAACCATATGAAATCAACTTTGCTCTGGGGATAATCTCGCAGCAGAAGCTTTGCACGCACCAACCTTGTCAACTTATTTGCTTCTGTAAGTTCTTGAGCTTGTTTCTTTTTCAAGCATTTCAGATTAAGCTCATGGCGTATAATCCTGCTAACAGTTGCTTGACTCACTTCAATCTCACGTGCTATCTGTCTTGTACTTCGATGAGTTCCAGGCTGTGATTCCTGACTCATAATCATCTCTTCAACAGCTGCGACAATTTCAGGCGTTCTTCCTGTCTTGGGCCTTGCCTTTTGACACCCCAGGGCTATTAAAAAGGCAATAACTTCGGCAATTTTCTACAAATCTGCACATAATATGGCACGTTTTGAACAAAAATGCCTGTTTTTTAAGATAAGTATAGCATGATATGCATAAGATGTTTTCCCTGTTTTCATTATAACAATATAGAGAATGTCAGTTACTTGGCCCATAGTTGTAAATTCATCATTGCCCCTAGCGTTCCTATATATCAATAACTTTTTTGTTCTTAAAGATATGGTAACAAAATTTTGCAGTAATAGCGAAAATTGGTTGATTCCAACAACCTGTAAATTTTATAGAAATGTGTCGACTGGTTACGATTTTATTGCAAATATAAAAGGGGTGTCACTTATAAGACTCACAGTGTATATTATTGAATTAATTAGAAAATATGAATTAAAGAAGTTAGCGTTTGTATTGAATTAACTGATAGATTAAATACAGTGTCACATTAACATTAACATTAGCCAATCCTTTTCCCGAAGTTACGGATCCGATTTGCCGACTTCCCTTACCTACATTGTTCTATTATAATAATAGATAAAAACATTAGATTATTACAACATTAATCCGCTTATAAAGTAACCAAAGGCAATTAGTAAAAATTGTTTGCTGTGCACTACTTACCAACTGTGTCAACTATTGCTTAAAGATTTGAAATTTCATATGCGAAAAACTTAGCACATGTAATTAATTTGAATTAATAATAAAGTCTTGAAAAGATGGCGACACAGTGAGACAAAAGTCAAAAACTTTTTTACATATTTTGAAGTGTTGCCATTACTTTCTGATTACTTGCTACCCATTACAAACAAATAGTCTATAATAAAGATTTAATGACTGCTTCCTATGCAATTTTGCCAACAATTGGCGTCTTAGTGTTTGAACTTTTCATACTAAATATGCTAAGAATGCCAAAATTCTATTTTCCCTGACTTTTTCCATTTTCCCTGACTTTTCCCTGACCACTTTCAAATTCCCTGACTTTTCCCGGTTTTCCAGAAGAGTGGTCACCCTGTATTTTCTTTTGTTGTATTCCTCTCCTTGCAAATGAATTTATTTTTCTTTATTCTCGCTTTTTCTGAGGCTTTCTTTCATATTTGTTTTCTATCCTTACGGGGGGAGGAAAGGTAAGTATAGTTGTGAGCTTTACAAGAATATGCCTTAGAAAATAAATATGCTAAATTTTTTATTCAGGGGAGAGAAAGTTAATTAAGAAATGGAATTTTTTCTTTTAGATTTATAACTTGAGTCATTATTTTAATTTTTTAGAAGCTTGTTTTATCAGAGATAGTAAAAGAGATCCTTCTCTTATTTTTGTTAAATTCTTTTGTTTATTTCCAAGAACTTTGTCATAAGTAACTTTGTCTATCTGATATTACCTGCAATTTGCTTGACTATTGTCTATCAGATAGAAACTTTTGATTACTTAGTTTAATGATAGTTTATTTATTTGTTAGGTACTCGCTGATGACGAATCTCGTGATCTGGTCGACTGATGTCCTCTAGTGTGTTCTTTTCTGGATGGTTTTCTCCTGGATGGATGCTGTCTATGACCCTGTCCCGTCTCCTGTTTCTGTCGTCGACGCTGTTCCTGGACCCCTGTTCTCTTTCCTGTTCTTCTTGGTGACGCTGTTGTACTGTTTCGCGATAGATAGTACGATGCGTCGTTCTGATTCATTATATCGTTATTACGCATATTGTCTTTCTATTTCTATTTCAACTTTATCTATTTTTATCTTTGTCTATTCTCCTCTATTGCAGACGTTTTGCTTTGTCGATAGCTTTACTTAATGGTATGCTTACTTGTTTACTCTTTGGTCTTTTATTTTCCTTTTTAAATAAGTCTATATCTCCTTCACTAGTTTAAACTTTCTCTTAAGAAGGAGGGTGTAACAGTGTGATAACAACAACATTGTTATACCTTGTAGTTTTGTTAACGCTGTTCAGTTCAAGCTGTCAGTGACCTTTATACTCAGTTTACGCGGGAAATAATTTAGAAGTCTTCTGGATGAGATGTCTGATAGAATGATTCTCCGATTCTTGGGATGTTCTGATTCCTCTTTGGTTCTCTGACCCTCGACTCCTCTCCTTGTCGGCTGTTCCTTTTAAACTAAGTATTAGAGAGTACTTCCGCAATATAACTGTGTTGTTGGTATTGTGTGACACGTTAAATAACTTTTATTTTTACTTATAACGCTCAAGAAGTTACTCTGTAGGAACACAGGAATTGAGTTACACACAAGTTAAGGTTTAAAGAGCCGCTATAGCATCTTTGGTAAGTTCTTCAGTTAAACGTCAATTTCCTCTAAGCAACCTGTTAGGAAACCCCCAAAAGTGTTATAAGTTACTTCAAAATAATGTATTTGTTGCTATATTTATGTTAATATTTTGTATTATTATTAGATCGATAACAATATATAGAACAGTTCACGAAACTTACGAATAGCTTTAGCAGCAAAGTTTGTCATCAGACCCGAGAAGATTTCGTCACTTTCGAGACTTTCTTCATTAGCTTCAACCCAGAAACAATCCTTTTGCAGATTCTTCTCGTTTAGCTACAGCATTAAAATAAGTATCATTATCACGATGGTTAAGTTAATTTTTATAAAATCTCTAAATTCTGAAGACATTATATATACAGGCTGCGCATTAAAAAAATATCCCCTTAGCACAATTACGATGGCTTAGCCAATTATTGATATTTCGCCTTAAAATGTTAAGGTTCTCTTATGGAGGAATTTTGCCACAAGCTGACCAAATTTTGTTAATATATTTCTAAAGGAACCGGAGTTATTCACGTTTTGCGAAAAAAAAATTTCATTTAACACGCAACGTAAAACGTCAATTAGAATCAATTCCATTTTGAAAAATTGCTGGCCCTGAATAAGACCCTTAGATGATGACGCCTCTGATACTGTGCTACAATGTATTACACTAACACTATTCTGCCGAAACTGATTGAAGACTACAACAAGTTAAAGCCAAATTATTTCATTTTTGAACAGGACGGCGCGCCGGCTCACACTTCAAGTCTTGCGCAGTACTTTCTTGTACAATAGAGCCCAGATTTCATAAAAGTGGATGATTGGCCTCCCAATTCTCCAGATTTTAATCCACTTGATATTTTTGTCTGTCTGGAGAACCATGTTGGAAAGTATCGCGTTTTTAAGCCCAAACCCAGAAACACAACTGAATTAAAGGCTGTTCTTCAAGAGATCTGGAAAGATCTACCGCAACAGTCCACTGACAGGGCAATTTTATCTGTAAGAAAAGACTTCTGGCCGGCATTAAAGCCCAGGGCGTTCACTTCGAGCACACATTGTAGCACAAAATCAGAGTCGTCATCATCTAACGGCATTTTTCAGGGCCAGCACATTTTAAAAAGGAATTGATTCTAATTGACGTTTTACGTTGCGTGTTAAATGAAAAAAAATTAGTTTTTTCGCAAAACTTGGATAACTTCGGTTCCTTTAGAAATACTTTTACAAAATTTGGTCAGCTCGTGGCGAAATTCTTCCACAAGAGATTCGTAAAATTTCAAGGCGAAATATCAATAATTGGCTAAGCTATTGTAATTGTGCTAGGGGGATAATTTTTTTTAATGCGCAGCCTGTATATAACAAATAAAGCCTAAGTTAGTTTGATCTTTCGAAAGCGATATCAGTGATATGCAAACCCTGGATCTGAAGCCACACATACTGACCCGCCGTCGGATTTCTTACCGACATCGCTACTGGCTCCAGCCAGTAAATAAAATACATCAATAGTCGGCATTATGAAGTATCTGCGATGCCAAATTCAAATAACTTAAGTTAGAAATGGGGTTATACTATTTTGCAGTATAACAATGGATATTGCGAAACTTGTTTCACAATGGAAAATATAATACATAAATACATATCAATGTTAAGAATGCCATTTAACTATAAATGTAATATTACACAATAAAATTATGGTATTACGAAAAATGTGATCAATAGGAATAAAAAGAAAAAGGAAAAATCGGGATTACGCCAATGACTATTTATATATATATATATATATATATATATATATATATATATATATTTTAGAAATATATAAATATATATATTATATATATGTATAGTTATAAATATATAAATATTTAGATATATATATCTATATATATATATATATATATATATATATAATATCTATTATATATATATATATATATAATATATATATATATATATATATATATATATATATATATATATAAACACATGTATAACGATGATGGCTGTCGAATTCTTGACTATGTAGAGACATACGATCTCATAGACACATGTTTCCAGCAGCGTTTAACTCATATGGTCACGTATACCAGTGGTGGACGAACGTCACAAATTGATTATTGGCCACTTCGACGAAATGATTTTAAGCTGGTGAAGGACTCCCAAGTCATCCCATCAGATAGAATTGAACTACAACACTGCCTACTTATTACTGCTCTTCAACTACAAATGAGAAAATAGAAAAGCAAGTTAGAATTTGGAAAAACGCTAGCTCGCAATATAAAGACTGATGCAAAGAGTTTTTTTGCCTATGCTAATGCTAACAGGTTATTAAAAAGATTGGTCCTTTACGAGATGAATATAACAATATTATCTATATAATATATAAAACAAAGTCGAGTTCGTAATGGCACTTATAACTCCAGAACGGCTGGACAGATTTTAATGATCTCAGACATTTCGGATTCGTCTCCAGCAGCCCCTGCATAATCGCCAATATAATATTTAAAAAATAATGAGCTAATGCCAAAAATTGCAATAATTAAAACACGCCAAAATTCTAACATGCTCCCATCTGTCGAGTGACTTAAATCTCTATCGTTTACGAGTTTCTACTACGATATGTTGACTTCATCTATTCAACATCCTTCACACGGAAGCATTGATGGCTTAGTGGTATAGGTAATAGACTTTAGATCATGTGGTCCGGGGTTCGATTCTGACTCTGGTCACTTTTATTTTTTAAAGTTCGATAATTTTTCAGAATAGAACCCGGGTCGCTTTTATTTTTTAAAGTTTGATAAATTTTCGAAGTTTCTTTGGACTAAAAATTGTGTAATTTAAAAAAATCTTATATCATATAATATATCAAACGAAGTCGGGTTTGCTTTATATAGATTAAAAACTCTTTCCGTCAAGCCCCCTACCACCGGTTGGGTGATAGATAGAAAGATTGATTGATTAATTGATTGATAGATAGATAGATAGATAAATAGATAGATAGATAGATAGATAGATAGATAGATAGATAGATAGATAGATAGGTAGATAGATAGATAGGTAGGTAGATAGATAGATAGATAGATAGATAGATAGATAGATAGATAGATAGATAGACAAACAGACAGACAGACAGATAGAGAGATAGATAGACAGACAGACACAGACAGACGGACAGAGACAGATAGATAGACAGACAGACATACAGATAGATAGATATATAGATAGATAGATAGATATAGATAGATAGATAGATAGATAGATAGATAGATAGAAAGATAGATAGATAGATACATATTGTTGATAGGCGGTACAAAGTCCGCCGGGTCAGCTAGAATAAGTTAATAAAGATACAGAAAACTATTTCAATAAATATTTTTCGTCTGTATTTGTGGAAGAAGATTAGGCTAATATGCCAGTACCGGCTAGGATCTTCAAAAGTAACTTTAAATGCTCCTTACATAATATTGAGTTGATATTGATGATGTTATAAATAAATGAAATTCGCTAAATGTCAATAAAAGTCAAGGTCCAGAAGAGATTCATGGAAAACTGGTTTAGGAGCTAAGAGATGAATTAGCACCAGCTCTATTAAACCTACTAAAAGCTTCAATGAAAACAGGGGTGATTCCTCAAGATTTTAAGACTGCCAATGTAGTACCAATACATAATAAGGGAATAGGGATAAAGCAGAAAATTATAGGCCTATTAGCTTAACAAGCATAATCGGTAAGACATTTGAAACCATTATTAAGGATAAAATAATTAGTTTCTTGGAAGAATATAACTTAATTAGAAATAGTCAGCATAGTTTTATTAGTGGGCGCTCTTGTTTAACTAATTTGCTAGACTTTTTAGAATATATTACAAAGGAAGTAGATAATAAAACTAGCATTGATATCTTATATCTAGACTTACTAAAGCGATTGATAGAGTTCCACATAAAAGATTACTTAATAAGTTGTAAGCATATGGAATAACGGGCAAACTTTTAAAGTGGATAAGTAATTGGTAAAGCAATAGAAAACAAAGGGTGTGTATTGAGGACGAGTTCTCGGAATGGGCAGCATTGAAGAGTGGTGTGCCACAGGGCTCTGTTTTAGGACCTCTGTTATTTTTCGTTTACATCAATGACATTGACATAGATATTGTATCAAAATTTAGTAAATTTGCAGATGATTCTAAAGTGGCAAAGATAGTAAACAACATTGTAGATGCTGAGATTTTGAAGTATGATATAATAATATTACAGAACTGGTCTAGTGATTGGCTAATGGAGTGCAATGCTGAGAAATGTAGAGTTATGCATATAGGGAATAATAATTTAGGAATTGAGTACACTTTGAACAATATAACATTAAAATACACAAACAGTGAGAGAGATTTAGGAGTCTTTGTGGATAGCTCTTTTAAATTGAGTGAAAATTGTAATAAAGTTGTAAATAGTGCTAATTGTGTATTAAGAATGATTAAAAGAACAATTGCATGTAGAAATAAAGATATTGTGGTAAGGCTATATAAGGCTCTTGTACGGCCCAAACTTGAATACTGCGTTCAGGCTTGGTGCCCATATCTTAAGAAATATATCGATAAATTAGAAAGGGTACAAGCCAGAGCAACAAGGCTGGTATTTGACTGTCAAAAATTTAGTTATGAGAATAGATTAAAATTCGTAGGATTAACCTCTTTAAGTGAATGAAGAATTAGATGAGATTTAATAGAAGTTTTTAAGATACTCAAAGGCTGCAGCAAAGTTAACCATAGTATTTGGTTTGATTTATCAAACAACAGAAACACTAGGGGGCATATTTATAAACTTAGTAAATTTAGAAGTAGACTAGATGTAAGGAAATTTTTCTTTAGTCAGAGAGTTATAAATGCTTGGAATAGTTTGCCAAGCGAAGTTTTGGAAGCAGAATCAGTGAATGCTTTTAAAACAAATATGATAAACATAAGAACATGTAAATTAGATGCTAATATCATGTTCAGTGTAATACTTATGTATAAATTTGACTTGTTGACATGAAGTTTGTATGATTTGATTTTTTAAAGTAGGACTAATTAAGTATTTTATGATGTATAGATAGGTGAAATTAGACCTAAATTGAAATATATATTTGAAATTTCATATAAATAGTTATAGGCCTAGTTGGTCACTGGCTCTCTTTGGTAAATGCACTTGTATAATGTAGTTTTCAGTTTTATATTGAACTATGTGGTGTTATTAATATTAATTGATATTATTTAAGAGTCTGATGAGTCTTAAACAAGCATATAATTGCTTCCTGACTCTGTAGTGTTATGTTATGTTACGCTAAGTCACAATGTTTGGTTGCAGAGTCTAAAACTAATGTAGTAATTTCTTAAGTAGTAACAGGAGTGAAATTAGAAAGCTCATCCTTGGAATGAATCTCTACTGGAGTGTGAGGAGTAGAATTAGGAGCTGGAATGATAGATGCTCTAAGATTGCTTATCTTATCTGTAAAGTAACTGGAAATTTTTTCACGCAGTGACTCAACAGGAGTAGGACAAAAAAGAAGAAGAGAAGGAAAAAAATAGATCATTAATGGCCGTATTCACTATAGATAATCAGTCGTTTAAACCTCAACACACGCGAAAACTATTGATTAGTTACAATTTGGTATTCTGTAAACCTAAACAGCTGTTTAAACTAACGATTAGCTTCGCGCCTGCTTTCCGACGTATAAACAACTGTTTTGTTTTATTGCCGAATTGTTGCTAGGGAATGTGTTCTTTGTTTACTAAATTAGAATTGTATCATTTATATAAAATAACGTAAAAATATAATAGTTGTTTAAAATAAATAGCGATTCGTGTCTAATTTCATTATATATACATACATATATATATATATATATATATATATATATATATATATATATATATATATATATATATATATATATATATATATTCGGTAAGATACTCGACCGCGGATCAGTTTATGCGGGTTCAAATCCTGGGCTCGCCCGTCACTGACATCGCTTTCGAGTGAGGAAACTGACGTTAATCTTAGGTTTTTTTAGCTTTATATATATTTATATATATATATATATATATATATATATATATATATATTTATATATATATATATATATTTAAATATATATATATCTATATATATATATATATATTCATATGCACACATGTATATTATCAAATAAAAATGCATTAATTAAACATATATATAAACATATATATAAATATAAATATAAATATATATATATATATATATATATATATATATAAATTAATGCATTTTTATTTGATAATATATGCATTTATAAAAATATATAAATGCATATATTATCAAATAAAAATGCATTAATTAAACATATATATAAACATATAAATATATAAATATATATATATATATATATATATATATATATATATATATATATATATAAATGCATATATTATCACATAAAAATGCATTAATTAAACATATATATATATATATATATATATATATATATATTTATATATATATATATATATATGTTTAATTAATGCATTTTTATTTGAGCTTTATCGGAATAGTAGGCCTAGATTTACTCATTAAATGAACGTAAACCATTAAAATTAAAAAATCTTTTTTGTTTCACTCTGTATATTTAATTATATAGCTCAGGTTTATAATTTGCTCTATCGTTGTTTAGTCCTGTACCTGCTCTCGAGTTTCAATTGAATTGTAGACGATGCTAATGTTCAATCTAATTAGTGTGTGGATTTCTAAAATTTCGTTCCATAAAACTGCATTGTAGCGATAAATGGAGTGTGGAAACTAAAGTAGCTTTAAATTGGCACGCAACTTTATATTGCGATTCTAACATTTGAAATTTCGCAGTGTGAATGTTTGAGAATTCTACTATAGTTGAATAACTATAAATCTTTCTGGAACGTATCTGCTTTACTCACTTTGATAAGCGCCAACAGTTAGGTGATAATTAAGTTCCTTGATTTATTTAACAACTACCAGTTGACCTCTGATGTATTGCTGTATCCACTGCATAATATTGTCGTATTATATCGAGCTTAACTATTTCTGTGGCTGTTTAAAATACTCGAGAGAGTTTTAATTATTGTTGAGAAGAGTGAGAATGCCTGATTAGCACCAATGTCGAGATTTAATCTAGAATCTGTCATTTGATATAATAATAGATTACTGGTTAATTATAATATCAGTAATAATAGATTATTGGTTAACTATAATATCAGTAATAACTGATTACTTGTTAACTATAGTAGATTACTGGTTAACTATAATATCAGTAATAATAGATAACTGGTTAACTATAACATCAGTAATAATAGACTACTGGTTAACTATAATAAACAAAATTAGGGTTATTTTTATTCCGTCATATCAAATCTAGCTTGCATATTTGATTGATTTGATTGCACATTTAATTTTTCCCCGTGTTGGGTCCGGGTCGTTTGAAGAATTTGTACAACCGGTGACTGCACGTGTCGTAGAAGGCGACTAACGCACTAAGATCCATACCAACGTCAGAAAGGGCATTCGGTTGGTGAGCGCCTAGGCTCCAGTAATTGACACAAAACTTAAACGAATGGATAAACTTCAAAAGTATCAGTGCACGGCGTACGGGGACCCGGACCACAAGGTTAGGGGAATCGCGCCCGGTAGGGGTGGGGAAGACCTGAAGGGCCACCCAGATCGACATTATGCGAAATCCCTCGTCAGGCAAACTATCAGGTTCGCAACACTAAATTTAGGATCATTGACGGGAAAGGGTAGAGAAATTGCGGCCATGTTGAAGAGGAGAAGGGTGGATGTGTGCAGTGTACAGGAGACCAGGTGGACAGGGGCTAGTTCAAGGCTTATGGGTGACGGATATAAGCTGTGGTACGTAGGAGAAAGTAGCGGTAGGAATGGAGTTGGAGTAATACTGAATGAGAGGATGTTGATGTAGATGGTTGAGGTTAAAAGGAAAAGCAGTAGGTTGATGTTAATAAAACTGGTGTTTGAAGGTGAGAGATTAAATGTGTGAAGTGTTTATGCTCCCCAAGTTGGATGTGGAGGGGAAGAGAAACAAAGGTTTTGGGAGGGGTTTGACGAATTGTTGAGTGAGTGTGGTGTGGAGGAAACATTGGCAGTGGGAGGGGATTTAAATGGACATGTAGGGAAATATGGGCTAGGATACAGGGTGGCGCAAGGTGGTTTTGGGTTTGGTGAGAGTAATAAGGAGGGTATGGCAATATTGGAAGCTGCAGTAGCCCATGACCTAGTTATATGCAATACCCTGTTTGTAAAGAAAGAGCAGCATTTAGTTACGTACACAGCAAGTCAAGGGCAATCATAAATAGATTTTTTGTTGATAAGGAGGGAGGACAAAGCTCAATGTAAGGATTGTAAAGTCATTAGAGGAGAATGAGAAGAAGAACATCATAAACTAGTTGTTATGGATTTTGTGTGGGTGGGTAAGAAGATTAGAAAAAGAAAATCAGGTATGGAGAGGGTGAAATGGGGAAGAATAAAGGAAAAAGAAGCGGAATTGAAGATGAAGTTGGAGGCTGATGTTGAATGGAATTTAGAGGGATCAGCTAATGACATGTGGCTTAAAATATCTAACGAAGTTAGAGAATGCTGTAGGGAAGAGCTAGGTGTAGTGAAAGGTGGTAGGAAAGTGGTGGACAAGGAAGTTTGGTGGTGGAATGAGGAGGTACAGGAGGTTTTACGGGAGAAGAAAGCATTTAAGGAGTGGAGGGATGGTAGGACAGAAGAATTAAGGGAGAACAATAAGGAGTTGAAGAAAGCAAAGAGAGTGGTGGCAGTGGTAAGGGCCAGAAGATATGATGATTTCTATCATAAATTAGATATCAAAGATAGCGAAAAGGAGATTTATCAAGTAGCTAGGCAATGGGAGAAGCAAAGACGGGATGTGGGCAGTGTGAAATGTATAAAGGGAAATAATGGGCAAGTATTAACGGAAGATGGAGAGATTGTTGAACGTTGGGGAGAGTATTTTGTAATCTGTTAAATGAGGGGGTTAGTGAAGGCCTTGAAGATGATGTAGGTAGCGAAGGATTCGAGGATTTGGAAGTGCAGAATGTTACAGTTGAAGAGGTTGAGAGTGCATTAAAGAAAATACATAAGGGTAAAGCTGTGGGGTTGGATGGAATTCCGGTGGAAGTGTGGAAGATTGTACCTTTGGGAGCGGTGGAGTTGTTGAGGTGCTTGTTTGACAAGATGCTATGGGGGACAGGATGCCAGAAGAGTGGACGTTGAGTTGTTTAGTGCCTGTATTTAAGGGTAAAGGGGACATCCAGGACAGTAAAAATTATAGAGCTATTAAGCTGTTGAGCCATACAATGAAGCTATGGGAGAGAGTAGTGGAGAGTAGGTTGAGAGGTTCAACAAACGCTTAAGGGTAACCAGTTTGGGTTTATGCCTGGAAGGTCGACAACAGAGCCGATATTTATGTTGAGACAACTGATGGAGAAGAAAAGGAGTGAGAGGAAGAAGATACAGAGGGTATTTGTGGATCTCGAAAAGGCCTATGATATGGTTCCGAGAGAACTGGTGTGGGAAGTTTTGAAGAAGAGGAAAGTGTGCAGGAGGTATGTTGAGTTAATCAAAGATATGTACAGCAGGGTGAAGACTAGTGTGAGAGTGGAGAGTGGAGAATCTGAGAGTTTTGATGTGAAGATCGGGTTAAATCAAGACTCAGCCCTAAGTCCATATTTGTTTATATTGATTATGGATGAGTTGCTTAAGGGAGTTATTAAGGACGCCCCATGGTGCATGCTATTTGCAGATGATCTGGTGATAGGAGACACTGTGGAGAAAGTAAGCGAGATGCTGGAAAACGTGAGAGCGGCACTGGAAAGTAAATGACTGAGGGTGAATAAGGAAAAATCGGTGCATTTAGAGAGTAGATGGAAGGGTGAGATGATAAACGGAGATAGAGTAATAAGTCAGGGTGTGGAGCTAAAGAAGGTAACAGATTTTAAGTATTTGGGATCTGTAATAGAGGATACTGGGGAGTTGAAAAAGGAGGTTACTAGCAGGATTCAAGCTGGATGGGCAAAGTGGAGGGCTGCTAGTGGAGTGTTGTGTGATAGGAGAATCCCACTAAGACTGAGAGGCACATTTTATAGTTCTGTGGTAAGGCCAGTAATGATGTATGGTTCGGAATGTTGGGCACTAAAAAGGGAACATTTGCAGAGTTTGCATGTGGCAGAAATGAGAATGTTGCGTCTAATGTGTGGAAGAACTAGAAAGGAGAGAATGGAAAATGAATATGTGAGGATGAATTTGAACGTTGAGGGGATCGGGGATAGGTTGGCTCAGTCGAGATCGAGATGGTATGGGCATATTGTGAGAAAGGCAGATGTGTATTTAGTATAGAGAGTTTGGAGGGAAGAATTGGTTGTTAAGCTTGGGAGAGGTAGACCACAATTGACTTGGGATGCGGTAATTAAGAAGGACATGAACAATAGGGGATTGACTGAAGGCATGGTGTGGTACAGGGAGGACTGGAGAAAGTCTATTCGTATCCCGACCCTGGTTAAACTGGGATTTAAGGGAAGATGATGATGATGATGATATATATATATATATATATATATATATATATATATATATATATATATATATATATATATAGACACACTGAAATACTGTAGGTCTACATACATGTATGTTGATTGCTTATTTATACAGACTAAAATTTAGCATATCGGCATCATTGTAATTTGGACATTTAATTATTGGAAAGTAATCATGGCTGCATTTGATGATGATTCTGACCAGGATTTTGGAAAGTGCCGAGAATGTATGTAGCCTTTGATAGGCCCAGAATTCCTCGACGGTTTCGCGATAGGCTGAATCATATGAATCAATTTTCCAAGGAAGAGTTTCGGATGAGAATTCGCCTCGACAAGGCGAGCGTGGCAACTTTACTCAATCGTATGGATCATCTGTTGCGTATTAGAAGACGTGTATTGAGAAATGTGGAGCCAATTCATAAATTATTGATAACTCTTCGTTTTTACGCAACTGGATTGCGTGCAAAGGTAAATAATGATAAATTCAAAAAATGCTTGTAATTTGTATTTAGCTGAATGTAAAAACAATATATATATATATATATATATATATATATATATATATCAAAAAGTAATTACACACATAGGCCTACATGAAATACATAAACATTGAGAAAGAAATAGGATTTTCATTTCAATTACAAATATTTCTTTACAAAACATAGTAAAAACTTAAGATTATCAGAAACCGGTAATGTTCAATTACAAACTTATGAGTAATAAAACTAAATTACAAAAATTACAGGTATTTAATTTAGAAATTAGTCAATTGTGCTGTTAATAATTTTCAAGGTGTAATTTATTCATGTTTATTAAAATATATAGCTATAGGCTATGACAATTCTTTCAAATTACTTTCCTAAAAGCTTATGTAAAAACTATAGTACATTTATTAAACATAAATTAAAGATAACCGTTTTCTAGCGAAATGATGTCTATAAAGATTAAATAACATATTAATTGGTAAGACAATATTTTATGTTATATTTATTTGCAGATTGGTACTGCATGCAAAATTGTCGTAGCTTGCGCAGTACTGCCACAACATCTCATAAGCGCAGGTGACACCAATCCTCCAGACGATGTAGCAATCATTGCTAGACGGAGAATCTATAGAAATGTCCGGGACGTTGTCATAGAGGACCGTTAGGAAAAAATGCTGTAAGAACTGCACTGATCAACGGATACTTTACGCTGCAAAGATAAATAGTGAAATAGATCATATTAAATTTGTTTATATTTGCTAAACAATTACTAAAGCATTCGCTGACACCTGAACACGGCGAAACTTTTATAATATATATGATTTATTTTCTTCAGCTCTGAAGAACTGGATGCAGCAGTTGTTTCTTCACGTAGTTCAGCTTGTGTTATACGATGCTCAATAGTCAAGTAGATTGCCTCGATCTTGATGCAACTGGAGTGCTCTCAAGACACTCCGACAATACTTGTTCAGTCACTCGTATAAGAGGCACACTTGTTGCAGCTGGATTTACTGCAGCCACGGCACACTTGTTGCAACTGGATTTACTGCAGCCACATAGTCTCGTATGTCCTCTAGGCTCAATCCCGCATTGGACGTCTGAATCTGAATTAATAAATAATCAATAACGAGATAACAAAGTGAATATAAATCAATGCATTCATATGGTTTAATCACTATCATAAGTATGTTACATTGGATTTTGCTAACAATCTAGCTTTACAATGCATTGAAAGATGGTTGTTGTTGGTCTTGATCTTATTACTTACGCAAATACTTGAGTACCATTAGTAATTTTGATTCAAAGAATCCATACAAAGAATCCATAACATCATCATCATCTTGCCTTTATTCCTAGTTTAACAAAGGTTGGAATGCTAATAAACCTGCACTACTCTCTGTCCAATACCATAGCATCAATCAATCCCCAGTAATCTCTTTTATTCATTTTATAACATTTTGTAGCAATTTCTGGAGTCTAGGCACTCACCAACCGAATGCCCTTCTCAGTTTAGTTTGATCCTAGTGCTTCAAAAAGCCGCTTTCTACGACACGTGCAGTCACTGGTTGGTCAATTCTTCTACTCTAGATTAAAGTAAAATATGCCACCTTGGCTAAACTATTAAACGCTATAAATAGAGAACTTGCTTTCAAAGAATTTCAAAGTTCAAAAAATATAAATAAAAAGCAAGTTATAGTGAAATTTATCCGTGTTGAGCCCGAATGTGGTTGGGACCACTGCAGAATAGGGCATCCGCAATCAACCTGCCGCCGGTACGTAAGAGGCGACTAAGGCAGGAGAGAGAAAGGTAAAGGGATCAATCTTACAAAAGAAATTTTTCCCCATGATTAAATACATGTACAACTAAAATAATGCATATACAAATAGCAATAAAAACAATAGTTGGAGACAATTGTTGGCTATAATTACCTTATCCTCAGCAAGGATTTGACAATATTTTCTCTTTAGCCCTCTCCACTGTGTCCTTAGTTGATCAGTGGTTCGCATCAGTGGTTCCATTTGTAGTCTAGGAATTAAACACTCTGCAAAGAGATTCCCATCCTTCTTCTTTTGCCTGTTGCACATAGCATAAAACACATTTGCTGTCAATTTGCTACCAATCAATTTTTATGTTTCAATGAAATTGTATTTTAATGTATATTACTGTAAACACACGGTATAATAGATTGAATGCACAATTAACTGAATATCAATATATAAAGATTTAACACATGGGTCCTTGTCAAAAGGGAATGACAGGCACGTCTCAAGCGGACTCTGTATCAACAGATGCCAAAAGATATAGTAAGAACAGATAGATATGTGGTTTATGAACATTTGTCACAACAGCAAATACACAATAAATTACTACATAGATGAAAGAGAACTCTTATAAAAAATTATCGAAATTAAAAGATGATTATGAATTTTAGTACCTGAACAAACTTTTAATAAAATTCTTCAATTATTTGCATATCATTTTGGCAAAGATCACATCTATGAAATGCATAAATTTTTCTGAATTTTTTATTAAAGAGTACGATTTGGCATCTCACTAGCGATTATATCACATTGTTGGCTGATGTAAGATTTTAAGAAGCGTGTAAGCTAGTCAATATTTATCTGGGAAAGACCATTATGCACAAAAATGAAAAATATATAAAAATAAAAAAATATATAAAATATATAAAATATATAAAAATAAAAATATATTTTTAAAAAATTGTAGATTTCATTCATTGTAACTGGTTGCAGCCGCGTAATTAACTATTAGAAATTATTGATTAACAATTTAAATATAGTAAACGTTTAATTAAGGCAATAATTATAACACTGACCTTATAACTGAATTAAAATTTATTATAAATTATTTATATAAATACCTTGTTAGTAACAGCGTCCGTACGTTTGTTTTCCAAGATATGTATGTATATAGATATCGACAAGAGCTGTCAGTAAAGCCTTTTCTGTAGGATGGAAAATCACAGTCCTACCTATCGCTGATTTATTTTTACTCTCTTTTTTATTGGAACTAGTACATTGATCCACACCTGGAACACAAGTGAAATAAATCGGTAAAGCTCTATCATTACCATCTTTGTTTACTTTCTTTGTAAATAATACAATGCCGCCAGTAAAATCTAAAACCGAATGCGCTATTGGTTGGAGTAGAAAATTTCCATTGTTGACCTACATTATAACCAATGGGTACTTTTGTTATATTTTTTCCAAAAGATCAATCGGTCGATCAATTGATCACCGATCAATCAGCCGATAATTTACATCACTGTTTCGTTTTGCTGTTGAATACCAAAAATTCCAATCACCCGATTAACTCTACAACGCTGATTATATTATCAACTGAAGAGAGCTAGCTAAGTAAATACGACCATAACAGTTTTCCATAATCTCTTGCCTTACTGAGCAAAGAAGAGTAGTACTCTTTCTTAGCATTAGCAATGGCAGTATGATAAATCTTGTGTTGAAAGAATGACGCCACTTTCTCTCAGCTATACAGCATGCAGCCTCCAGCAAAAATTGGGTGAGCCATAATAAAAAACTAGGGGCAGGCTCAACTTGGGCCCATGTCTGCTTCCATCTACTTTTCAATGGTCTGTATTTTCCTTATTAACTCTTATACCATTCCTTTCCAATGCCACTCACATCTAACATCTCCCTTTTCGCACAGTCTATCCTACTGTCACGGTATCACCAAATCATCTGCAAATAGACCACTGACATGCACCACTGACACAACAGAGCCACCTTAATAACTCACTTAAGCAACTAATCTATAATCAAAACGAATAAATAGGGACTCAAGTGCTGATCCTATATCCCAACTATCTTTTCACATATGAACAAATAAGAAATATGCAAGAAGTCTATTGTGTGCAATAAAACGTCATATGTACCTTATTCCAGTTGGCTCGTTTCATCTGTATTTCCGGGGTGTACTTTTTCTTCGGTTTAGTCAATGCTGAAAGTGGGGCAGCTGGTAAGCCACCCAAAAATGCTAATGAAGGCGGGACACCAGTACCAGGTCCTGGGAATAAGGGAGGAGGTGGAGGTACACCCGTTCCAGGAAGTGGCGGAGGCGGCGGCGGCGGCGGACCTCCGACATTCGAGAAAATTCCAGGCAGTGGTGGAGCAGGTGGTGGAGGAGCAGGACCACTACTTGAGCTAGGAAGGGGAAGGGATGACGGAAAAAAACCTCCAGGGAGTGGCGGGGGCGGTGGAACAAATCCTCCCGGGAGAGGAGGTGGTTGTGGGATTCCGGGCAGTGGGGGAGGTGGAGAAGATGATTGACTCGCGGGCAATGGAGGGGGTGGTGGTACAGAACCGCCAATAGTTATATTTGATGCTATTGCTACACCAATTCCTTCAGTAATCTAAATATAAGCACATACAAATAATATTTAGTAGATTCAGTTCCTCCAAACTATTTTTTCGCTCTCACTCTTTTACAATTAACCAAACCATCACCATCTAAATAAGTGCTATCCAGGTATATTCTTGATATCTTAACCATTGATTTCTTATCGTTTTATCAACAGTAACAACACATCTGTATAAACACTCGCAATTACTGCAAAATATTAATATTGCAAACCTCACTGATCTTTTTTATCCTTCGCAGTTATTCCCCAAGCTCCCGGAAATTAGAGCGTAGTGAAATTGTTTTCCAACTTCACAAGGTAATAGCGGTAAACTACGTAAGGGTCTGCAGATGGCATTCATTACGAGTCGAAGCAAATGAATGCAGATAACGGAAACACAGCAATGGCACCGAGACATGGAGAAACATGACCGTGACCTTCCAGACGTGGAACAGGTACGACACAAGCACATGAAGAAGAATAGCGGGGAAAATTGTATTCGTATATCAGAAGTGATGTGAAAACTAATTAGTGGTATTGGAATATTTAAGTTCCTAAACGAGACCAAAGGAGGGAGGCAAGAGGGTTCAAACCATTATTACGCATGTTTATAAAATTTCTTCTTCAGTGCACTGCTAAGTGGCAGGTTCAAGGTACATATTCATACTCAAAGTCTGTTTTCTCGCTTCATAAGAGCACTCCTTAGATCAACAAGTTAATCCCTTCACAAAGTCTATGTCTTATCCATACCTTATGTAGTCTATAGCCTGAGGTCATAGAAGGTAGAATGGAAGGAAAAAGAAGCAGATTATCTAAAGCAATAATTAATTGGCAACCTTAGCAATTCCGCACCGCTTGGTGTTCCTCTAAAAAATGAAAAATTTCTTCAACTTAACTTATTATACTGGTTCACGAAGTTGGTATAACACTTTGTCAGAGATACCAAGCAAAAATTAAGGCTAGAAAGAGGTACATCGTGGTTCATCCTGTCAAAGGCAACAAAGAGATCGAGAAGAACAAGGGCAGATACGTGCTGTGTGTTCTGGCTAGAGAGAGATCATTATTGATCTTAGCGCAGTTTTAGTTGAAATAGAATTTACGATTGGCCGATTGAAAAGGTGAGAGTGATGAGAAAGAATCTAGAAGACAAAGACGTGAGTAAGTATTTCTCTCTAGCATTTTGTAAATGAAGTTAAGATTAGAAAGAGGTCCATAGTTTGAAAGGTCATTTTTAGGTCGAGAAGCCATTTTCAAAAGTGGCGTGACAACGGATTTTTAAATGGATATCTTGATGAGCTGCCAGGCAAAAGATCTGATAATGATGGAGGGAAAGAAATAAATTTATCTACTAAAGAGAAATTTGAAGAGAATATGGAAGGCCAAAGAATCGTAATTTTATCACTGAAGAAATTCAGGAAAGGTGATGCAAGACTGGCTGAACAGCCGTCGGATTGGTTCCGCTGCAGTCATAAATGACAAAATTAATAAACTGAAGATGTTAAAGCATTTCGTTCATTACTTTAGCATTGACATATTATTTCTAACTGAGAACTGGCTCTTCTCCGATTCTCCTTCAATTTTCAATAGTCGAACTCCGAATTCTAACTGATTCTCCTTCAATTTTCAATTGCCGAACTTCGAATTTATTCTTTCTTTCACACCCCCGCCTTGTGGATCGTGGGGGTAGACTTACTGCAGTTTACAAGTTTATGTATTATATCACACCCGTAAAAAAGTGCGATTACACATTCTTTGAGAATATGCTGATGAAGCTGTCTTTTGGCAATAACATTTGTTAATTTCTTAACTTTAAATTGGTGTATGTATATATATATATATATATATATATATATATATATATATATATATATATATATATATATATATATATATGATTATATATTATATATATTATGTATATTATACATACATGTATTTAACTTCATCAAAAGGATGCTTTACAAATTCTGCTATTAAATTTATGATAGATATTACGTTTTCACAATTATTTGTCAGTGTATGATGAATTTCTAAATAAACATATGTACTACTACGTTCTTGATATTTAGTTTTAAATACCTGTATGTATTTAATCTGTATGTACCTGCACGTGCTTTCCAACTGCGCAAGATTTCCGCGTTGTGTCAGATATCATCGTAATAAACGAATAATAATTATACATGCATACATACATACATATATATATATATATATATATATATATATATATATATATATATATAATCTAATAAAAATATTATTGATTCTGAATGAGAAATGGACGCTTGAGCTGTGCCTTTGATTTTCATATAAAAGAATAGCTCTTTGGAAACAAATATGATAGTACAAAAAAGTTAGAAAGTCACAGGGTTAAAGAGAGAAATGTAAAGTTACCTACCCGGCGCTTCAGTTCGATATTTTCAGCTTCATATGCTCTCAGCTTTTCTTCCATAGAGCTAGCTCTAGCCTCAGACTCGTGTTTGGCAGTCAAAGCCTCCTCCAACTTTTTCGCATGTCTGTGAGACTGGTCTCCCACTCCAGATACACTGCCGTCTTCCGATAATTTTCCTGAATGCGAACGCATATATATATATATATATATGTATATATATATATATATATATATATACACTGTATATATATATATATATATATATATATATATATATATATATATATATATATATATATATCCATAAAACATACTCCAAAAGTGGGAAATTGAATTAGAGCATGCCATAGAAAACCCGAACGTAAAGTTCTTTCAAAGAAAACTATGAGACCATTAAATAGGAAATTGGCTGCGTGGCGTTCTTTCAAAAATGGCCGCTCAATTGAAAATAAAGAAAATTTTACACTTTTACCAAAGCTGCCTCCAATTTAAAGAAAACGATATTTCAAGAAGATGTTAATGAGGAAAGTAGAAAGTAGATTAATTGAAAGCGGCTGCTCTCGTTTATTCTTCTCTCGTACCAAAAGTAAACATCAGGCAGGAGAAGTTATCCCACCTCTCATTAAGCAATACTCTGACAACCTAGCCAGAAGTAATAAGGAAAAAGCCTTGTTGCTAAATGACTATTTCTGTTCAATATTCACTAAAGATGATGAAATTCTTCCACAATTTTCTGTATCACAAGTGTTGCAATGTTACCTTTCTAAAAAAGTGTCATTTTTCCTGAATTTACCGTGGAACATAAAATTTAAAAAATCAAAAATAAATGCTCCCCGGTTTTCGACGGTTACCGACGCCTCCTATAAAGAATATCAATCCTGTAATTGCATAACCAAATTCAATGTTGTTTAACATTTCCATGAGAGCTGGTGAAATACCTGAAATGTGGAAACGTGTTATTGTTGTCCCAATTTTAAGAAAGGTGACAAAAAAAAAATCCTCCTATTTGCTCAACCTCCATTATATGCAACTTAATATAACGTATTATTAAAGACGATCTATTACGGTACTTCAGGACAAATGATCTCATATATTCTAAAATGAATACACACCTATTAGTGGCTCGACATCAATCTCAAATCTTCTTGTTCTTCTGAAGTCAGGATCAATACCATTCTTATGCAATACAATCTGAGTTATACATTCCTCTATCAACATAAAGTACTGTGGCCTGAATAAATACAATCAATTAATCAATCGATAAGTAACAACTCATCAACCCTTACATTGTAAATATAGTGTAAAATATTACAATACATTACAATTTAATTAACATTACATTTTAGTGCGCAGTATTACTTTTGTTGCAATACTATTATTATTGGAATGCCCTGGATTTAATAACTAAGGGCTAAAGCTTTTATAAGCTCTCAGTGCCTAAATACATCAATTAGATTATAATTATAGCAAATGGGATTATACATGTACACTGTACAGCAATGGATCAAATTTCGAGGATTACGTTGCAAAACCAGAAAAGCTACTGTTGGAAGAAGCAGATAGAGACAGGAGTCGAATTTTATCAAGCTGCACCGAATCTCTGCAATGAGAAGGAGAGATTCTAGACTGCTACGGGCTATTTCCAATTAAAATCAGTTTCCTGTCTCGAAAGCGCTGGATTTGAACCCCGCATCTATTCTTCTGCAGTCAAGAACTTACATACCGGCTCAATTAAATTCTCAACTGACTCACTGCTTCAAATAGTTTCATTCCTTTTTAATTAAGCTTCTGAAAACTGGCAACCTTAAGCATATATTCGTTGACATATATATTTTATTCATAGAAACACAAATTCCTCATAAGTCAAGAAAACGAAGCAACAGCTATAATAAAAATTGTTGTAATCACCTATAGGTCAAAACCCATATTTGACCAATAGAAGCGAATTTTACTTTTCTCACAAAAAACGCCATATTTATTTAAGTTTGCACAACACTTCTGTGCAGCAGTTTTTAACCTTTCTTTTTATTTAGCTTTTTACAATTTCGACAAAGTACGTAACTCAATACAGGTCATTTCGAATAATGTCTTAGTTGCAAATGCAATCAGGCACTATTTTTGAAACGAATCATAACCATGTTTTGGAATTATTTTGTTGTTTTTCACAAAAGTTATAAATTAATTATTAAAGTATTTATTCATTTCTTAACGTTTCTTAGCGCAGTGATCTCACGTTCGCCACTCGAACGCGAGGTCACAAGTCGAAGACTGAGCACCAACGTAGATCTTTCTCTTACAGCTAGGCGAATAAATTATAACTGCGAAAGCTTAGTGGTGTCAGGCCGGAGGAAAACTAACCTATTCCACATTTGTATTTTTAGTTCCATTTCCTATAGAGACAAACTCCTATCGACTCAAAAATTGGGATATAGTGACTCGTTAAAAGGACGTTATCATTCATTTCGTAAACACATCTTGAAGCATTTACCTTATTTCGAAGTCGTCCTTGATGAATAGAAGATGCTGTAAAATGGATAGGAAGTAAGATTCAGCTGAAGTGTTCCTCGTAGAACTGAGCAGTATCTCAAAGCACTGGTATGGATTACTGAGTAAGATATTAAGAAAAATAAGTTTTTATATATAATTATTTATACGTTGCAAGGGAAACGATATTCACTGCGGTTACCGTATATATCAGTGATATTCTTTGAATTTAAAATTAAATACCATAATAACATAACAGTAATTGAATTAACTTTGATTATTAAATTAAATAATTAATAAGGTAATTAAATTAATTAACTAATAAGTAAAAAATAACATAACAGTAATTAAATTAAAATAAGCGTTGTACATTTAATAATAAATTTAGGGCGCAGTCAGTCCCCCAATCGCACGGCAAGGCGCCGCCTTAACCACGTATAATCGACTTGTATAATCGTGTTGTCCAGTTTAAGCTAGCTTATGATATAGCACAGTGAACGACTGCGCCGCTGTGAGGTCATTGAGATTTTGTCACTGATTTTGCGTAAAAGTTAACATAGTTTAATGCGTGAATTTTATTGCGGAATTTATTGTAAGGTAATAATATAACAATAATGCCTATTGTATAAGAAATTGAAAGATATTTCGAATACATATGTACGTTGAATATACATGTACATCGGTTAGTAGTAGTTAGTAGAGACTCGTAGTTAGTATCGTCAACAGAAGCAACGTTACTGACAGTTAGCCAAATACAGACAGATTGACAGACAGAGCGTCTGATTGACTAATCTGATGGACAGACAGATTGACAGACTGAGTGTCAGATTGATTAATCTGATAGACAGACAGATAGACAGACTGAGTGTCTGACTAATCTGATAGACAGACAGATTGACAGACAGAGTGTCTGATTGACTAATCTGATAGACAGACAGACAGACAGGGGTCAGACAGACAGACAAATATACAGTCAGGGTGTCTGACGATTGGACAGACATATACAAGTAAGTAATTAGGACGTCATTTGTCTGTACACAGACAGGGGTCAGACAATTGGACAATTATAGTGCAAGTGGTTATTAAAGGACAATTGTAAATTAGGACAATTAGGAACTAGGACAAACACTGAATCAGTAAATAATTGTGTGGGTAGTTCATGTAATAACGATAAATAATTACATGGTTATTTGTTGTAATAGCAATAAAAAAGTAAGTGGTTAGTTCGTCTAACAATAACAGGTACACAAGGTTTGGTATTTAATAAGAGTCAACAATAACAAGACAATTATAGAATAATAAATAATTACTTGATTTGTTTGATGAATAACAGGTAAACAATAACAAGCACAATAACAATGACAATAAATAGCAACAACACAGTATACAATACAGCATACACTAACAACATACAAGTCAGCTTACAATAATAATATACCAAATACAATAATATATGAAAATATTAACAAATACAAAGAGTATATAATAATATACAAATACATTAGACGTTAGTAATATACATGTACAGTTATGCTATTCAGTCACAATAATACTATACAGATACAATACACACATATAATAATATTATACACTGTATAAGGTTCAACAGTATACATAAACAACTATATAATACATAAATATAAGTATACATTATAAAAGTATATAAAGACAATAATAGTATACAGCTATACATATACAACATAATTACACAATCATACAATACAATAAACTGGTAGTTACTTAATGTAAGGGTAATATTAGGAGTTATTAATTTAATTTAATTTGGGACTTAGCAAACTTTAAATGTAATTGAATTTATAGATCAGTTGAGTTTAATTTTGCAGGAAGATATAATTAATTAATATAAGGAAATATATTAATTGCGTTATAATAAATAATTAATTTAATTTGGCAGGTTGATATAATTAATAATATTATATTGATTTATTGAATATGCAACAGTAAAGTATAATTAAGTGTTGTTGGCGATAATTGATAGTAATACAGTAACACAAGAGTAACATAACAGTAACAGGTAACAAGAAGTTAACCAAGTAACGATAAGTGAACAGTAGTAACTTAATAAGTTAACAAGATAACACTAAGGAGTACAGGTAACAGAGAGTGATACAGGTAACATTAAGTAACAATAAGTAACTACAGTAACTTGTAACATAAACATGGAACATTAAGCAGTAATATGTAAGAAGTAACAAGTGCAGATATTTATAACAAGGTTTTACAATAACACGGTTAGCATAACAGCAGGTATATAACAAACCGTTAATTGTTTGTTAGTTTTGTGGCATAGTGACAATTCAGGAAAAACGTATTGACATAGTGACAACAAAGTGTTAACTGTGTAACAGCATACCAGCATAGCTATAACATAGTATTAACAGTGTGATAGTATTGTGATACTAAAGTGCAACGTACGATAAGGTGATAACAGAGTAATATAGTGATAACGTGATAACGAAAGGTAGACATAATACATTGATAACGTGATGACACAGTTCTAAACTGATAACAAAGTGACTAAACGATAACATAACGATTAAGTGTTAATGTGATAACATAGTGAAAACGTGATAACAGGGATAAAGCGATAACGTGATAAAAAGTGAGAAAGTGATAACAAATTGATAAAGTGATAACAAGTGATAACGTTATGACACAGTTATAAACTGATAACACAGTGATAATGTTTTAACATATTGATAAGGTGATAACGCAGTGAGCACGTGATGGCACATTGATAAAGTGTAGGTCATATAACACAGTGATAAGGTGATAACACAGTGATAACGTGATAACACGGTGATAAGTATAACAGTGAGTTAACATAGCTATAACATAGTGTTAACAAAGGATAACAAGTGTTAATAAAGAGTTGGCATAGTGACAATAAAGTGTCAAGAGGGTGACAATAGTGATAACTAACAACAAGCTAATTAACAATCAATCAAAACATAGCGACATAACACGTTCAAATGTCAGTCGAAAGTTCAAACGCTCAGCTTTACACGGAATTAACAGAGGAAATGACGGTTTATTCCGAAGACGAGGTAAATTTGGACATGACAATAATTCAGAGCTTGATACTGCAACTAAAACTACGAAACTGGACAAAAGACAATTAAGATCTAATTTAACCTCTACTGAGAAACGACCAACGAAGACCAAGGATAAGACGACAAAGGCTACAAGAGCTAAAAAGATTGACAAAGACTGTTCTGTGGCTAATAAACCCAAGATTGGGAAAAAAGGACTGTCTCGATTTTCAGTTCAGCGTAGTGCTGATACCAATCCAGCACAGGTGGATAGACAGTTGTCGTTGTCTTCTGTGGACAACGTTCAGGATTCTATTCTTGGCACATCTGGAAGAGCAACTAGACAGGTTTTGAGTGATAGTCAATTAACTGAGGTAAGTGTTCCTAACCAGTTAATCAATATTTGTGCGTTCCGGTAATGGCGTCTAACGCAATTAGACCTTTCCGGGGCATGACATCAGAGTGTCCAGCACAGTGGATACAGAATGTCCATTGGTATATTCAGTCAATGAATATTACTAATGAGAAGCAGCGTATTGCAATTGTAATCATGAATTTAGCAGATGGAGCCAGAATCTGGACTCAAGATTTGAATCTAGAGCATCCAAACAGACCAAATCATATTGCATCTTTTGACCAGTTCCGAACCGCATTTCTAGCTAGGTTTAGCATGCCTGAAAGCATGAGGTGGCAAGCATTAGCAGACCTCTACAAGTGATCACAATTACCCAGTGAAACTACTGATCAATACGTAAATGTGATTAGGTCACTAGCCATGACTCGTAACGCAAGCGAAGATGAGACGCGCAGTGCGGTACTCGCAGGTCTCAGACCGGCGGTAAAACAAGCGCCGAGACATCGTACGATAAATACTAAGACTTTCTGTTTAGCCATTCGTTTAAGTTTTTGTAGAATTTCTGAAGCCCAGGTGCTCACCAACCGAATGCCCTTCCTGACGTTGGTTTCGATCTAGTTTTTATGTCGCCTTCTAAAACACCTGCATACATACCTGCATACACGGTTTGTCAATCAACTCTACTTTTCTCAACTTTTAAATTCTTCAAGCAACTCGGACACAACACAGGGAAGTGTCTCAGACACATCACAGGAAAATAAAATACTACATGGGCTTAAAAGGCAAAGTTTTTACCTTTTGATCAAAAAGCAAAAACCTCAACGGTTCGATCTATTGAATTGGAGCACCGAAGAAGGATGGAGCATCCAGTACTTGCAATGATTCGTATACGGAGGAAAATTATACAGCAAATTCCACATAACAAAAGAATCAAATGCGCGAAGCCATCTATGTTACCCTGATATAAAAGCCAAGCTTTTATATCAGGGTAACATACTTTCAATAGGTGATTTACAGACAAATATTTTATATGAAGGATATATCTATTGCATGAAGGATACACTATATCAAAGTAAAATATATATTCCTTTATTAACTGGTTTCTGACACAACGCTGCAATCTTACACAGGTAAACTGTAATGACAATGCAATACAATGCATTTCAATACAATACTGCGGTTAAATATGGGTAAAAGCAAACAAAACAACCAAAAATATCTTGATGTATAATAATACTCCAACGCAGATATAAAGACAATTCTGGCCCGTGTATTTCATCCAGCGGCTATGTACTGCCTAAGCATCTCTTAACTTTCGAGACTAGGGTGACGTTAGATATATTGGCACGCACATTTATTTAACAAAGATTTGACCTACACTGCAGAATACAAATACACACAATTTCCACATACAAATGACATGCATTGCAAGAATGCTGTCATCATGATAAATGAGAACGTCAGCTATTTGCCAAGACATTTACCATAATGCAAAATTCAAAAGAAGATGATTTATTCATCTCCTGATATTATTGTTAACTATTTATTTATAGTATGCCACCACAAGGCCGAGACACGAGGTCATGTTCGACTGGCGATCAGGACCATTCCTGCCTGCGGCCGGGTTGGGTCAGTGAGCTGCTGGCTTAGCTCGATGTAGTAAATGTATTCGTACGCACTATGCTCTTATTGGTTGGTTGAGCTGAAATTAAAAGTAGGCGGCGATGATTAGTTTATTTAAGCTTAGTCATGAGCGCCACCATTTTGTCAGTGTTACCAATCTCACTATTAATTAAGTTTACAATCTCAGTATTAATAATATTAACATTACCCACGCCTGTGACAAAAGTTTTAATATTTTTATATATACGTTCGCATGTTCGCGTCTCAAAGGATACTCCATGCAGAACCTAGCATTCTCAAAACGATGTCCAAGTTCTTCAAAGTCGTCCTCTCTCAATTCATTGAACACTTGAACTTGCGTCTTTATATCTTCACTATCTTCACTGTCTAGCGTCTGTCACGAAATAAAATTAAAGGCATTAATTAGCGTAATAACAATGACTCAATATTAACTAAATTACAATAATAAATACTTGTCATATATTTTCACAATGTCAAAGAGATATTAATTTCAATATTAATTATCTTTAAAATTAGTAATAACATCCGACAATTAGAATTCCAAACCAGTGTTATGGTGACCTGGTTTTGATTGATAATAACCTGGCTGGTTTCCGATAGGTTTTTATCAACCCTTTCCATGGTTAATCATATCTTTATTATTGATAGCGCCAATTGGCATCAGGCTCCGGCACATGATTAGTCTTCGATGGATCCATGACGTCATCCATCATTTTTGACTGATCTGGTCTTTGAGCCTAGGACATTAGCTTCTGAGCAAAGATTCGATGAGAAAACTAATGCCAAGTTTAACCTAAGTTTCCGGCTCGATAGCGGTCAGTGACGCGGACAGCACTGGATCTGAATCCTGCACCAGCTGATCAGTTGTCAAACAACTAGTCAAAAAGCCATCGGCTCAGCCTCAATTACGTAAACGATCTTTTATTCGCCTTATAGCATATATTCCGTCTATATATTTCGTGTTTCCTTAGTTAAGTTTATGTATTCCTACCTTTAAATGTCACTTCATGATTAGTCATAAATACTGCAATTTCAATAAATCAATCAGTAATAAATTAACGTCCGGTTTCTCGCCATAAGGCAATGCCAGGGACACTCATATACTCTTAAATGTCCCCTTTCTCCTTTAATACCGGCACTAAACAACTCAACGTCCATTCTTCTGGCATCATGTCCCCCCATAAAATCTTGTCAAATAAGCATCTCAACCACTCCACTGCTCTCAGACCACACTTCTCAGATAACACTTCCACACTTCAACCAGGATGCCAACCAACCCCACCGCTTTACCTTTATTGCCCTCTCATCCTCTTCAACTGTTACATTCTATAATTTCAAATCCTCAAATCCTTCGCTACCTACTTCATCTTATGGCCTCACTAACCCCCTCATTTTTATCCATTCGTTTACATTTTTGTAGCAATTTCTGGAGTCTAGGCGCTCACCAACCCAATGCTCTTTCTGACGTTGGTTGGATCTAGTTTTTAAGCCTCCTTCTACGACACGGATATTTACACGCTTGGTATATTCTTGAAGTAACCCGGACACAAAACGCGCCCTGTCTATATGGTGATATTTTAATCTTCATAATGATTACTGAATGCGAGATGTTGAAAAAAGTGAGAGAGGCATTGGAACGTAAAGGACTGAGAGTGAATAAGGAAAAAACGGATCATTTGGAGAGTAGATGGAAGGGTGAGATGATAAACGGAGATAGAGTAATTAGTCAGGGGATGGATCTAAAGAAGGTAGCAGATCTTAAGTATTTGGGATCTGTAATAGAGGATGACGGGGAGTTGGAAAAGGAGGTTACTAGTAGGATTCAGGCTGGGTGGGCAAAGTGGAGGGCACCTAGCGGAGTGCTGTATGATAGGAAAGTACCACTAAGATTGAAAGGCAAATTTTAAAGTTCTGTGGTAAGGCCAGTAGTGATGTATGATTCGGAATGTTGGGCACTAAAAAGGTAACATTTAGAGAGTTTGCATGTGGCAGAAATGAGAATGTTACGCCTAATGTGTGGAAAAACTACGAAGGACAGAATGGAAAATGAACATGTGAGGATGATTTGAATGTTGAGGGGATTGGGGATAGGTTGGCTCAGTCGAGACTGAGATGGTGCGGGTAAATTGTGAAAAAGGCAGATGAGGATGCAGTAAAGAGAGTTTGGAGGGAGGAGCTGGATGCTAAGCTTGGGAGAGGTAGACCACAATTGACTTGGGATGCGGTAATTAAGGAGGACAAGAAAAATAGGGGATTGACTGATGGTATGGTGTGGGACAGAGAGGACTCGAGAAAGTCTATTAATATCCCGACCCTGGTTAAACTGGGTTTTAAAGGAAGATGATGATGATGATTATTGAATAACCTTGTGAAAGCTTGTTTCAATATATTTTAGTATACATAATATGGTATTTGTGTTTCAAGTAAAGTATTTATAATACTGCTGTATAAGTAAAGTTAATATTTGAAAGTATTGAGTTTTATGGAAGGTGATCTAAGACGGCAGCTAAGCTAGGCCAAGTGACTAATGAGGACATGCCTAGACAGGAAGAAGAAAACGAAGAAAGATGGAAGAGTGACAACACGGACGTAAAACGTGCCACGTTGAAAAAGAGATTTATTAGATTTGAAGAATCTCAGTAGTAGCCGAATTCAAGAGTAATTCGAAGACTTCGTTCAGTAGAACTGATTGCAGTCTATAGAACAGTCGATGTGAAGAGAGTGATCTGTAGATCACTCTCTTCACATAATTATTCAAATTAAATTATTAGGAATTTAAGCCCTGGAATATTCAATCTCGGCATCTCATTTACCCTTAGATAAAATTGCAGAATCAGGTCTTACAAACATAAAAATTCAAGAATTCTACTATTACAGGCAAATATCTAAATGCTGCTAGCTTATTTACTGTTGGCAATGAATTCAATAAAGGTACAGAAATCGACAAATGTGGACCTTGTGGAAGATGTGGTCCTTTTAAAGTTTGTATCTAGTAATATGCACATTGATACTTTTATTCACAATTAAATTTTTTAGTCACATTCACATATTTATTCATATTCACATACTTTAATTGATGTTTATACACTTAGTCAATCATACAGAGTTAAAGATCGGCTCTAAGACTGTGGACCCTATAACTTTAATTTTCGAAAATATAGAAAACATCTTATTTAAAATGTAGAGAATACGTAAATAGACACGGCTAACTAGATATCGTAAAATCGATATGGATAAAAACTATGTAGTTGTGATCGGTTATTATTTATTATATTAACAGTAGTCAGTAATTAATTTAGAGTTACAACACACAATATTCAATGCAGTTCAAAACCTTCATGACCGATTGATTATTTTACAAATGACTGATCACTTTACTCGATTAATACTTTTTTCTGTGACTTTAATGTACGACAGATAACTCTACAAATTATTTCGCTTACAAAACAAGCCTTACATACCATAAAAGCTTCATTTAGTCCACACCGCATAAATTCATTTCTGAGGTGAAGTCGAAAATCTATGTCATCGGCCTGACTTATGATGGCGTTGATCAACTGTATGCAACCAATCTATACAACAATAAAACAGAAGTGATTAAGTGTTCGTAACCTATCTTTACGAACAACTAAATATCAGCTTAAGCATCAACATTGATCAGTTGTCGTAAACCGTTCATTTTATCAAACGAATGCAACTTATCTATATTAAAAACGTCATAAACATTGGCTTTTACAGCATTTTACAGCTTCTAAAAATAATTAACCAGCACAATCAATTGCCATATTCAACTGGAGGAGCTATCTGTGGCAGTTAGCGCATCGAGCTATCAAGGGATCACTAATTTTTTAACTGTACTAGTCTTGACTGTTGAGGTTCACATCTCGGTCTTTGTGATTTGACTCGAGTATCATCATCATCACCGTTGTCGTCATCATCAGTTTCTTGCATACTGAACAGAACATAGAGCGTAACATTCCTCCATTCGTTTCTATCATCAGCAACCCTCACAGCTTCTTCCGAAGCGTATAGGTAACATATATTTTAGCGTTAAGGTAGCAACCATACCAATGAGATATCATAAAAATTACAATTTTATTAAAGCAATTAAAGGTTTATGAAAGTATATAATAAAAATACAAACCAAAATATATTATGAAGTTGTAACACAAAAGTTGTAACATAAAAGCACATTAAACATGCAGATGTCAGTATAACCAATGTATTCAACTATGAATGTTCTACAGCACTTGGAACATTGTTCTAAATGGCTTACTAGATAACTGCAACATACCATTTAAGATATTAATGATGTTGAGTTTCATACACAAAGAAGCACAGTATGATCTATTTTAAAGTTTAACGTTACCGATAAACAATAATTTGAAAGTAAATATTCTCAACTATTTCGTGGCATAATTTAACATTAATCAACAAACGTATATCTTAGAACTGTAAAATGTTCTTTTTCATTAAGACTACGAGGAGAAATGACAAAACAGTTTGAGGATTTTTTAAATTTAACTTTTTGGGTCCAGCAGAGAAGCGCTTCCTTTCCATTCTTCTCCATATCCACATATTCAAAGCTTCTAGTTTCCCGACATCTTCTTCATTAATGACCATGTTTCACATCCATACAAAAGTTTTCACAATATTTATCTTTGTGGTGTTCTTAAGAGTTTTTGTCAGGAGTTCTTTCCTATTACCGAAGGCCAAACTTCTTACCTGTTCCAATCTCATACTATCTATTGTGATCGATATGATGAGTTATAAAAAGCTAGTTCCATTTGTAGTCTTCGATATAAGGCATCAGAGTGAACCAATCAAGTCTGATGTCATAATATAAAATTTAGCCAGAATGTTCCAACAAATACTCGTATGTATGTTACAATACTTCCAGATAGAGTACTGAAACTAACATCTGATGGCCAGACATCAATTATTACCAATCTCGAAATTTCAAACATACTACTAATCACGCAATCATAGTTTATAATGTAATTTAAACTAAAAACAGATTCTATAAAAATACAGAAGTTCTCTCTATCTCTCTTAGTGCACTGACTACAGGCATGTCCATGGAATATAATGCCTCCACGCTTCTCTGTCTTCCGCTTTCCTCTTCACGTCCACATATGAGTGGATCTCTAAATTATCTTATATTCCTAATCTCGACCTGCCTCTGCCTCTATTTCATTCCATTCTGATATTTATAACCTCTTTTAGTACACTCCCCCACCCCCTTAGAATGTGTCCTATCAAACTCTTCTTCCTATGTCTTGATACATTTATCAACTGTATATCTGCACCAACTCTCTCCAGAACCTTCGCTTCCACTCTTTAGACAACTCTTGAGACAACTCTTTCCAGAACCTTCTCATTTGTAACCTTTTGTGTCCAGCTAATCATTTTCATTCTTCTCCATATCCACAATCCCAATACCTTTAATTTCCTGATATCTTCCTTCCTTAAGGTTCGTGTTTCACATCCAAATAATAGCGTGGTCCAAACCTAGGTTTTCACTATCTTTATATTTGTGTATTTCTTTAGACATTTTATTAACAGTTCTTTCCTATTATCAAGGAATCTATTGCTTGTGCAATCCTACTGCATATTTCAGTCTCACATTTAACATCAGCGGTTATAGTCTCTCTCTCTTAGTGCACTGCCTAATGGCAGGTCCATGGTATATAATGCTTCCACTCTTCTGTGTCTTTCGCTTTCCTCTTCATTTCCACATATGAGTGGGTCCTTAAATCATCTAACATACCTAATCTCGGCCTGCCCCTGAATCTTTTTCCTTCCATTCTACCTTCTATGACTTCTATTAATAGACCTTCCACCCTTAGAATGTGTCCAAACCAACTCTTCTTTCTATTTCTTAACGTTTATCAATTTATCAACTGTCTATCTGTATCAACTCCCTCCAGAACTTCCTGATTTGTAACCTTTTGAGTCTTGAGTCCAGCTAATCCCTTCCATTCTTCTTCAAATCCACATTTCCCCAATGCCTCTAGTTTCCTAATATCTTAGAAATAAGCTGCGATATATCTAAAGCTATATATATATATATATATATATATATATATATATATATATATATATATATATATATATATTGCAGCACCATTGTTTCTGGTTATACCAGATTTAAATGTAAAAAATTCACTACACGTCCATTCAACGAAATTATTTATTATTTTATAATTTGTATGTAGGTCAAATTTTAGTCTTCGTAATTCAAGTGACTCAGCATTAAGTATCTCAAGTCTATCAGAATAGCAGAGATCACTCAATACTAAAAGAAGTTTAATGAAGTTCTTTCTGAATAGATTCAATAATATAAATTTCAGATTTATAATACGGCGACTATAGAAGGTGGTCCCGAATAAATGAAACTACTTTGAAGGCTAATAACTTTGACAATTTTTATGCAAACGTCATACTTGATGCATTAAATTAAAGACAATTCTCTTTCCTATTAACTTGATAAATATCTAAGAGATACTACTACATATGTTAAAGAAATTATCATTAGTCGCCGATATGTAATTTTCATGTTTTTCATGTCATATGATTGGTCGCCTGCATGAAAGTAAACCTGCCAGAGTTTATTGAACCGTAGAACTGGCCACCTAACAGCTCCCCTGATTTGAAACCGATTTACTAATTGATCGTTTACTATTGTCTTCAGCAATTAGTCTATCGTGAACCAATTCGTTGAACAAACGTTGAACATTCGAAACGAGTCATTGTCCTCCGTTGGGCTGAAATCAGTCAGACACTCGTAGACTCGGCAATTGATCAGTGGTCCCAGCGGGTGAATGCAGTTTTTCGGGCACATGGTGGAC
This sequence comes from Enchytraeus crypticus, assembly GCA_905160935.1. Taxonomy (NCBI): domain Eukaryota; kingdom Metazoa; phylum Annelida; class Clitellata; order Enchytraeida; family Enchytraeidae; genus Enchytraeus; species Enchytraeus crypticus. The sequence goes on along the minus strand of CAJHZI010000814.1, from coordinate 369,621 downwards.
ACATTGAACATTTGCTCCATTGATTCTGGATTCACTTAGGGCATAGATAGAAACTGCAATGCACTTTTTGAAATAGTTAAAGCCTCATGCATAATTTTGAATTCTTGATTTTTAGATTTTGAGTTTTCACGCAATTTCATTGAAAATTACATATCGGCTACTAATGATAATTTCTCAAACATGTATAGTAGTACCTCTTAGATATTTAGCAAGTTAATAGAAAAGAGAATTGTCTTTAATTTAATGCATCAAGTAAGACGTTTGGATAAAAAATTTCAAAGTTATTAGCCTTCAAAGTAGTATCATTTATTCGGGACCACCCTGTACATGTACATTAGAACCGCATTCGATTATTATTGGACGAACAAAGACAGTAAACGCTTTAAAGATTAACATTTTATCTTTAGACTTAAAGCAATTCAAAATAATAGAAGATTTTTCTGGCTTTATTACCAATAATTTTGATATCAGTGGAGCATGAAAAGTCATGCGAAAAAGTCATCCCTAATCAGTGATTTCATAGACCCTGGTCAAGTTGATAGAATCGAATTTGTAACTAAATTCTATAACATATCTTTACTAAGACAAAATGACAATACCTGGTACTTCTTCACTGCTAAATTCAACTGCCATCTCATTGACCAAGCATGAATGGAGTTAAGTGATTTTTGAGGCGCAACGCAATCAGAATGTGACTTAATATCGACAAGAATTTGGCATCATTGGCAAAAAGGAACAAGGAAGAAACCATATATACTACAGCAGTGTAAGACTGTATGAACTACTTGACTTGACCTACTTCACTTTATTACATTTACATGACCTAACTTGACCTACTTTACTTTAGTACACCTTTATTTTTTTACCTTGAACAGGCTAAATAGAATACGCCCCGCTCACCGCCAGCAGCCATTCGACCCACTAAAGTTTGACGTAAACATGATGACTCATTCGAACCGGCGCAATTATTGTTTTGACCTACTATGGTACGCCATAAACATGATGACTCATTAGAATTGGCGCAATTATTGTTCGAACTAGTAAAGTTTGACCTGAACACGATGTAGCTGCTAGCTGCGTGTGGCTCTGCAGCGCTAAACTTAAGCGACAAATAGCGGAATAACTATGCTGTTGTCAATTTTCTTTTGAATATTGCAACCGTTCAAAATCCACCCCGCCCTAACATTTCTGCAAGGCGCCATTTGTTCAGTTGTTTATACCACAATTTCTATGTTACTATTTTGAAATAATTTTATACACATTTTCCAATTTACATATTTTACAATTTTAATTATTTTCAATTTGTACAGTTATGTGTATGTGCGTATAGGGCTATATGTGTGCGCGTGTATGTGTGCATATGTCTGTGCGCGTGTATGTGTGTGTTGTGTGTACGCGTTACACGATGCGTTGTGTGCGCGTTGTACGATGCGCTGTGTGCGAGTTTGTGCCACGCGTTGAGCGCGTTGTATGCCTTTTGCGCGCGATCTGCGCAAGTTGTGCACGTTCTGCGGCTAGTTGTGCGCGTTGCGCGGGGAGTTGTGTGCGATGTGCACGCATTCTGTGGCGAGTTGTGCGCACGATGTGTGCGCTGTGTGCTTTGTGCAACGTGTTGTGCCACAATGTGTCATAATGTGTGTAAACGTGTGTGCATGTGCGCGATGTGTGTGCGTATGTATGCGTATGCATATATGTATATATGTAAGTGCAAGTATATGCGCTGCATGTGTATGTGTGCAGACGTGTGTGTGTGAATGTATGCACCTCAAATGTGCATAGATTTGTTCGAACTTTTGTGTATGTGCAGGCATGTGCGTGTATGTTTGCGCATGTGCTCGCATATGTGTTGCAGTATATTGAAAATGTTGGCGTATGTGCTTTCGCACATGTGTATGTAAGTGTATGTGAGTGTGCTCGATGTTGTCAATGATGACTGTAGCGCTCTAATTGGTGTTATGTTATGCGACTGTGCGTGCTTCTTTGCATATGTATGTAAGTGTGCGTGTGTAAGTGTGTCTGTGCACACATCTGTGTGAATGTAGGTACCTCGAGTGTGCGTGTGTAAGTACATGTGCATGTAGTCACGTATGTGTAGCGTAAGTGTTAGGTTTTTTTTAATATTACTATGCGAATTGCTTTAAACAACTCTTACGATTTACTCATATCTGCCTTATTTTAAGTTAAGTACAGCACACATACAGAAGGGCAAGTGTGCCTATGCGGATGTTGCAATATCAAATGCGTTGCCCAAACTTGCACACTATGTATATGTTACAGTGAATGTATCAAATCAGGGAATTTGTAAATTCCCTGAAAATTTCAGGTGATTTGTAAATTATGTGATTCACTCAGTGAATTTATAAATTCACTAAAAAGCCAGGAAGTTTACAAATTCCCGAAATTTTAAAATGCTTTTTTGACAAATTCCCTGACTCAATTATTGAATAAAGAAATCTGTGTACGACGCTCGAGAGTCGTACACAAATTCAGCCAGTTGGCGATTGGTTATGATATGTATCAAGGTAATTGGTTATTTGGTTATGATATGTATCTATATAATAATAATTGGTTATGATATCTATAATTAGTGATATCTATAATATGATAATATGGGATCTATAGTATAATAATATGATAATTTTAATATAATATTATTATAATATAATATAATATAATATAATATAATATAATATAATATAATATAATATAATATAATATAATATAATATAATATTATTCTAATATAATATTATTAATAATAATATAGTATATAATGATAATAATAATATAATGTAATAATATGATATCTATAATATAATTTTTGCAAATTCCCTGACGCTATTAATGAATAAAGCTATCTGTTTACGACGCTCGAGAGTCGTACACATATTCAGCCAGTAGGCGAATGCTCAATATTAATATTATCACAACCAATTATCAGAATAATTGGTTGTGATATATTGTGCGCTGCGAATCAAAATTCCGCTGAGAGATATATAACAATCAGAATAATTGGTTAAGAAATGTATCATGGTGTATCAGGAACATTTTGACGAAATTCTGCAATCTACTTCCGCTGCATTCTAAACGTGCCTCAGAAGTTTCTTACCAATTGTGAATAGAGGTCGAGGTGATCCTCGTAATTTAATAGGTGTAATCATTGACAGGGATATGAACGGCATGTATCGCATATCCGTGCGCGCAGGAGTGTTAAAGGACAAATACTCTAGAAATCAATTCAATCTTTGTGTTCATAAACTTCTGACTGTTAGCGATGTTAGTCAGAAAGAGGAGGTGGCTTGAGAAAAGCAGTCCAAATGGAATCGAATTGCGGGGTGGACAAGGGTTCTTGAAATGTAATTGTGGAGGCAAAAATAGATGCAAGGGTAACCGTTGTAAATGTTAAAAAGCGAAAATAAAATGTAATAGCCTTTGTCATGCGAGCCTAACTTGTAACAACAAGTGCTAAGCAACCGTTACACTACCTCTTCTATGTGTTTAAGTTCTATGTTTAAGAAAACCTCTTCTACTTTTGTTTCGTTACAAAACTCGTAGATATTCACAATTACAAGTAGAAGTAATGTTATACAAGTTAAAAACTTGGTTGGCAAACCATTTTCAAGTGTTAACTGAACGATTCTCGAACGCCGTAACAGACTGCTTTATTCATTAATTGCGTCAGGGAATTTGTCAAAAAAGCATAGAAATTTTCAGGGAATTTGTAAATTCCCTGGCTTTTTTAGTGAATTTATAAATTCACTGAGTGAATCAGGTAATTTACAAATCACCATAAATTTTAAGGTAATTTACAAATTCCCTGATTGACTCATTTCCTGTAACATATATAGTGTATCAATAAAATTATCATGAAGTCTTTTACGTCTGCGATAGAATTATATCGGCATATTTTTGTTGATTTTAAATTAAACTTTAAGTATCTTTATCGTCTATAACACGCTCTCACTGTGATCCTAAGAGAATTATTACTATTATTGTTAGCGAATACTGTGATGTATAGTAATTCAACGATGATGACTTGCGAATGTCATTCATTAATTTTCTCACTAAGTTTCATAATGTTTCAGAAATGCAGTTGCTTATAAGTAACGTTGTGTGAATTGAGGCTTACTGTTCTGCTATGTTTGAAATAGTACTGAAATATTTCTACCCTTTTTAAACATTTGTGCAACTTCTCTGTTTATCGCGCGCCCGAGATTTGAGTAAGATGCGCGTTATACCGTCAAATTCGCCTACGTCAGGTTCGACGAAGCGGGCGTTTTTAATAGGATTTAATACATCTTGTTAGACTCCGTAACACCAATCAATTTCTTTAGGAGGTCATATCATGCCTCATCATGCTTGTATGTATGCGACTTTACACTGATGTTGTTGTTGTCGAAATAAAGATATGTCTCTTTCTCATGCGCATACATGTTTAGTGTGAATTGTGTTTTTCAACAAACGGTATCAGAGAAATAACCATGTTTGATGTTTGAAAATCGATTGACGTTAAACAGATAATGATTTGACTATTTAAAGAAACAAGACATTTTATCCAGACTCTTTATGACTCTGAGAATTTATTAATAACATCTGCACACAGTCTTTATGACTCTATATATAAAGTCCAACATATTTCAAACCAGTCTCTATGACTCTAAACAATGTTCAGAAAATTACACGAGTCTTTATGACTCTAAACAATGTTCAGAAAATTATTCGTCGGTATTTAAAATGTACAGTAAGCAAAATATTTGCAAAGTTTCAATATAAACCACTTTCTACATGCTACAGCAATATTTATAACAAGGAGAATTTTTACGCCGTTTTAATTTTGACGTGACCGTATGTCAAAGTGGTGTACCCATCGGGAGGATGTAACGCTTGTCATCGTAGGGATTCAGTCCGTCTTTTGTCAGAGTCAGAGTTTTCAAAACATGTTCCTTGCTGCGAATGCTGCAGAATTCAACCCTCGTTTTCGTTCGATTCAAGAGGCTATTGACAACAGTCTCGCGAGTTATATGCTTTTTACGAAACGAGTTTTGAATCCATTTCGCAGTGGACTTGGGGAGTTGGAGACTGTACATTTTAGCCCTCAATTCTACAAATGCGAGTGGTTGCAGCCCTTCGCACTCGTCTTTGAAAAATCTCAATTTTCTATCACTTACTTTGCTGAAACAGGGGTTGGAAGGAGGGAAGTTGGAGTTGCCCATGTGGTCAAGAAATTACATCATGTCTTTATACAAGTCGTGAGTTTTAATATGGTAACAGAGCGAGTCAGTGTCGGTGTATAGTTACTGAGCATTTTTGTCGTACTTCGTCTTTATCACGTCGTAGTGGAATTTAAGGAAAATTTTTCATACTATTCTATCGTGGACGTAAAAGACTTCAGGATAATTTTATTGATACACTATACATAGTCTGTAAGTTTGGGCAACGCATTTGATATTGTAACATCCGCATAGGCACACTTGCCCTCCGGTATGTGTGCTCCACTTAACTATACACGCACACTTACATATACAAAGAAGCACGCACAGGCGCATAACATAACAACAATTAGAGCGCTACAGTCATCATTGACAACATCGAGCACATACAAATACACTTACATACACATGTGCGAACGCACATACGCAAACATTTTCAATATACTGCAACACATGTGCGAGCAAACGCACAAACTTACACGCACATACTTGCACATACACACAAGTTCGAACACATCTACGCACATTTCAGGTTCATACATGCACACACACACATGTGTGCACACATACACATGCAGCGCATATACTTGCACTTACATACATATATGCATGCGCATACATACGCACACACATCGCGCACATGCACACACGTTTTCATACATTATGACACATTGTGGCATAACACGTTGCACAGGCACACATTGTGCGCACATCGCGCACAACTCGCCGCAGAATGCTTGCACATCATCGCACACTACTCCCCGCGCAATGCGCACAACTCGCCGCAGAACGCGCAAAACATCGCGCACAACTCCCCGCGCAACGCGCACAACTAGCCGCAGAGCGTGCACAACTTCAGGTCAAACATTACTAGTTCGAACAATAATTGCGCCAATTCTAATGAGTCATCATGTTTATGGCGTACCATAGTAGGTCAAAACAATAATTGCGCCGGTTCGAATGAGTCATCATGTTTACGTCAAACTTTAGTGGGTCGAATGGCTGCTGGCGGTGGGCGGGGTGTATTCTATTTAGCCAATGTCAAGCTTGATGTAAACAAAGACTGTGGGCGAGGCGTATTCTACTTAGCCTGTTCAAGGTTATACAAATGTAAACAAATAAAGGTGGACCAAGTAAAGTAGTAAAGTAGGTCAAGTTAGGTCATATAAATGTAGACAAAGTAAAGTAGGTCAAGTCAAGCAGTTCATACAGTCTTACACTACTTATTACTCATTATAAAAAGTGTGGGGGATGAAGAAGCCCAAAAGCTCTGAGTCTACAGTAATAAAAAATCATTGAATGAAATTTATTCGGAAAATTGCATGCAGAGATTGATGGTTTCAAAACACAATGGTTTCAATGATACTGGTGTTGTTTGTTTATGAAGAATATAAGAAAATCTATTTAAATCCAAATGTGAATGAATATTAAAGTTTAATGCTTAATAGAGTATAACATGCTAAGGCATCTCTATACTTTACAACAGCTACGGTAAACAACAGTATACAGTAAAATGCACACAGTAAAAATCAATATATTATCAAATAACTATCATATGTAACATAGCTTAAATATCGTAATCTGAGAGATTTATCCGTAAGCAGAATTTACATGGAATGATCTAGCAAAAGATGTGTCTTAAGACTCTTTTTAAAGCTATCAGGTTTATCAGAATGTCTTATAAATTGTGGAAGTTCATTCCACAATTTGGGACCTGCTACAGGAAACGACTTTTCACCATAAGAAACTGCTCGGCATTTCGGATCAGCGATTTTTCCTGATTCATCAGATCGCAAGTTTTTCCTAACCGAACAAGAACTTAATGGTATACAATAGTCATAAAGATATGACGGGGTTAAGTTAGTCAGGCATTTGCACGTGGTAAGGCAGGATTTGAATTCAATCCGTTCCGGAATTTTAAGCCAATGAAGTTTCTGTAGCAAAAGTGTGTCCAAATCAGAGCGCCTCGCACGAAGAACTAATCTTGCAGCTGCATTCTGAATTCTTTGCTGTCTATCAATTACCGATTTATTGCAACCTACGAACAGGCTATTACAATAATCCAGCCTTGAGGAAATAAAGGCATGAACTAAAAATTTATGTGGAAGAATTTAATGCACTAAAAATTTATGTGGAAGACAAACATGGTCAAATACTCCACAACTTGCGAATTTGAAAGAAACAGGAAGAAGATAATTGCTTAGAATGTTGCTCAAAGGTCAGGTTAGAGTCAAAGACAACACCACACCAAGGTTACGAACAGTGTTCACAACAGGTGCATTTGCTTCACCCAATGCAATCGAGGTTACATTAATTGTATTGAGTTGGCGCTGAGAGCTAAAAATAATTATTTCTGTTTTAGATGCATTAAGAACCAGTTTGTTATTAACTTTTTATTAACCAGAATATATTAACTTCAATTTAAGGGTGTAGATTTTATTAATAGATTTTATGTCGACGCTCGCAATCATACTAACAAACCTAAATTGCGTCGCAGTGAGTAATAGTTAAATGATATCTTTGTAAGATTCAAGGGACAAACTAAGTTTATACTGAATCAAAACTGGGTATTTCAAAGTGTTTTGATTAGGAGTCATGTGGTTATGCATTAACGGAAATATTTTGAGGTTATGTAGGCTAAGCTAAGCTATAATGTTGAAATGAGCAATGTTCACGGCTGTGTGTGTGTATGTGTGTGTGTGTGTGTTTGCGTGTGTGACGCTGGGTCCCCCTTATCTTACATCCCTATCTTGAACCCTCCTAGAGATTAATTAACCTTAAACTCTGCTTGATCTGAGACCTCTCTAAGCCTTAAGGTCTTGACTTATATCCTTTCCGGCTTAAACCCTGAGAACTCCTTGGTCTCATAACCTCCCTGTAAGTTACATTCTATTTACAGATATTGTCAGAATCACATATTTGTTGTATTATTAGTGTATATATGTTTTGCAACTGGGAATGTAAAATGCTATTTTCTAGCATAATACATTATATGCTAATATAATACGAGTCAGCTGTTCAGATCTCCGTCGTGGGCGGGGCTTAAATAGTTTCAGAGCCTCTGATTGGTGGACCAGCCTGGTCAGAGGAGAATTCGAGAGGTGAAGGTTTGTTTACAAGGACACGTGAAAAGGATTGAGAGGAGAGAACACGTGTTTGGAAAGATATTAGGAAAGATACAGATCTTTCACGTCTAGACGATATCGACGATAGTGGCTTATCTGTGAGCAGATAAGGCGGTGATGGAGACCTGAAGTGTGGTAAAAGGAAACGCAAGAGAATAGAGATAGCTTTGTTTTGTAGGTGCTAACGTAGAACACAGAGGTTCTTACGGTAGAATTTCTAAAGTAGTTTTGTGGTCGTTATTTAAATTGGATTACTAATATATAAATTTGTGCATATAGTCGTAGGCCTATGTGTTAAATTTGCGATAGAATATTTTATTCTGGATTGTATCTCGAGTTACTATACTCTGCGCGATAGAACTATTGGATGTTTTCGTTTCTTTGTGCACTGTCTGTAAGTACTATTTAATTCGTGTTTTATTTAATAAATTTAATTTAATTTTTTTAAACACGACTTTGTGATTAAAACCTTTAGATTAAATTCAGCGAGCTCTCAAGGCCGAGGTCAATGTTTTAGGATTAAAATAATATAATGAACATTAGTGACCTTGACATATATATTTACTTCTTCATATAGAATTAAGCAAATTAGATAAATACCTTATGAATGTCATCATCAGGACTTAATAATTAAATTATTATAATGTATCACGTAGTATAATATCTTACGGTTTTCCGAATATAAGCCTAACAGTCTCCAAAGATTGTCAAACCTTCATTTGAGTGTCGCCATGCAGAAGACCCTGCAAAATTGGAGCAAACCTTTCCTGAGTGTTCATCTCACCTGATACTGTAATACCTTCTAGCACTTTGTCGTGTCTATTAACACAACACAAAAAGATACTACGCCATTGTCTTACACATATTCATTTTAAATCACATAGTTCAACTAACAAGACAGGAGATAAAGACACTACTGAAAAACCGCTATGTACATGAACTACTGAAAAAACCGCTATGTACATGAACTACTGAAAAATCGTATGTACTTGTGAACGAGGAAAGACAATTTGTATTTATAAAGTGTCATTCCTGTCAATGCAGTAGGATTGCACAAATAAAAAAGGCCTTTGGTATTAGGAAATTATTGCTAACAAAAATTCTAAAGAAGGACACAAAGATAAAGATAGTGAAAACCTTGATCTGGACTATTATAAGGATGTGAAATATGGACCTTAAGGAAGGATGATATCAGAAAACTAGAGGCATATGAAATGTGATTATGGAGAAGAATGGAAGGATTAGCTGGACTCAAAAGGTTACAAATGAAGAAATTCTATAGAAAGTTGGTACAGATAGACAGTTGATACATGTATTAAGTAATAGGAAGAAGAGTCGGATAGACACATTCTAAGGGGGAAAGTCTACTAAAAGGGGTCCTACAAAGCAGAATGGAAGGAAATAGAGGCAGAGGCAGGCCGAGATTAGGAATGTTCGATGATTCAAAGATCTACTCATATGTGGATATGAAGAGAAACGCGGAAGACAGAGTAGCGTGGAGGCGTTATATACCATGGACCTGCAGTGCACAAAGAGAGAGAGGAACCCTAGGCGAGTTTCGCGGTTCACATAGTAGCATGTTACTGAGTTTGAACTAATCTAAATCGTAATTGATATTGTAGTCATCAATACAACGATCACTGTATGTAGGAAAGCCACCCATAGACAGCAACGAAAGGCAAGACATCAGTTAACTGTGCCATCGACCAATCAAATGAATAAGCCAACTTTTAATTGATGTTTTTGATTGATAATCGCTTTTTAGCTCTATACATAAATATCAACCATCAGTAGGCAAGCCAGGTTTGACATGCTGTCAAACAATCGTGGGCAAGCCATCTGAAGGTAAGCCATCAGCTAATTGCACAGTCCATTGAATTTAAGACCAATCAAATGAAAGCAAGCTGTCGTTTACATGAATGATAGTCTGTCAGGGTTTAATTGACGCATTTTTGATCACGAAACTAGCATTTTTATATGGGGACAAATTGATCCCACGTTTTCCAACTAGGAATAAGTAAAAATTGAAGCTTACCAAAAATTGAAATATTCTCAGAAAGACAAAGTAAACAAAGTAAATATTACTGTTGACAACTATAGAAAACAAAGGTAATAGGGCCTGACAGGAAATTTAATATCCAGAAAAGGTTATATAGCATAACGTAAACTAAGGCGTACATTTGACCCCACATGAACCTAGAAAGGTTACGGGCACATTTAAGTTCTATAATATCTCCAGAACATTTCAGGACCAGGGTGCTTCCCACAACATTCCACGACATTCAAGGGGAACACTGGAAACACTGTTACGGTATTCGCGTGGGAACACTGTTGAAAATCGATCAACCACTAATCGCAAGCGTCGTAAAAGGCGACTAAGCAAGAGTAGAGGAAGGCAATGGGAAACCACCTCCAGAGCCACATTTTCACAAGCTAAAGGCTTCATAAGATATGGATAAGATATATTCATTATTTTGTTAAAGGATTAACTAGTTTATCCATGGAATGCTCTTTATGGAGTGTGAAAGCAGACTATGACTAAGAATGTGTACCCCGTACAGAACACTCGAGAGAGAATTCATACAAAACAAATTGTAATCATAAAGCTATAAAAGCTTCAAAGCTAAATACTGCATCTGAGTCCGTACTATAAGAGATACATACTGTCAGAGATGTTCCATACGAGTTTCGAAAAGGACTCCAAATAGTTTTTGACATTTCAGAGAGTATAGCACGATCATAAAGTAATACTTACTAGCCATTGCGACTTTCAGACTGTACAATATCATAAAAATTAACTACCCGTTAGGAGGTACTAGACAGAGGGCAGCCAATAGTTTTATGGACTCGAGCATGCTGCCTGAGTCTCTTGTATCGATCTTATTAGCTAATATACTGACAGCTTCTTCGTGGCCTATCAACTGCATCAGTCCATACTACAAGCAAAAAACACAATTAAGTATTTTATTATCATATTATCAGTTAGTATCTGAATATCAGGATGCATGGCGGATTTACTTCGCAAAAATAAATTTTAATTAGCAACTGGACGATTCAAGACTCGAAGACGTCAATTAAAAATATCAAAATTTACCTCTAAACTATGATCTTCACGGCCCAAACAGCAAGAAATTCGAAACTAATCTAACAAGTTCAAGCAGGTCATCCAATTGCTCGTTAATAATAATAATAATAATAATAATAAAGGTTTAACTTCCGTTTCCTCATACAAGGATGATGTCAGGGACGTCCCCCCATCACATGTCACTACAAATCGATTCACCTCAAACGATCTGAAAAAACACGAGCTGAAGAGAAATAAAAGATCATAAACAGTGCCTGACCGGTGATAAAAAAAACAGTCAGCCAAGATGAAATAAAATCTATGGTGGGAAGAGATGTGTTTTCAACTTAAGTAGTAGAACATGAGCGAAGATCAGGAGGCAGAGAGTTCCAAACAGTAGGAGCGGAGAAAGAAAATGAACGTCTACCTAACGAAGTGAGAATATTAGGAATTTTGAGCAGTTTGGTATCGGAAAGAACGAAGCTTACGAGAAGGTTGGTATTGGATTAGGAGATCAGAAAGGTAAGTAGGTTTACCAAAAAGGAGTGTTTTGAAAGTTAACAGAGCAATTTTATACTTAATTCTTTGAACTACAGGAAGCCAATGAAGGTTATTAAGCAAGGAACTAGAGGTGGACTGAAGCCGCGAGGATCGACAGACAACACGTACTAGAGTATTTTGAACGCGTTGCAAACGCATGACAGAAGAAGAAGGTAAACCATACAGCAATGAATTGCAGTAGTCAAGTTTAGAATTAACTATTGAGTTGGCAAAAATTATGGATGAATTTTTATCAAGAGATGACCGTATCTGTCTGATTTGACGAATCTGGAAGAAAGATGAACGACAGACAGATGAGATATGAGATTTAAAATCGAGATTTTCATCAAACATGACACCAAGGTTTTTAGCCTTGGGAGTAGGGCTGAGAGCAAGATTTTGAAAATAGATGGAGGAATTGGCAATTTGGTTCTTTGCTGGGGAGTGCCAATTAAAAGATATTCGGTTTTAGAGGGGTTGACATAGAGACGATTACTGCAAAACCATGAATACACTTTGTCAAGAACAGATGAAAAGTGTTGCAATTTCAAGTCAGAATCTGAGCTAGAAAATGAGATGTACAGCTGAGTATCATCAGCATAGAAATGAAATTTTATTGAAGCATTGCCTAAAACATAACTGAGTGGGGTAGTGTATAGGGAAAAAAGTAAAGGTCCGAGTAGAGATCCTTGGGGCACACCACGAAGAATAGGTAGTTCAGGGGAGCGTTCATTGTCTATAATAACAGATTGAGTGTGACCAGAAAGATAGGAGGAGATCAGAGAGAAAGCGGAATCAGAGATACCAAAGCACGTTTTAAGTCTACTGGTAAGAATGCTATGATCGATGGTGTCGAACGCAGCCGAAAGATCAAGTAGTACAAGGGCTGATACCTTTTGAGAGTTTAAGGCTAAGATAATGTCATTATGAATGCTGAGTAAGGCAGTTTCAGTGGATTGAAGCTTTCGATATGCAGATTGGAAACAAGATAGAGAAGGAAAAGATTCGAGATTTCTACATAAGTGAATGTAAATTTTTTTCTTCAAGATTTTGGAAATGAAATTTAAGTTGGAAATGGGACGATAGCTAGAAAGATCATCTTTAGGAAGTGATTGCTTTTTAAGCAGAGGAGAAATAACAGCATTTTTTAAAGTAGATGGAAAAATTCCTTCAGAAAGTGAAAGATTAACCAGATGGGTAAGTTAGTTAAGTAAGTTAGTTAAGTAAGTTAGTTGAATGAATTCCTCCTATAGAGGGCCTGAAAATATTACGCGAATATATTAAATTTTGGCGAAGTTATTAAAAGTCCGCTAGGGTGAATCTTTAGTCTAAGCATCTCTCTGTCTCTCATCATCATCATCACAATCATTAGCATCACCATCACCATTGCCGACGCCGACGCCATCACCACCACCACCATCACCACCACCACCATCACAATCCCTTGAATCCCCGTTTAATCAGGGTGAGGATACGAATAGAGCTTCTCTACTCCTCTCTGTCCCATACCCTAAAATTCATACCACTGTATTTCATCCCGCTTAATCCCAACATTCCATGTCAGTTGTGGTCTACCCCTCTCTAACTTAACCTCCATCTAATCCCTCCAAACTCTCTTTCCGAAATACCTGTATTTCCTACATACATGCCTTTTTCACTACATGCATATGACTACACCATCTCAATCTCGACTGAGCCTTATATCGAACCCCGATAAAAGTGAGAATACCTAAATGTATTAGAAGGAAAAGACACTGCAAAGACTTGTAAATCTATGCCAGGATGTACATAATACCGGTCAGTGGCCAGAGGACTTTACCAGATCAATAATTATTCCTATTCCTAAAAAGAAAACGCAGTGGAATGTTCGGACTACAGAACAGTAAACTTAATATCGCACATAACAAAAATCGTACTAACAATAATAAACGAACAAAAAGATGAAAAATAAAAAGATGATTAATAGTATGAAGATAAAGATTGTAAAGATTTTAGTTTGGGCATACTACTGTACAGTTGTGAAACAAGGATGTTAAGAAAGGAGGTTTGTAGAAAACTGGAAGTATTCGAAATGTGGCTATGGAGAAATGAAGATCAAATTGACTTGAAAAACTACGAACCAAGAAGTGCCAAATATGATTGAAATAAACAGACAATTAATAGATCATCAGGAATAGAAAGAACTGGAAGGGTCATGCACTGAGAGGGAATGGCTTCCTAAGAGAGGTAATTGAGTGAAGAATGGTAAAAGGTTTGAGGAAAACCAAGTCTTATGATGCTGGATGATTTAATAAGTAATTCATACGCTAATATGAAGAGCAAGGCAGAGGATGAAAAGACGGAGTATGCAGATTCTGCTCAAACAGACGCCAAAGAACCGCAAGATGACGACAGAGTATACAAAGACAACAATAGAAATAATAAAAATAATAATAATAATAATAATAAAGGTTTAATGTCCATTTCCTCATCCAAGGATGATGTCATGGACGTCCCTATAGCTCACATCACTACAGATCAATTCACCCAAACCAATCTGCAAAACAAATGTGCTGAGGAGAAGTAAGATCCTAAACGAAAGCTGGTCCAGTCGATCAAAAATGGTCAGGGCAGATGGATTAAAGGCTATCCACGATGGGCAAAGGTAAGCTTTAAGCTTACTAGAGAAAGTTGAAGGAGAAGATTAAGAGCGAAGATCAACAGGTACAGAGTTCCAGATTGTGGGCGCTGCGTAAAAAAATGAACGTCTGCATACTGATGTGAGAATATTTGGAACAGATTGTCATCGGTGGAACGAAGTGCACGTGAGGGACGATAGAGAAAAAGAATTTCAGGTAAATACGAAGGCTTGCCAAATCGCAGAGTTTTGAAACTCAATATTGCTGTTTTATATTTTGTGCGTTGATTAACAGGGAGCCAGTGAAGACTGCGAAGTAGAGAAAGAGAGCGAGATTGAAGTCTGGAGGACTTCCAAGCACGTGCGAAAAAATTTTGGACGTGCTGCAAACGATTGAGAGAACAAGGCAACCCATATAATAATGAATTACAGTAATAATGCTTTGAATAAACTACAGATTTTGCAAGGATAGTGAAATTCAAGTAAGGTATGAACGAATTTGCCTGATCTGACAATCTTAAAGAAAGAGCCGCGAAAAACGGAAAAGATATGAGATTTCAAGTCAAGGTTTTCATCAAATATGACTCCGAGGTTTTTGGCGAATCGAGGTGTAAGAGCAAGATTTTGTAAACGAACTAAGTTATTAGTAACTTAACCTCTTTGCAAAGTAGTGCCAATTAAAAGGTATTTAGTTTTGAAAGGATTAACAGCTAGACTATTAGCATAAAACCAGGAGTAAACCTGTTTTAGATTGGATGAGGGATGAGTTAGTTTCTGATCAGAGTCATTATTAGAAAAGGAAATATACATGTTTATTTGTGTGAAAATCTATGGAAGCAAAGTGAAGCAGGTAGCTAATTGAAGTAAAGTATACAGAAAAAAACAAATGGACCTAATACAGAACCTTGTGGAACACATCATAAGAGCGATAATTCAGAAGAGCGATCTTGACCAATAAAGACTGAATGTTTATGACATGAGAGATATGATGTGAGAGGAGAAAAATCAGAATCAGAAATGTCAAAGCAGGATATTAGCCTGTTTATTATAATGTCATGGTCTATTGTGTCAAAGGCAGTAGAGAGATCTAGAAGAACCAATCAAACAATCAATAAGAATTTAACGTCCGGTTCCTCACCATCAGGAACGTCTCTCGCAGACTCTACACAAACAGGCGCCAAAGCACCATGCGATGACGACCGAGTACACAGAGACCATAAGAGAAAGCGAGATCAAAACAGTGCAAGTCCAAGAACCAAAACAAGCGGGTCAAAATATAGACCTATGGCGGGAAGAGATGGGTTTTTAGCTGGCCAAGGAAAGTCAAACCAAGGCCTGTTTATTACTCAAAGCCAAGCTAAGATCGTTATGGATACGAAGAAGATCAGTTTTAGCAGAATGGAGTTTTCTATAAGCAGATTCATAGCGAGAGAGAGAGGGAGAGAGAGTTAGAGAGAAAGAGAGAGGAAAGAATTAAGATGCCTGTATAGACGAGTATAATTACTAGAAGGCGAGAACAAAATATTACAGGTTCATAATCCAATGCATCTGGGTCAAATTTTAGACATGGCTATAACAGATGGGTTTTTAGCTTGCCCACGAAAGTACAAATACAATTACAAGATCAAAGATCTTGTGGCAGAGTTTCATATTGTCGGCGCAGAAAACATAAAAGAGCGTCTGCCGATAGCAGATTTAATGTTTGGTACAATGAGAAGATTTTACTAGAGAATCAAAGACTACGAGAGGGTTTATAGATTTATAAAAGGTCAGATACCATAGAATTTTATAAAAGCTGGTTTACCACAATTTAATCCTTTGAAAGCCAAGGAAGCTATCTTGAATTTTATTCGTTCAGAGACTGGAAGCCAGTGTAGTTTCTTAAGAAGAGAAAAATAGTGGGTTTTTAATTTTTTACATAACAGACGACACAAGAAAGAGCACTTTGTGTGTGTTGGAGGCGAATTAGAGGCTTTAAGAAGATTTTCTCTTCAATTTCCAATTTCTGGATCACTGGCTGGAGTCAGTGGCGATGTCGTTAACATGTTCGACAGCGGATCAGTTTGTGTGGGGCTCAAATCCTGGGTTCGCTCGTCACTGACAGCGCTTGCGTGTGAAGATACTTACGTAAACATTAGCTTTTATAAAATTCTATTTCCATAATGGAATATAATTATCAAATCCGACTGTCGCTTGTGAGCATCAAATATAAAGAAGTCACGGTGCTTAGCATACCGGATGAAGTGAAAGAATATGAAGTACTGTGGCTCAAGATCATAGATAAAAATACTTCAATTGTAATAGGTGCGCGATATCGCCCTCCTAATCTTAACTATAATGTAAACGTATTCTTAGAATATTTAGCAAACTGTATAGACTATTTAAGCAATTCCTGCAGTTTAATAGTTTTGGCTGGTGACTTAAATGGAATCAAAGCCAGCCATATAATAGAAAATACAGGCATACAAGATCTGGTAACTTCGCTCACTCGTGGCAATAATACATCTACCCGGAGCTCTTGTATCCAACTTTTGACCTTGACTTTGCTAACCAGTTTGCTTTTCGACCAACAGGTTCTCCCACTGCTGCCCTCATCACTCCCTTTCACAAAATATCCTCTATACTCGAAGACCAAATGTTTGTTAGAGTGATAGCTCTCGATTTCAGTAAGGCATTTGATACCGTCAAACATTCACAAATGACTTGAAAGCTTTGCACTTGAGTATTCCTGAATCTGTTAATGAGTGGACCGCTAGACTTTTATCTGACCGTTCTCATACGACCATCTTCGAAGATCAAATATCTTCTCCTAAAACAATAAATGCAAGTGTTGTCCAAGGATCTGCCATTGGTCCTCCTGCATTTATTGTTGTTTCCTCTGATCTAAGGACATTGCATTCAGCAAATTCTCTACTAATATCTGCCGATGATACATATCTCATAGTACCGTACCATCATTGCATTTTCATTTAACAGAGGTAGAATGAATGAACTTAGAAAGCTGGGCTAAAGTGAACAGAAGTGAACAGGCTAAAGTACAGCTTAACAGAAGTAAAGCTACGGAAATTAACTTTAAGTCACCTAGCTTTAAGCGTCAGACAATTGAAGTGCCCTACTTAGATGGAATAGAATAAGTCTCATATCTCAAATGTTTGGGAGTCACAATTTTGTGTAATTTTCCTTTACTTCTCACATCCAATCTTATATCCTCATGCTCAAGCAATATTTTTGTTTTATACTCCTTGCGTACCAAAGGTCTGTCTAATGAACTCCTTCAGACAGTGTTTCAGGCTTCTACTCTTAGTACTCTACGCCTCAAAATTTTGATGGGGGTCTACTAATGCTGATGATAGAAACCGCCTAGAAGAATTTTTAAGATGTGCAAAAAGGACTCGTTTCTATACGAAGAGCAAAATTTTGACAATATCTGCTTGTGAGCTACTTAGGGCAGTCTGTTACAATCCTGACCACTTGCTGGCTCCACTTTTGCCCCCAATAAACCAACATTCAAATCAAACCCGAAGAAATACGCCATACCAACAGTGCTCCTTAAATGATAAAAACTTTTTAACCCGCACGATACTAAGTGACGCTATAAAACCATAGCGGATTACTACATGATCCACTAAATATATATTGGCACATAATTATACTAAGTATTTTATTGAACATAACTAATAATTAATGTACAAGTTTGTATTTTTAAAATTCGGAATAAGCAGGCCTAAGAGCCACCTGTAGGCCTTTATTTCCGTTAATGCTTATAACTTACGCTCCTACTGCTTATTACAAATGTGATACGTGAAGATAAATAAATAATAAAATAATAATAATACAGCTAATTTAATCTTGGTTTAGAATGCATTGTTTGTATTTGCATTCTTATGACATTATCTTCTCGTATAGTGTATACTGTAATTATATTCGTATGTTCCATTTCATATGTTTGTTGTTATAGGATTGCGGTTATAGGATTGTTTTGAAATAAACGAAGATATATATCGCTTTGTGTGAATATGTTTTAGTGACATATGAAAAAGTCACTGACATTATCCTTGTACGAGGACTCACCATTTAAATCATTACTATTATATTAATAGCAGAGCAGATTGCGCATTTCTCTAGTTAGTAGAATAGTGTATGTAGGCTTACCTTGTTGTTAGTAAACACACGCAGACATCGAATGCACTCCAGCGTACAACGTTTGCTATAAATAAAACAAAAATATTAAGCGAGTGAAAGTTAAAAATAACATTATCAGATAGAATTTATATCGGAATTAGCATAATAAAGATATCTAAACTGCAAGCTCATCTGCCAAAAATTGACGATACTTAACAACTTTAACAAAAGCGCAAGTGCAGGAAAGCACTCATAAATGTCAACACTGTCTAGATAGATCCATACTACTTAATAAATTCATTTTGCATAATAACAGCTGGTAAAGCTAATGTTAACGTCAGTTTCCTCACTCGAAAGCGATGTCAGTGACGGGCCAGCTCAGTATTTGAACCCTGCACATACTGCTCCGCGGTCGAATATCTTACCGACATCGTCACTGGCTCTAGGCAGTAAATAAATAATAATTCCATAACAGAATGCTAAAAAGTAGGTAAATAAGTAGGTATACCCGTAATAAAAATCTTACTGATAAGATTGCGGCTATAAATAACAAAAATAATCTTTTTCAGAATGAGGCCAACATAGAGACTAAAATACCAACTTCCAGGGACATGGAGAGTTTTTATGGACATATTAATTCTCAACTTAAGACTGACGAATGACTGACTACTTCTCGACTTCGATGTTTTAGTAGTAAAAATCACCAGCACACTATAATTACAGCAGCTGTGCAAGAATATGAGTGGATGGTCAATGGAGCCTCTGGAATTGAAAAACCGGGATGGAAAATTGTTGGATTTCAAACTGACAAATCAGGAACCAAGGAGCAAAATCCAGATATGATTGAAAAGCTTAACTTGACCGTCGCTTGTGTTGAATTAAATGATCAGAAATATTCTGCAGATGAACCAAGAATAAATTATGCTACAAATGACTATGTAGATTTATGCGTCATGGCAGATGAATTTATGAGATAACACTATGGATTTAATCATTTAATAGGATGTATACAGATCGATATGATGAGTTATAAAAAGCTAGTTCCATTTATAGTCTTCCATATAAAGCATCAGAGTGAACCAGTCAAGTCTGATGTCATAACATAAAATTTAGCCAGAATGTTCCAGCAACTACTCATATGTATGGTACAATACTTTCAGATAGAGTACTGAAACTAACATATGATGGCCAGACATCAATTATTACCAATCATTAAATACACATTACATTTTTTTGGGAATCGAAATTTCAAACAAATTACTAATCGCGCAATCAAATTTTATCATGTAATTTAAACGAAAAACAGATTCTATAAAAAATACAGGAGAAATTCTCTCTCTCTCCCTCTCTCTCTCTCTCTCTCTTAATGCACTGACTACTACAGGCATGACCATGGAAAATAATGTCTCCAGGCTTTTCTGTCTTCCGCTTTCCTCTTCGCGTCCACACATGAGCGGATCTCTAAATCATCTTATATTCCTAATCTCGACCTGCCTCTGCCCCTATTTCCTTCCACTCTGCCTTTTATAACCTCTTTTAGTAGACTCCGCCCCCTCCCCCCTTAGAATGTGTCCTATCAAACTCTTCTTCCTATATCTTAATACATTTATCAACTGTAAATCTGCACCAACTCTCTCCAGAACCTTCTCATTTGTAACCTTTTGTGTCCAGCTAATCATTTTTATTCTTCTCCATATCCACAATCCCAATGCCTCTAGTTTCCTGATATCTTCCTTCCTTAAGGTTCGTGTGTCACATCCATACAATAGCATTCTCTAAACCTGGGTTTTCACTATCTTTATATTTGTGTGTTTCTTTAGACATTTTATTAACAGTTCTTTCCTATTATCAAAGGAATCTATTACTTGTGAAATCCCACTGTATATGTCAGTCTCACATTTAACATCAGCGGTTATAGTCTCTCTCTCTCTTAGTGCACTGCCTACTGGCAAGTCCATGGTATATAACGCTTCCACTCTTCTGTGTCTTTCGCTTTCCTCTTCCTTTCCACATATGAGTGGGTCCTTAAATCATCTAACATACCTAATCTCGGCCTGCCCCTGCCTCTTTTTCCTTCCATTCTACCTTCTATCACCTCTATTAATAGACTTTCCCCCTTAGAATGTGTCCTATCCAACTCTTCTTCCTATTTCTTAATACATTTATCAACTGTCTGTCTAAACCAACTCTCTCCAGAACTTCCTCATTTGTAACCTTTTAAGTCCAGCTAATATTGTCCATTCTTCTCCAAATCCACATTTCCAATGCCTCCGGTTTCCTAAAATCTTCCTTCATTAAGGTCCAAGTTTCACATCCATAGAATAGCGTGGTCCAAAGTAAAGTTTTCACTATCTTTATCTTTGTGTCTTTCTTCGGACTTTTTGTTAAATTTTTTTTCCTATTATCAAAGGCCGTTTTTGCTTGTGCAATCCTACAGCATATTTCAGTCTCCCAATTCCCGTCATCGGTTATAGTTTGGCCCAAATATTTGAAACTCCTTACCTGTTCCAATCAATTTCTAACCATTTATTGCGATATTAAATTCACTTTAAGTATTGGACACTCTCATAACCTTGTCTTTGTGATATTAATCTTCATGCCATATCTCAATGCCGTATCATTCAGCCTATCTATTATCTACTGCAGTCCAATCTCGCTGCACGCAACCATTCCTTGGTCATCTGCAAATCTTACATCATGTAACAATTTTCATCCTACTTTTATTCATTCTGACATGTTTTCCAGGGCTACCTCCATCATTGACTCAGCGTAAATGTTAAACAGCATCGGCGAAATGCTACAACCTTGTCTTACTCCACGTCCTGTTTCACCTTCTTCTGAGTAACCTTTGTTGGATGTTAATTGCCTTCCCTTGTTTCCGGAGCTTCCTGGTTTCTTCTACGTGTAACGCCTTCTCTTCTCATGTTTCAACTAAGTGTTTGTCGCCACTAATCTCATTCTTTTGCAGAAGCTAACAAATTTCTGACCTCTCTCCTTTCTTTTTCCTAGACCATATTTCCCAATTTCATTTCCTTCTCTCCGTTACCCGCCACCGCTTTCCAATCCCCTATAGCTATTACTTGATCCATGGCTTTGTCTCCTTTTATCATTCCTTCTATTTTTTTCGTCCATTGCTTCAATTTCCTCTTCATCTGAGGCTGATGTAGGCATGTAGATTTGGATAGGCACCATTTCTACTGGGTCTGCTTTGATCCGCATTAACAATCTGTCACTGCAATGAAGAATAGTTGTTACTCGTTCACTTAAATCCTTATCAAATATTACAGCCACACCCTTCTCTCATTTTTCTCCTCCGGAGTATATGATCCTGTACCCATCACTTACAAAATCTCCAGTTCCCAAACACTTCATTTCAATCATCCCTATGACATTTATTTTACCTTTATCCATTTCCCTTTTTACATTCTCTAACTTTCCCCTTTCACACATAATCCTCACATTCCAAGTGCCCACATTTATCCTTTTTGGGCGCATGGAGTGTCCTCTAGGTATATCTGTGAGGCACCCGAGGTGCCGACTGGTCGTGGGATTCTTGCCACCCCATCCCTAGTTTTAGGGATCCACGGGACTGGGGGCATTCATTTTTGTCGTTATATACCATTCCTTTCTTGGGGATATGCCTTTGACGAGGTGAGCCCCCTATGCCTTCCTCAGCTTCCTCGGTTATAGTATGACCCAAGAAACAAAAAAACTGCTTACCTGTTTCAATTTTGAACCATTTATTGTTTTATAAAATGCCCTTTTTTCATTTTATTATGGGAAAACTCTCATCACTTCTGTATCCTTGATGTTTATCTTCCTGCTATATTTCAATGCCGTATCATTCAGTCTATCTATTATCTTCTGCAGTCCAGGCTCGCTGCCCGCAACCATTCCTTGGTCATCTGCAAATCTTACATCTTGTAACAATTTTCATCCTACTTTTATTCCTTCTTCCATGTCCACCATGGCTACCTCCATCATTGCCTCAGCGTAAATGTTAAACAGCAGCGGCGTAATGCTACAACCTTGTCTTACTCCACGTCCTATCTCACCTTCTTTTGAGTATTCTTGCTTTATTTTTTTATATTGCTTTATTTATACTGCTCTTTGATTCAAGTACATGTTTAACATTAGTCTTCACTCTCTCTCCAGTCAATTTCTATTCTTTTCAAAATATTCATCATCGTTATCCAAATAATCCAAATCTTCTTTTACAAATGACCTGCATTACCCCTCTTGCTTCTCATGTGCCGCATCTTTTATTAAAACCAAATTGTGTCCTGCTCAGTATCATTTCTGCTTTCGACTGAAAGCTATTATTTATTATCTTTAATGAGATCTTCGATGCATGAGGTTCTGATTGTTATAATACTGATTGTTCTGTTACCGAACTCTCCACAGCATTGGCTTTTTTAGAATTGTGATAATCACAGACTTGGTAAAGTCGTCTGGTCAAAGACCTATATTGTACACTTTCATACATACTTTAACTAACTTAGTGAGTGTTTCTCCTTCCAACACTTTCAAGAATTATGCTGGAATATCATCTATTCCGGCTGCCTTCCCCTTCTTTATGTTGTTAATTGCAGATTAAATTTCCTCTATCATTATATAGGGGCCCCTTTTATCGTCTTATATTACATTTGCTTCAAATTTAAAATCATCTTGAACTGGCTTCCCAGACTTATCATCCAATTCCTCTATATATTCTCTCTATCTTTCTTTAACTTTTTCCAGCTCTGTCTTCAATTACCCATCTTTACTCACAATACTAATGTCCTTTGCATCTCCTTTCTTTTACTTATCGGTTCTTGTCAGTGTCCTGACTTCCTGGTACAATATTTCTGACCTCCTTCTTCTATCACATTCTGCTAAATCCTCACATTTTACACTCTACCAATTATCTTTTGCTTTGTAGGTAATTCTTCTAAGTTCATTGTTTAAGCTTCTATATTTCCTACGGCCAAGACTCGTGTCAATACTTTTCAATTTCCTCCCTTTCATCCATTTTGCCTAACCTTTCACTTGTGATCCAAGGTTTTTAGCTGTTTTTGATTCTGTTTTGGCCTACAGGAGATGTTAACTGTTACTAGTAGCAAAGTGCAGATTGCTGTTTGTAGGGTATGAGTATGTACAATGTCAAGATTCACAACCAACTCACACGTTGGTCGGGACATGTTTATTAGGGTGTTATCGGCATTTGGAAATTCAGTCGGAAAATTACATTTACCTACAAGACAATGAGAGTATGTACCAAACGGATCATTTAATGATCTAAATTAAGTATTCATATTGCGGTTCAGGCACAAAGTATGAACAAAGAAATCGTGAAGACTTTTGAGGAATAAGTGAGTTTGAAGGCATGTGTAAATTGCATTACCAGTTTTATACTGCAAATCCCGATACTACCAGTTGAAATATCAACGACAAGGCCCTAGGTCATCGATCATAGGAGATTTCTAATGTTTCAATATTTGATAGTACGCAAAGAAATATGGCTCAAATAGTAGACCATATCATGAAAAGTAAGGCAACGTTTGGTCTATGACAGTCAAAAAACGCAAAGAGAGGTCCAGCGAAGCGCCAGTTGTTGGGCCCTTTGAAGAATTAGCAAGCGAATTACACAAAACCGATTAACAAAAAATATACGAGACGGCAAGTCAATGTGTTTAAAGTAGACGATGTATGGGGTGATGATTTAGTAGAAATTCAGGAATGGAGCAGGGTTAAAAAGGGCTACATATACATGAGTGACGTCATTTATGAGTTTTCTAAGCACGCATGGATTATTCCTTTGAAAGACAAGAGAGGTGAAACAACTGCAGAGACATTTAAACTAATAGTGTCATCATCTGGAAGAAAGCCTAGACATTTAAGGCTTGATCAGGGCAAATAATTTTATTACAAGAACATAGAAGGTTGGTTCAAGAAAAGTAATTTTACAGTATCTACTCTAGGTTTGGAGAACATAAATCATCAGTTGTTGAGCCCTTCAATAGCAGCATCAAGGAAAAAATGTGTAAAATATTTACGACTGAAAATACGAGAATTGAATTGATATCATTAACGATTTAATTGCCGAGCATAACAACACAAAGCATTCAACCATAAAAGTGACTCCAACTGGGGCTAGTAAAAGCGAAAACTAAGCATTTATTATAAACAGTAGGAAGTGTAGAATTATAGAAAATAACATAAGTCGAAAATTTGACGTTGGTGATAGGGTTCGAATTAGTCGGATTAAAGGTGTGTTTGAAAAGGGATTCCTACCCAAGTGGTCGGCTGAGGATATTTACGTGGTAGTCAAAGTAAAATATACATCGCCTGAGACGTATATATGTATATCAGTTAGGTGAGGTATTTATACGGGAAAAGATTAAAGGTGTTGAACGTGCCTTGGTTGAATGGGTGGATTACAGTAAGAAATTTAATATATGCATTCCCCTACAACACTTTGAAAGTGTTTAGAGATCTAAAATTTTGTAAATTAAAATAATAATTGAACTTTGGTTTAAATGTATTTTCTTAAATATATAAAATGACAACTACAAACTCAAACTGGCAAATACTCAAGTTTCGAAATCTTCAAGCTGGAGATAGATATATTATAAATGTATGGAACCCATAGATACAATATAGGGCAAATCATATGTACTATACGTTATTCAAAAATGAGGATGATAGCTCTATAAAAATATGGTCCATTAAAAAGATTACTGATTATATTAAACAGAAAAATTAGGAAAAGAAGCCTCACAGATTTGAGTTTACGGTAACAGAAATCAATTTCGGAAAATATAAATAAATGTTAAATGCAGAGATTGACGGTTTCAATACAGACTGCTATGATGCTGGGGTTGTATGGTTATAAGGAATTATTTTCAAACCAAATTTGGTTTGAAATAAATACATATTTTAGTGAGTCTTTATAACAAAGTTCGGTACCAACTCTTGTGTGTCGTAAAAAGTTGGTTGGAAATTTCTTATTTCCTGTGTGTTCTATAAAGTTGGTCTTCAGCAAACATTTGCTGCACGTTTTATATATTCATTTAATCTATAATAATCATACGCAAAAGTATGTATTCCACCATCTGTAGTTACTCGCTTGTCGTCATCAGAGCTGAGAGCAACTTTATTTACTTCCTCAGTATACAATTCGTGCAAGTAAGATCTGATGACGTTCATTCTTCTAATGTGATCTCTTTTCTGAAAAAGACAATCCCTATAGTCATCATGTGTTATTGACCTCTCAACAACATTCTTTTTAACACCTTTACAATTCTTGTGCTCTTTTCACCTGTTAATCTACAAGAGTACAGCTGTGCTCTCAATCCAACAAATTGTTAAATCTCCTTTCATCAAGCTTTGTCTTTAAATATCCCACTGACTTTTTATAAACTCCAGTTCAAATGCCTGATGGGTGATCCTTAGGGTTCTCACTAGTGTAAAATTTGAGTTTGAAATCTGTCAGGGTTCGTACTTCTAGCTATGGAAGCGTACTTATGGAATCAATATGCTTTATTGAATTGTTGTATTGCTGTTGCTGTCGCGCGTAGCTGCGAAGAAGATAATGCGGTTTGTTGTGAGCGATGTTCGGGGACTTGGATGTTTGATGTCATGGCGTGTTAGTTAGATTTAGTTTGTAAGAGACTTTCCAAGTCAATTGTTGAGTTATAGATGATAGCACCAGGATACTAGTCGTAGATATTTTAGTTTATAGTACCAGGATACTATTGGTGTAGTTATAGTGGAGTGTCAGTGAGTTTTATAAGTACAGTAGCGTATAGCAGGGTTTTATATTAGTAGTACGCTAGTTTTTGTTCTAATTTCACGATAACACCAAGCTGCATAGTTTAGTTCTAGCCCAGTCGTCTAGACTATAAATTAGTAATAGTAGTTGTTTTAAGGGTGGTTCTTTAAAGTTATAGTTTAGCTATGTTGTATTGAGTAGGAGGTTTTACAGTGTTGAATTTGATTAGGAGGTATGAATTGCGATTTTGTACTATGTTTGGTTCTGAGTTTATTATGCCATCAATTATGTATTAGTGTTCTTATTTTATTGTATTAAATACTACTTTCTTACTTAATTTCTGAACACTGATTTTGTTATGTTTTAATTAGTTTAGTCTATACTGAGTTTATCGAGGCCAGAGTAGGGTTTAACATTTGTGTCTGACAATTTGTGACTCAGACTTAGATCCTGTTCTGACAACATCATTAGATATGTCTGTGTAAAAGTCATCCGTCTGTATTTCATACATCAACGAATCCGTGTCCGTAAACAACAGCGTAGAATTATCATAACATTTGGTCTTTTCATAATAATAGTGAAAGTCGTACATCAAAGTTTTACTTAAATCTAATATTGCCATACCTATGTAAATAGGCTTATTATAAAGTAATTTTGTGTTTCTCATATGCACACCAATGAGATTTTCGTCAAATAATGTCGTTCGGTCATAGTACGGCTTTGCAGCTAATTCAATGGCTTTCTTTCTACCACACACCAATTTGAAATCTATTGTGTTTTCAATATGCTCCATGGTCTTACCAAATACACTACTGTCATTAATTTGAAGAAATCTTTCTCAAAATCGTTAATAGCCTTGGTTCTTAGCTGGGTGCTAAATTTAATGTATGTGTTAAGCCATGGACTTCCTTCAGATTTTATACCTCAGTGTATTTTAGTAATTTTCAGTCCTAAGCTTTCAAACAATTTCAAATTTTCATAATGTAATATGTCCTTTGTTTTATCATTCAAATTAGGTATAAGTTTATCCACTTCATTCACTTTCTGAATCTCGGGCGCTAAAGGACAGTCATTACGGTTATATGGCAGTGTGGTGGAATATTCTAAGTTAACTTCAAGGATACCACTACCATCGTTCCATTTTTCCAGTTCTTCATCGGCCATCCATTCGAACCGGTGTGTGGGTTACTTATCGAGGCTTAGAGGGTTACTTATAGCGAATCCACATGATAAATTTAGAAGGTTCATTGACGTCAAAGTTCTCTCCCATGTATTTATTATTAGCTTTGGCATATCTGTTTGATACAGTGCTTACGCCGCCTCTAATAACATATTTAATCATCAGCAGCATAGCATACTCGCTTTAGAATTCAAGCTCGACGTCAGTCAACTTTAAAGCTGCATCCCATGCCAACCCTGGCGAAGAGTAATACCACGCAGGGTCTAATTTATAGTCGGCCATACAAAAATCTCTAAAATTTACTAACACATCTGTTAGTAAAAACACATCAGACATATTGTACAAGTTGTGATAGCCTCGAAAAGTTTTACATCCAAACTCTCTCCAAACAGTCTGTGCATGTTCGTAGTCTTCATAGCTAATACCGACATCGTGGAGTTTTTAGTAGAATGCCTCCTTTGGCAGTAGTATAATTTCATTAAGTCTTTCTAAAGAACTAACATAGTCGTATGGGTAAACTCCTTTTCTCAAAAGCTTGTCCAACTGCTTTCCAGCGTAGTTCCTTCCAATATTTTTATACTGATCCTTACTTAGGCTTTTTGAAAGTGTGTCAAAACTCAAAGCCTTAAACCTAAAGCAAATCTCTTTT
Organism: Enchytraeus crypticus; assembly: GCA_905160935.1. Taxonomy (NCBI): domain Eukaryota; kingdom Metazoa; phylum Annelida; class Clitellata; order Enchytraeida; family Enchytraeidae; genus Enchytraeus; species Enchytraeus crypticus. Next base: position 341,362 of record CAJHZI010000814.1, on the reverse strand, counting down.
CACTTTGACTTTCATACCTTCTTTATTATAAAACTCGTCAACCAACACTTCCCTACAGAAGCTGATGTACTTTTCTTCATTACACGGAATACAAATAATGTTTCCACCTGCCAACTTCTTTATAAATAAATGACTGTCATGTTGGAGAAATTGTGACTACTGGAAATTATTTAGGAATTTCGTAATCCAAACAGCAATTATTGTACGCTGAGCCTCCGAATTAACCAGAGAGATATACCAGAATTTACCAGAACCGCTACCATCTTTCGTCATTTCAATCCTTAGTCAAACTTAGGTAGCAGGAACACGCGAAGAAAGCCAAGAACTTAATTCAATCCCCAATCATGCATGATTACAACATCCAGCTTGTTTTTAAAACTATTTACCGACACCGCATTCACAATCTCCTCACTCAAAGAGTTCGACCTATAAATCAGCCTATGAGAAAAAGAAACTTTTCTAAGTCTGTCCCAACACTAGGCTTAAACAACTTATAGCTATGACCTCTCAAACCATTACTGGAGAAATTGAATGATCTGTTGCTCTTAATTCTGTAAGCCATGCATTATTTTATAAACCTCTACAAAATCGCCGCTAATTCTCCTAGCTTCTAGGGTTGTCAGTTGAACTGCCCTTAGCCTCTCCTCATACCCTAATGCTTTGAATCCCCTAGTAGTTCTTAATGCTCTTCTTTGCACTGCTTCAATAAGTTCAATATCCTTCCTGTAGTGTGGTCTCCACACTGACATACAATACTCCAGATGACGTCGAATCATTGTTTTAAGATTTATAAAATCATAAAACAATGCTTATATCTCTACTTTTGAATGTTCTCTTTAGTAATCCTAAGGTCCTATCGGCTGCATTAACAGCCACAGTAAATTGTTTCTTCACTTTGAGGTCCTGGCTAAATATTACCCCTAAATCCTTCTCCTCACTCACTCACCTGCAGTATCCTCACTCACCTGCAGTATCTCATTATTTATAATATATTCATTATTAGGGTTATATTTACCTAAGTGAATTCCCTTACACTTGTCCACATTGAATTCTAAGCCCCATTCTTGGGACCACTTACTTAGCACGTGAAAGTCCCGAACCATACTGTCACTTTGTTTTTTAATACCAACTTTTCCAAGTAGTTTTGTAGCATCAGCAAACTTTAAGATCGTATTAAATATTTCTGTATCTACATCACTTATGAAGATCAGCAAGAATATAGGCCCCAACACTGAACCCCGTGCAACCCGAAGTTACCTCCACTCAACCTGATTTAGCTTCACCCAGCGTAACCCTCTGCTTCCTCCCCTTTCTTCTACCGATCTTCTATATATTTGTATAACTTCCCATCTATTCCTCAATGCTTAATATTAATACTAAATAACATGCACCATGGGGCCTCCTTAATAACCCCCTTAAGCAACTCATCCATAATCAAAATAAATAAATACGGACTTATGGCTGATCCTTGATGTAGCCCGATTTTCACCTCAAAACTCTCCGATTGTCCACCAAACTTCCTTGTCCACCATTTTCCTACCACCCTTCACTACACCTAGCACTTTCCTACAGCATTGTCTAACTTTGTTAGATATTACAACCCATATGTCATTAGCTGATCCCTCTAAAGTCCATTCAACTTCAGTCTCCAACTTCATCTTCAATTCCACTTCTTTTTCCATTGTTCTTCCCCATTTTACCGTTTCAATACCTGATTTTCTTTTTCTAATCTTCATACTCACCCACACAAAATCCAAAACAACTGGTTCATGAAGTTCTATTTCCCATTCTCCTCTAATAAATTTGCAATCCTTACATTTAGCTTCGTCCTACCTCCGTATCAACAAAAAATCTATTTGTGATTGCCCTTGACTTGCTGCATGAGTGACTAAATGCTGCTCTATCATCTCAAGCAGAGTATTGCATATAACTAGATCATGGGCTACTGTAGCTTCCAATATTGCCATATCCTCCTTGTTACTCTCACTGAACCCAAATCCACCATGCGCCACCCTATATTCCAGCCCATACTACCCTACATGCCCATTTAAATCACCTCCCACTACCAATCTTTCCCCCACATCACACTCCCTCAACAATTCGTCAAACTCCTCCCAGAATCTTTGCTTCTCCTCCCCTCCACAGCCAACTTGAGGAGCATAAACACTTAACACATTTAATCTCTCACCTCAAACACAAGTTTTACTAACATCAACCTACTACCTTTCCTTTTTAGCTCTACCACCCCCATCGACATCCTCACATTCAGCATTACTCCAACTCCATTCCTACGGCTACTTTCTCTTACATACCACAGCTTATATCCATCACCCGTAAACCTCGACCTAGCCCCCTTCCACCTGGTGTCCTGTACACAGCACAAATCTACCCTTCTCCTCTTCAACATTGCCGCAACTTCTATACCCTTCTCCGTCATTGATCCTACATTTTGTGTTGGGAACCTGATATTGCCTGACGAGAGATTTCGCATAATATCGATCTGGGTGGCCCTTCAGATCTTCCCCACCCCTTCCGGGCGCGATTAACCTTGTCGTCTGGGGCCCCGTCGCCGTGCTCTGAGACTTTTGATGTTTATCCATTCGTTTAAGTTTTTGTAGCAATTTTTGGTTCAGCCCAATTGAAGACATTATAATCTATGCTCGTACAAGTACGGTTAACAATGTTATACTACTTAATATTAGACTATAATTATTTTGAAAAGTCATTCAACCTTAAACCAGTCATCAATCTAGAAACTAAAGTATAGGCTTGCCGAATTCGGAATACGTGCTACCAATAAACCAACAGGCGCATATGTTAAGAAAAGACAAAACAAATCAAGACTGTAGTTATGTTTCTCTAAGCAAAGAGCAACAGAAATTGTGAAGCATATCTTTCATGATGGGATACATTTATCGATCAAAAAAGGTCATAAGTTTGACCCGCTTGCCTTGAATCTTATCTCGCTATCCCCTGTGGTCTTTGCGTACTCCGTCGTCATCGTGTGGTGTTTTGGTACCTGTTTGTGCAGAGTCAGCAAGAGACGTCCCTGACATTGTCTTATGGCGACGAACCCAACCTTAAATTTTAATTGATAGATTGATTGATTGATAAGCATAATCATTAGAATGAGCCAGTGGCAAGAACGGAAACGAAGAGCAGGTACATGACATCGATCATGCCAATTGCTCATTTATTCAGTGGAATGATCGGTACTTACCTACCGATCATGCCACTAGCTCATTCTAACGGATATGCGAATATGATCAACATAGTAAGTTTATCCCATCATGAAAAATTTGCTACACACTTTCTTAAGTTTTAGGTTAGATAGATATAATTTCTGAGGTGATTTGCTTTGTCTTTCTTTACCATCTGCAGCTGGTCGGTTCATACGTAAGATGTATGCCGAACTTATTTAGTCTCGCCCGTCACAGTTATCCGATTCAACGATGAAACCTAAGATGTCAAAACTCTGCTATAGCCTGAGTCACTTAGCTTTGGCTAGAATTAAGAAAGACTTTTAAAAATGTAAATCTTTCATCATGAAATCATTATATTGAAAACTACTTCAGATTGCATATGTAAAATACTTGCTTTCTCAAGCCATTCATCAATGCATCAAGTATTAGGTGTCGTTCTAGAGCAAAACACTATATAAACAAATGTTATTTGAAGAACTAAACTTACTCGTCTGAGCAGTATATGAGAATATTGAGAATACTGTTCAGTCCTTGACTGTTGCCGAAATCTTTCACCCAACTGTTTCCAAACATACAAAATAAATAATAAATGCATGCATATCATTATCCTACAAAGTATTACTATTGGAAGCCTGCACAGCCACGAAGAAAGAACATCTTAGGTTAGGTTAGGGGTTGGCTACTAGAGCCGAATAAGGCCTGAGTCATGGATTAAATGGGGTAGGGGAAACAATGCAGGGACGTCACCAATTTTAATATACCTCCGTTTTCCTAATACTCATTTAACATTAATAAAAAATTTATCACTAACAATACCATTATATTAACGGCTGATATAACTTCACTCTATGCAAATATTGATGCTAGTTATACTATGCGAACCGTACATAGAAAGTTTGAGGGGAGAAGGGATAAACCATGCCGAACATTTTTTTAAATCCTAGAACACACCTAGTTTAATAACGACTTCAGTTTCAATGGCAAACATTATTTACAAATTACAGGCATACCAATGAATAACAAGTATGCCCTGCCCCAGGCTTAGCCAATATATATACAGTACAACTCTCGTAATAAGAGCGCGACAAGGGTGAGTCTCTCGTTAGTCACGCCGTACTCCTGCGCGAACCACGCGAGAATCTGAGCTATATATATCGGCCCTATATATGTATGTGTATATATATATATATATATATATATATATATATATATATATATATCATCCACAATAAATGCACTCTAAATAACTTATATATTATATACATGTGCATACAAATCTACATTATATATATATATACAATGCCTATACATATACACGTATTGTATATATAGTACTTTAATTTTATGATTTACATATGTATGTATATATATATATAATTTATATTTATGATATATATATATATATATATATATATATATATATATATATATATATATATATATATTATATATATTTAATTTAGTAGTGTATATATATATATATATATATATATATATATATATATATATATATATATATATATTGTAGTGTTCTTCCTTCGGATGAACACTCCCCTGGTCAGTGGGATAGCCTTGTGTGTGAGTTAGCTATCGATACACGTGTGACCAGTGAACCGTGGAGGTTAGGATAGGCTGATTTAGTTAGATTACCTTGAGGAACAGAGAGAGTTACGATTTAGCAGTCGGCAGCGACCTTTTCGGAGGTGTTGAACAGTCATGTTTATGTTAGCCTCGTGAGATTCATAAGTTTGAATTCGTCTCGCCAGGATCTTACGGACTCGTAAGGTAACCTCCATTTGTACAGAACTTGTATTGGGTTACAAATTTGTAGGGCTTAACTTTATATTCTGTGCTTTAATATAATGTTATTGCAATGTAGGTTATTATTGCAATCGCGGCTTTCATCTGAATCTGATTGCAGGTCACGCTGGCTACCAGTGAGCGTTTAATTGGGGGGTTCAAGTTAATCGATAATTTAGTTTAGACTGACAAGTCGTTGCCGTTGGCATTAATCTAGCGTACTCTGAATGTGAATTTTGATAATAAAAACAGTCTAAAATGGAACATCTGTGTGAGTCTGATACTGCGTAATATCTCTGCTCTCGGTCTCTTCCTCTATCTATCTCCCATATCTCGTTAATATTCTCCTTGCGTTCCATATCTTTCTTAACTGATTTGCATATCTTTCTAGAATAATAGTTTCACTTCTTTCCCTTCCCTGCCGGGTGCAGTAATAAAATAAATATAACATGGTGCTACTTGTTATGGATGCGCTACTTTCACCTCTGGATTTGATTTAATGGGCCTTTGGGTAAATTGAATTTAGTGATGAAAGCCTCTATTAGTTAGTTATAATTATTTATACGTTGCAAGGGAAACGATATTCACTGCGGTTACCAGATATATCAGTTATATTCTTTGAATTAAAAATTATATTAATAGTAATTAAATTAAAATAAGCGATATATATTTTTTAAAATAAATTTAGGGTGCAGCCATTGCCCCTTTGGCATGGCATATAGGTGCTGTTCGTGGCTTAACCAAGAATAACCGACGTGCATAGTCGGGTTGTCCAGTTCAAGCTAGCCTATGAGATAGCACAGTGAACGACTGCGCCGCTGTGAGGTCATTGAGATTTTGTCACTGATTTTGCGTAAAAGTTAACATAGTTTAATGCGTGAATTTTATTGCGGAATTTATTGTAAGGTAATAATATAACAATAATGCCTATTGTATAAGAAATTGAAAGATATTTCGAATACATATGTACGTTGAATATACATGTACATCGGTTAGTAGTAGTTAGTAGAGACTCGTAGTTAGTATCGTCAACAGAAGCAACGTTACTGACAGTTAGCCAAATACAGACAGATTGACAGACAGAGCGTCTGATTGACTAATCTGATGGACAGACAGATTGACAGACTGAGTGTCAGATTGATTAATCTGATAGACAGACAGATAGACAGACTGAGTGTCTGACTAATCTGATAGACAGACAGATTGACAGACAGAGTGTCTGATTGACTAATCTGATAGACAGACAGACAGGGGTCAGACAGACAGACAAATATACAGTCAGGGTGTCTGACGATTCGACAGACATATACAAGTAAGTAATTAGGACGTCATTTGTCTGTACACAGACAGGGGTCAGACAATTGGACAATTATAGTGCAAGTGGTTATTAAAGGACAATTGTAAATTAGGACAATTAGGAACTAGGACAAACACTGAATCAGTAAATAATTGCGTGGGTAGTTCATGTAATAACGATAAATAATTACATGGTTATTTGTTGTAATAGCAATAAAAAAGTAAGTGGTTAGTTCGTCTAACAATAACAGGTACACAAGGTTTGGTATTTAATAAGAGTCAACAATAACAAGACAATTATAGAATAATAAATAATTACTTGATTTGTTTGATGAATAACAGGTAAACAATAACAAGCACAATAACAATGACAATAAATAGCAACAACACAGTATACAATACAGCATACACTAACAACATACAAGTCAGCTTACAATAATAATATACCAAATGCAATAATATATGAAAATATTAACAAATACAAAGAGTATATAATAATATACAAATACATTAGACGTTAGTAATATACATGTACAGTTATGCTATTCAGTCACAATAATACTATACAGATACAATACACACATATAATAATATTATACACTGTATAAGGTTCAACAGTATACATAAACAACTATATAATACATAAATATAAGTATACATTATAAAAGTATATAAAGACAATAATAGTATACAGCTATACATATACAACATAATTATACAATCATACAATACAATAAACTGGTAGTTACTTAATGTAAGGGTAATATTAGGAGTTAGTAATTTAATTTAATTTGGGACTTAGCAAACTTTAAATGTAATTGAATTTATAGATCAGTTGAGTTTAATTTTGCAGGAAGATATAATTAATTAATATAAGGAAATATATTAATTGCGTTATAATAAATAATAAATTTAATTTGGCAGGTTGATATAATTAATAATATTATATTGATTTATTGAATATGCAACAGTAAAGTATAATTAAGTGTTGTTGGCGATAATTGATAGTAATACAGTAACACAAGAGTAACATAACAGTAACAGGTAACAAGAAGTTAACCAAGTAACGATAAGTGAACAGTAGTAACTTAATAAGTTAACAAGATAACACTAAGGAGTACAGGTAACAGTGAGTGATGCAGGTAGCATTAAGTAACAATAAGTAACTACAGTAACTTGTAACATAAACATGGAACATTAAGCAGTAATATGTAAGAAGTAACAAGTAACAAGTGCAGATATTTATAACAAGGTTTTACAATAACACGGTTAGCATAACAGCAGGTATATAACAAACCGTTAATTGTTTGTTAGTTTTGTGGCATAGTGACAATTCAGGAAAAACGTATTGACATAGTGACAACAAAGTGTTAACTGTGTAACAGCATACCAGCATAGCTATAACATAGTATTAACAGTGTGATAGTATTGTGATACTAAAGTGCAACGTACGATAAGGTGATAACAGAGTAATATAGTGATAACGTGATAACGAAAGGTAGACATAATACATTGATAACGTGATGACACAGTTCTAAACTGATAACAAAGTGACTAAACGATAACATAACGATTAGGTGTTAATGTGATAACATAGTGAAAACGTGATAACAGGGATAAAGCGATAGCGTGATAAAAAGTGAGAAAGTGATAACAAATTGATAAAGTGATAACAAGTGATAACGTTATGACACAGTTATAAACTGATAACACAGTGATAATGTTTTAACATATTGATAAGGTGATAACGCAGTGATCACGTGATGGCACATTGATAAAGTGTAGGTCATATAACACAGTGATAAGGTGATAACACAGTGATAACGTGATAACACGGTGATAAGTATAACAGTGAGTTAACATAGCTATAACGTAGTGTTAACAAAGGATAACACGTGTTAATAAAGAGTTGGCATAGTGACAATAAAGTGTCAAGAGGGTGACAATAGTGATAGCTAACAACAAGTTAATTAACAATCAATCAAAACATAGTGACATAACACGTTCAAACGTCAGTCAAAAGTTCAAACGCTCAGCTTTAGAAGGAATTAACAGACGAAATGACGGTTTATTCCGAAGACGAGGTAAATTTGGACATAACAATAATTCAGAGCTTGATACTGCAACTAAAACTACGAAACGGGACAAAAGACAATTAAGATCTAATTTAACCTCTACTGACAAACGGCCAACGAAGACCAAGGATAAGACGACAAAGGCTACATGAGCTAAAAAGACTGACAGAGACTTTTCTGTGGCTAACAAACCTGAGATTGGGAAAAAAGGACTGTCTCGAGTTACAGTTCAGCGTAGTGCTGATACCAATCTAGCACAGGTGGATAGACAGTTGTCGTTGTCTTCTGTGGACAACGTTCAGGATTATATTCTTGGCACATACGGAAGAGCAACTAGACAGGTTTTGAGCGATAGTCAATCAACTGAGGTAAGTGTTACTAATCAGTTAATCAATATTTGTGCTGTTCCGGTAATGCAATCAGACCTTTCCGGGGCATGACATCAGAGTGTCCAGCACAGTGGATACAGAATGTCCATTGGTATATTCAGTCAATGAATATTACTAATGAGAAGCAGCGCATGACAATTGAAATCATGAATTTAGCAAATGGAGCCACAATCTGGACTCGAGATTTGAATCTTGAGCATCCAAACAGACCAAATCATATTGCATCTTTTGACCAGTTCCGAACCGCATTTCCAGCTAGGTCTAGCATGCCTGAAAGCACGAGGTGGCAAGCATTAGCAGACATCTACAAGCGATCACAATTATCCAGTGAAACTACTGAGCAATACGTAAATGTGATTAGGTCACTAGCCAGGACTTGTAATGCAAGCGAAGATGAGACACGCAGTGCGGTACTTGCAGGTCTCAGACCGGCGGTAAAACAAGCGCTGAGACACCATACGATAAACACTATACAAGATATTATCATGTATGGGTCCATTGGTAACGACGTAGATCCGTTTTCCTCGCAATCCTTTTTTGCGAAACAATTTGCTAAGTTCACCACCGAGATAAGCAATCGATTTAAAACAATCGAGGCAACGCATGCGAATAATGTGTGCACGGTTTCAAATAAGCAATATAATTCTGAGGCAAGCTTTGTTAACTTTAGGAGTAATAATAGACGTCAAAATTCAGTTAATCCGAGATCGGATTACGCGGGAGTTAACGTTCTGCAGCAGCCTCTACCTGCCTGTACACAGGCGTGCGATCGCTGTGGTTTACCACATGGAGCTGATCAGACATATTATGCAAAGAATGCTAAATGTCATCGATTCTCATACATCGGACATTACTCACGAAAATGCCGCACTCGATTTAAAAATTGACAGGATCGCTGCTATCGGTCAAAAACGCATAGCAAGCAAACTTTCGTTAACGGTAGTGAAACGAATAAAGTTAATGCGGTTAATGACAATAACGTTACAAATGTTAATGTAAATAATGTGATGGAGGAGAAATTTTCTTCTATGTTAAGATTAAAGATATCTGGTGTTTTTTGCACGATTCTTATTGACTCTGGGGCGTATCATTCAATAATTGATGAATTGTTCTTTTCTAAGATTGAGCACAAACTTCTTCCTCTTGAAGATAGAGACCCTACCTTTCTGGTCTCAGCGTCTGGTAACAAAATGTTTGTTTTGGGTAAAGTTTGTCTTGAACTTTCTTTCGATGGTATCTCAGTGAAACAAGTTTTTCTTGTGGTTAAGAACCTCAGTGTTCAATGTTTGTTAGGTCTGGATGCTTTGAGACAACATGAAATAATTTGTAACTATAGATCTGGAAATGTATCGATTTTAGGTGGAAAGGTTCAGTTAAAATTTCTGAACGCAGCAAATTACGTAGGTCTTGTGCGTGTTGCTACTAATACTGTAATTAATGCGAAATCCTATACAGGGTGAGTAAAGAAAAGAGATAACACCTGCAAAAAGTTTGCATATCTCAGGCTATTGTTAATATTTTCAAATAAAACTTTTACCAACTACTAAAGGACTAATTTCTGATGGGCTGGCCAATTTTCATCCATTTTGGTACATAAATTGGCTAGTTATGCAAGTTTCAGCAGAGCAACCCCCTCATTTTTACCTAAAAATGGCGTAAAGCTCCTCGAGTAGTTCTGTCTGGCTTTTAGGCTTCGGCTGGTGTTTCTGTTAAGAGTTGCAGCATGGTTCCACAGATATTGTAATCCAGAGGATTATGATCGGATGAGTTTGGAGGCAATTCATTCTTCTCGATGAAATCCGGGTTTCTCTCGCTGATCCATTCCTGTGCACGACGAGATGCATGAGCCTGAGCACCATTCTGTTGAAAGATGAAACCTTTTGGTAGAAGAGCCTAGCAATTATCAAACAGCTCCGGAAGCAAAGTTTTGACGTAATACTGAGAGTTCACCTTTACCTTCTCGTCAATGAAGTGCAATCTGCCCTAACCATTGTAGCAAACGCCATTTGTAGGTAAAAATGGGGGGGTTGCTCTGCTGAAACTTGCATAACTAGCCAATCTATGTACCAAAATGGATGAAAATTGGCCAGCCCATCAGAAATTAGTCCTTTAGTAAATGCTAAAAGTTTTATTTGAAAATATTAACAATAACCTGAGATATTCAAACTTTTTGCAGGTGTTATCATTTTTTTACTCACCCAGTAGATATGTCAAAGTAGCATGCAAATAAAGATTTAACGTGAACAGTATTATCATGCCTTTATCGGTGCAACCCGAAGGCGTTGTGATTCAAAATAAAAGATAACGTAAACTTTCTGATACCGGTTATATTAAATTGCAGAATTATGGCAATAGAGTGTTTAAGTTAAGACAAGGAGCGCCTACAGCCGTTTTATTGGCTGAAGTGCAAGTTAGAGATACAGAGAGTATAATATCTGTTTGGTCGCATGATAGTGATGCGTGTTCTAAAAGCATAAGTTCTGCAAATAAGAAAATCTTTGATTGTAATAATAAACATTACAATCACGTTTCTGATTGTGATAATGTATTAAGGAATTCACGCGATGATTCTGTTAAAAGATGTGGTGCTAATATTAATGCTGGACAGGTTGATAGTCGTAAATCTGATATATCTAATGTGCAAGATGTTTGCACCGTTAAAGCTGATAAAGATGTTAAGACCAGCAGTAACGTTAACGCTAATGCTAAATCTGTTTCTGCTAAATGTGTTAATACGGATGCAATTTGCTTGTGCAACAAATTGGTCGGTACAGACGTGATAAAATTATGCAGTAAATCAGTTTCTACTGAGAGCGTTTGTTTGCAGGTTGCTTGCACTCAAACATGCGATCAGATAGAGCTAGGTAACACTGATAATGTGGTTGCTAATGACTATTTTTCTAATAACGATGATGTTGAAGATGGATGATATTGATTTAAATTTTGAGTCGGATAGTTTGAATGATATTAGTGGTGAAAGGGAGACAGATACGCCTAAATTAGCCATCAGAAGTGATAGTATTAGTTTGTTGACGGTTCCCAGAGCTCACTTAGTGGAAGTAACTGCAGAAATTCACGCGACCTCAGAAAATGTAAGGAGTGATCAGGAGAAAGATTTGAATCTATTAGCAAGAGTGATGTCGTATTTGTTGAGACACGGTGAAAAAGAACATGGAGTAGAAATAGGCGAGGATGGATTTATGTTAGTAGAGGATCTGTTAAGGTTTGAGGCCTTAAAGGGGAAATTTGTTGAAGGTGATGTAAGAAGGGTTGGACAAGAAAGGAGGACAAGAAGGGTAGGTTTGGAATCAAATAAAATGAATTGGACAAGACCATGGTCAGAGCCAATCAAGGCCATTCGTTCATGTATGTTGGCTAGTGGTTTGATCAGTAAAGGGTCAAGTGCGTATGCTACATGTGCTTGTCAAGAAATCCAATGGTAAGTTTCGCATGGTGTATGACATGAGAAGCATAAATATTCAATTACGCGATGACACATTCTTACCGTTCACATTGCAGGAATCAATTAAAAAAATAGTTGACGTTGGTTCGAAGGTGTTCTCAGTTTTTGACCTCAGATCGGCATATTCACAAATCCAGATTTGTGAAAGAGACAGACGTCTTTTAGCTTTCTCAGTACAGGGCTCAACATACATTCATAACAGACTTCCGATTCATAACAGACCTCCGTTCGGGTGCAAACTTTCACCTGCATTCATGTGCAGAGCAATCAACATGACTATAGAGGAGGATGCACTTTTGAGTAAGTATTGAGTTAGTCCACTATATTGATGATGTGTTACTTCATACTCCCGATCTGGAGACACACTATGGGGTGATGAAGCGTCTCTTCGAGAGACTTCAACAGGTAAGTTTACATCTTTCTCCGGAAAAGACTAAGCTACTATGTTCGCAGGTACTATGTTGCAGGTAATTTTTGGGCCACGTTTTTGATAAAGACAGAATGAGACCCGATCCGGACAAGATTAAAGTCATGACAGCCATCAGAGAACCTATGACGAAGAAGGAGCTGAAATCAGCATTGGGTATGTTCGCCTTCTATCGAAATTATTTACCTGGTTATGCCATTAAGGCAGCAGTTCTGCAAAACCTAACTGGTTCTAAGGTAAGTTTTGTATGGACGGAGGAGCATTCTCGAGCATGGCAGGTATTAAAAGACGGTATGTGTAATCTTCCTACTTTATCTTACCCATATGAAAATCCAGACAGGACACTAGTAATTACGACGGATGCAAGTCGTCTGGCCGTCAGTGGCACCATTTCCCTTCTCAACGAGGACGGTAGGACTAAATCTTTGATCTCGGCGTTTGGTAGAAAACTTCAGCCAGCAGAGGCTAAGTGGAGCGTTAACGAACTGGAAACGTTAGCGATTATTATTTCTTTGGAGAAGTACCGCTACCTGGTGGTTAAGAGAGAGAGAGAGAGAAAGAGAGAGAGAACTATGTTTATTTTCGATACACTAAAAATATACAGTGACATACAAAAACAAGGCCGTCAAAGAGGTCACAAGTAGCCTATCTAGTTGACCACCCCTCAATCATACGAATTGAAAAATAACTAGGCAAACGAAATAAACCTGAAGTACAAGTAAAATAAATTCTAGTTACTAAAGTTTGAAATAATAACAACAGGAATTTAAACAAAGAATATTGCTTCTGCCGATAAATCTGAGTTACAGAGAATCGCTACAGAGAAACGCAGGGAACTCAACAGAGCAGAGTAGCACTTAATTAGTTAAAATTGAAACTTAAGAAAAATTCTAAAAATAATTAAACAATTATTAAAAATAATTAAAAATAATAGCCCAGTATACAATTCCAACGAAAGAAATAATCAAAATAATTAATGTTGAAACGCAATCAACGAATCCCATGATATAGTATTATTACAGATTAATTAAATGCTTATGACAATGAAACTTTTAAAACTATGAACTAAAGTAGCTCTTTCATTTTGATACAAGCGATTTAACCGAGTGAAAATTATGTATCACAGTAGAGATTTTGTTACATTCAAAAATACAATTATAAATATAGGATTTAAAAAAGGTAGGATTAGAATTGGAATATATATAATTAGTGTTAGATAGCCTGGTATCATAAGGATGACTTAACTGTAGAGTGGTTTACAGACGTCTTATAATTGAGACTGACTCACAAACCGCCCGTTTTCTCAAATCATTGTCTGAGAGACGTGCCCTGAGGCTTCAGCGTTGGGCAATTTATTTAAGTCAGATTATCTATTCAGATTTGGTCGAATTTCGGAAGATTAAAGGGTCGGAAAATGTTGTTTCGGACTATTTGTCTCGACAGTACTATACTGATGAAATAGGCGAACCAATAACCCAACAAGAACTCGACATTACTGGAGACGACATTTTATTTACATATGTAGGAAATCCCTTAGCAGAGACGAGTGAGGTAATGGAGGATATTAATATCAATAATGTGCGCAGATACAATAAGAGAGATCAGTATGGTCTATTGCAGTGGCTGGATATAGTGGATTGGGACGCAGAACTACAACTAACCTTTGGTTAAGGCGTACAGGGATAAAAACAACAATTCGATATTTAACTGAGATTTGATATACATTCTACGCGAGTGATTAGCGGAAATGTATCATCATAAGCTTTGACTTATGGAATTGATTGACAACGAATTGAATCTTTACTTAGTTTCTTAGGGTAGACTCGTTGCTTGATGTACTTCACTTTTGGCTTGTCCACATCAGCAATTATGCGGTATTGATAGTTACTTGCTTCTCTGTGCAACAAGTGATTGTGACGACGAAAACATGATTTACGATATGAGACAACGAAACCAACGCGAGAAGAGCGTGGTTATACAAAGTACAGATGCCTATGTGGCACTGCGTGAAAACAAATATGAAAATGGAAACTATTTTGATTTATGTGGAGATACGTGAGAGAGTGGAAGTGAGTTATATTATAATAATTACAGTGATTTTGTGATTAGAAATTTACAAGTTTGGATTGCGTTGATGAAAGCACTTTAGGTTCTAGGTGCGATAATGAGTGTTCAGTATCTGACTGCAAATCGTCTACAATGACAATTCCATGGCGAATTCAAGTCCGTGTTCTTCGGCGGTACGCTGCCGCTAGTGTGAATAGTAGGACGTTGGTCTAGTCTTCGTCTGATGTTCATGAGCCTTTTCTGCCTCGAAAGGTCAGCTGCGCATTCTCATGGTCATCAAAATAACAATCTAAGAGTGGAATTGGTTCTTTAGGCGTTTAAGGCAACGAAATCTTCCGAGTGTGTTGTTGTTGTTACGCGTGGTCGTTCATGTAACATGTAACGTAACACCGTAATCGGTAATGTACATGTTATGTAATTACGTCATATGTATATGTTTAGTGATATGTGCTGGAGTATGTTATGTAAACATGTATTAAATGTAGATATAGGTATTGTATGGTTCGTAACTTAGCAAGATATTTAGTTTTAGTGTAGTGTTATTTAGCAAGTAATGTAGTTGTATTGTAGTTTGTAATGCAACGGTTGACTTAGTGTGTAAGTTAGTTGCATTGAGAAGTAAACACTTCTAGTGAGTCGTTTTAGCTAGTTATTTTAAAGATGTCAAGTGAAAGAATGAAAGTTTGAAAGAATTTAACTACAAATTGATTAATGAATTCGTTGTGGGAATTAAGTGGGTTAGCTATAGTTCGTTTTAGGTATTAGGTGTAGATGTTAGATATTAGTTGACGCAGATAATAGCGGATAACCTCCGAAGTTTAGTTTAGGTTTTGTAATTGAAAATGGCTAAAATGTGGGAAAGTTAAATTGCTAATGAGATTTCTTTGATGATGGATCTCTATTTGTTTTTTGGTTGATATAGTCAACATGATCATGTTATTTTAACCCTTCTCTTAGTCTTAAGAGAAATTCTAAAACAACAGCTGCGGTGAATTTGACTAAAGTTATATTTCGTCGTTAGAGTTATTGGGTTCCATGTATGCATTGTATATTACGTGCATATACTGTTTCGCTGTTTCGTCACTTGCGCTTCTTGGTGTTGTGCCTTGGCTATGTGGTGTTGTCTAGTTCCTGCGGGAACATTGTTTTGATTTATATGAGTATTCGTATAGTTCGAGTGTGGGCACTTTAAATTTGTACAGCACATGCGTTTATTGGGCACATTGTCGTTTGAAATGGTATAGCAGCATTTCTATTTATGCAATTACTGATGAGCAGTCGTTAGTGATGAAGTATTTCGTGTTATGTAAGTTGAATTGAGCACCTATTACACTGAAACATGATGATGATTGACATGTATTATTCATTTTGAGACTTGGCAACTCTCAAGTGGCACTCATGTAGACGTGAAAGTTTGAGAAACAAATTGAATCATTACGATTATTTTCTATGTTCTTGTAAGAATTTTTGACTTCTTCCTCTGGCTCACCCAGTGGGGCTAGTGAAAAAGAAATACGCGAGACGGTAGTTTAGTTAAGGTTTCTTTTCAAGTTTTCTACAAGTTCTTTGATATCGTGTGTTATAGTTGAATTCACTGTTCAGATATTTCTACTTTCCTTAAGGTTATGTTAATAATTTTCTCTCTTTGACTTGATCATGTTTGATAGTACAACTATGAATATAAAGGATGGAAATTTCTTAAATTTTGAAATTTAATTTTCTCTCTGAAATTTAAGAGTTACCTAGCGATATCGTGGATTTTGATAGCTTTCTTGCTATGTAGTTAGTATATGATTAGTGTCAAGATCAGAAATTTCTGATGTGAATTTTAGATTTTGTGATCTTTAGTAGTCAGTTCTATTATGTGTTAGTTCATTGAGGTTTAGCTGTTACGTTGATTGTAACATATTGTTATGTGCAATCTCTTATGTTCGTGAGTTGTATAGTTTGCATGTCCGTACCTCGGAGATGTGGTTCTCGGAACATCGACTCTGCGGGAAGTTCTTCAGGGATAGTGGACCTATGATCTTCTTCAGCGCCCTGTGGATCGAGTTTGAATTGCCGTGCCTCGTTCCAGGACTTTGAAGTTCGCTTCTCTGCAGAAGCCGCTCGTCTAGTTAAAAAACATTTGAAAGCGCGTTCACGTTGTCGGTGCGAAGGCTGTAGTTTGAGCGATTTCTTGAAGTTATTTCCACATTGAAATGCATTTATTACAATACACTATTTACTTTATTAATCGTTATATTACGTCGTTATATTTCATCGTTATATTCGGCTGTTGTGATGTTGCGCAGTTGATTGGCGTATCGTCTTTATCCTATCGAGAATTAACGTAGATATCTGAGGCTCGAAGTTTTTTATGTCTCGATAATAGACTTTTTCTTCATTAAGGGGTCTCAGTTATTTATATGATTTTCGTTTGGCACATTGGGTGCGTGGGTCTCTATATTTCATGTTCTTGTGTGTCACTTGCTTACGTTATTCGTAGGCCTAGTTTGTTAGCTCTTACGCGTGCAGCGGTTTTCCCCGTGTGAGGATTTTCAGAATTTTCAAGAAATTCCAAGTTATGCTAGTTTAATTTTTGAGCCCTTTTTTGCAATTTTCGAAAGATTTAGTAATCTTTCAGACATGTATGCTAATGTCTTCTGTATGGAGGGTTGTGTAGTGTTCTTCCTTTCGGATGAACACTCCCGCGGTCAGTGGGATAGCCTTGTGTGTGAGTTAGCTGTCGATGCACGTGTGACCAGTGAACCGTGGAGGTTAGGATAGGCTGATATAGTTAGATTACCTTGAAGGACAGAGAGAGTTACGATTTAGCAGTCGGCAGTGACCCTTAGGAGGTGTTGTGAACAGCCATGTTTATGTTAGTCTCGTGAGATTCATAAGTTTGAATTCGTTTCGCCAGGATCCTACGGACTCGTAAGGTAACCTCCATTTGTACAGTACTTGTATTGGGTTACAAATTTGTAGGGTTTATTCTCTGCTTTAATTTAATGTTATTGCAATGTATTCTATTATTGTAATCGAGGCTTTCATCTGAATCTGATTGCGGGTCACGCTGGCTACCAGTGAGTGTTTAATTGGGGGGGTTCAAGTTAATCGATAATTTAGTTGAGACTGACAAGTCGTTACCGTTGGTATTAATCTAGCGTACTCTGAATGTGAATTTTGATAATAAAAAGAGTCTAAAATGGACCATCAAGGTACTGCGTCTGATACTGCGTAATATCTCTGCTCTCGGTCTCTTCCTGTATCTATCTCTCATATCTCCTTGATATTCTCCTTGCGTTCCATATCTTTCTTAACTGATTGGCATATCTTTCTAGCATAATAATTCCCTCTCACTTTCTTTCCCTTTCCTGCTTATTTATCTTAAAATAAATATAACAATATATATATATATATATATATATATATATATATATATATATATATATACATATATATATATATATATATATATATATATATATATAGGTAAACAGGATTGTTTTCTCAGTGCACATGCTCAGCAAATGTCAGTCGAAGGAGAGGAAGGCTTAGGGGGCCCATCTCGTCGGAAGCAGAATCCCCCAAGAATAGTGGTATATAGAATTGAATTTTAGATGATTGAGAGATATCCACTCGTACAAGTATGTAGTCATGAAGAGGAAACCAGTAGAGAGGAGTGGAGGCGATATATACCATGGACCTGCTAGTAGGCATTGCACAAATATATATATTTAAAAGTATATATGTATATATATATATATATATATATATATATATATATATATATATATATATATATATATGTATATATGCCTATACTTGAATGTAGGTCTACATGTGTGCATAGATGAAACATATAAGAAAATGGTCAATTTTAACCAAACTTGTATTTGAACCCGAACCTCTCAATCCTAAGGCGGACGTTATGCTAATATAGCATAAGCCTTTCAATAAATCAATACCTAAAAAATCTAAAATAAGAAAAAGTTGTTTTCAATATAGGCCTAGAAGTTGTCGAAGTAGGCCTACACTGCGTAAATTGAACAGAAAGAAGTAACTCTATTTAATTCTGAATAAAATTACTCAGAATTCTTTAAAGAAACAAATATTATATGCATGTACATTGATAGAAATGTTTTATACGTTACTTGATGCAATTCCAATTAACATGGCAAATGTAAATTTTGGCTAATGCCTGGAGTTTTTAAACTAAAAGAGTGTTCTATGCATATGCATATGCTTCTATAGCCTTTAAAATTTTAAATTATTTTTAACAAAATGTTATTATTTTAAACGCAGTGGTTAGGATGTACACGGTGACAAGGTCTAAGATTCGAATAAGAGGACTAGTGGAGGAGCTTAATGGTTATTGTTGAATAGACTTTAAAAAACAAATTGCATGTAATTTTTAATTAACTTTTTAACTATCCCTAACCCGCCTACACCCACCCTTTACCCTGACCCTAAACATATTCCTAAGAATCTGAAAAAAGTGACTCGAAATAAAAGAAATAAAAACGACTCGACCCAGAATCGAACCCCGAACCCCATGATCTTAAGCCTAGCATCTACAACACTGAACCACCGAGGCTTTCGGTTGAAAGCAGTTGAATAGATGATGGCAACATATCCTACCAGAAAATCTTAATCCTATAAGTCCTCCCATTAGTCTTCTTATTCCAAGACACTGTTCACGCGTACATCCCTGTACATCCTAGCCACTGCGTATTTTAAATTAAATTTTAAGTTTCAAAATTTTCCATTGACGTTAGTTGAAGTTAACAGTAGCTCTACCAGCTTTACGTGCACTTAATATAAAAAAGATAATGTCAACGTTAGTTTTATCAGTCGAAAGCGATTTCAGTGACAGGCGGACAGGCGACCCCAGGATTTGAACCCCGCTCATACTGATCCGAGGTCGAGTATCCTATCATCAATGTAGCATACATCAATCATGATCAAATGTGCATACATCAATGTAGCATAATCAATTATATATTTTAGTTCTCCATTCTACAAGTATAGAAAACTATAGAAGATAGGCCTATAATTCAACTAAACATTTTAGTTATTGCAATATTTATGGCTGATTGACCATTGAGTAGGATTTTAAACTTCGAAATAGTCATACTGAAAGAAAAAATGAAAGAAAATATGTTTTATTTCACAAAATTTCACATAAAGCACTAGAAGATAATGTATTCAATGAATGTTTGGCGTTTGATTCGTCATACAAAGTAACTGTCAACATGGTACAGATAAGCACGCAAAATGTTTATCTGTTATATTCTGGAAATTGAGACGGTGTCGTATTTCCTGAGTTTTCCACGTGACGTCTCAATTAAAATATCGTTAACGCTGGCTTTCTTATACATTTTACAACAAGAAGAGACTTCTCATTGTAAATCATTGAGTCTTCTAATATAATAAGTTCAGAAGGAAGGCCACACTTAAACGTGTCCAATGATACTCGTGTTGTGTCCAGAACAGCGAAAACCATGCTATCGATAAAGCATAGCCTTTGTGAAGGAATAATATTGATGAATTTTTTATTGTTACTTTTGGAGCGTGAAAAGAGACTCTGAGTATGAGTTTGCAGTGCCGTAGCTATGGGGTCTGAGGGGCCCCCGAGTCGAAGGGGCCCTATGAAAAGAATATATATATATATATATATATATATATATATATATATATATATATAAGTTTCTTTAAACTTATATATATATATATATATATATAAATATATAAGTGGGGGGGGGCTCAAAATATTTCAATACTGAAATTCTGATTTTTTTATTTAATAAATTTATACCTAACAATATTACAGTAACATATTAAAATTAAATGTTATAAATTAAGTGTTATAAATTATAGTCTTATGACAGAAATTATAGTTAGGCCAATATACGACATTATATTTATCATTTTCCGCTAGTTTTCAAAGATTTAAGGTTTCTAGCCTTGTAAGTTGCTCCAGTGGAAAAATCCTTCAGACCTGGCTGGGCCTATATTTCTCATAAAGAGTAGTTTTTCCACCCTTGAAAAGAATCAGCAGATGTGGACGAAATGCAAAATGACCTAATTTAGGCTGAAGGGGGGCTCAAGCCTCTCTTAGATAAGGCTGGTTGCGTCACTACTCCGGCACAGAGTTGAAATTTCTTTACTTATCTTTTTTTTACTCTTACACAGTGATTACAGTAGGAATGTGCTCAGTTCTATAGGCCTACTGGAAATGTCAAAATTTTTTCGCTCTCCCTTCAATTGTACAGGGCCCCTATAGTAAGCTGATATCAACTATCAAATATGAGCCCCTAACGGGGAACACCTCAGACATTTGGGAGCTAGTGGAACTGAGATTACCGTAGTACCCCCACCACTGTAACCACAGTTCTTTTGTATGTACAAATAGCCATGAACACAATGAAAATATAGTTTTAATTTTTTTCCGTCGGTTTAAAGGAGCCCGGACCCTCTTGGCCCCCCGCTCTGAATCTGCGCCTGTATGTACTATATAATCGTACTCTCTTTCTCTCTCTCTCGATTTTTGTGAAGTAAATTCTGCAATTCCATAAGTCACGCCTCCATTAGTTTAATGGCCAACCATTAGTCATATATTCTACTCCAATGTAATTGACAGTTATTAACTTATCAAATCATACATGTACTCTTTAATAAAGTTGTAAAGCACAGCGGTTAATAAGATACCGCATCAGTAATAAAAGATACAATCAGTTTCTCTCGAGTTTTGTGCAAAATAGCCCATGTTTAAGGTACATATTCCTACTCATATGCTGCATTTCACTCTACACAAAGAGCACTCCATCGACCAAAGAGTTAACAACATCACCAAATCATATATCTTATCCACACCTTAAGGTAGCCTATAGCTTGGGAATAGTGAGGCTTCAGGGATGATTTCTCTGTACCTTCCTCAGTTCTTGCTCTGTCACCTCTTACGACACGTGCAGTTTACGGTTAGTCAACTATTAGAGAATAAAGTATAAATAAAGTATATTGTATAAAATATTATACAATATATGTGCAATATTTTATACGCCCCCATGTTGTGGTCGGGTGTGGTTAGACCACTGCAGAATAGGGCAACCGCTAACAATCTGCAGCGTGTACGTAAGAGGCGACTAAGGCAGGAGCCGAGGATGGAAGGAGGGGCCCACCTCACCACGAAATATTTCCCCCCAGAATTAAATGGTAATTAATCCATCTAGCTGAGGAAGGCAATGGGAAACCAACTCAGAAGCCACACTTTTCCAAAGCTTTAGGCAACATAAGGTATGGATAAGGTATAGACTTTGTAAGGGGATTAACTTGTTGATCTAAGGAGTGCTGTTATGGAGCGAGAAAGCAGACTTTGAGTATGAATAAGTACCTTGAACCTGCCACTTGGCATCGCACTGAAGAAGATCGAAATGTTTAACTTTAATATCAAATTTACATGTCACTTAGAGCGTATTCAGTCTCGCAAACCTCGTTCATCTTCGTCTATGAAGGATTACAATTAGTTCTCGCAGCAAACTTTCAAACGTCTACATTGCGCCACAGGAGGCACTGTAAAGCGATAAGATGACCCATGCAGTTATCTTTCAATAACTGTCGACGTTACCTTTTAAGCTCCGCCTTTTAATATCCAGCCGAGATCCACGCGTGGTTCTCCCGTGATTCTCGCAAGAATCTGGCCCCGATAACAGAGCTATGCAGCCGCTACAGCGGGACTACAGCGCCGTTGTAGAGGGGCTACAACGGCGCTGTAGCGGCCAGATTCCGGCCGTTGTAGCGGTCTTATCACGAGAGTTGTACTGTATATGTGTCTGATTATGACAGTTTGTTCATAGAAAGAGTGGGAACTAAGTTAAGTAACTATTATTGATATCTGGATGACTTATTTGGTACTTGGTCAGGTGAACATAAAGGAATAATAGATATCTTTGAAGAGTTAAATAACAACATCCCTGGAATACAAGTAACACCCTTTATTCATACTCATTTGGTTGGCTTTCTAGATACTACAATATTTAAATATACAAGAGGGGACAGGACCTTCCTACACACAAAAATTTAATTTAAACCTACTGCCACACATCAAATCCTCCACACTTCTTCTTTTCATCCAGATCATGTTTTTAGAGGCCTGGTTATATCCCAAATCACCCGCTTTGCAAGGTTATCTTGGTTTAAGAGGAACTTTGTCAATACGTGCAGGATCATTTTTGATGCCATTGTCAAGAGGGGATATAATAGGAGAACCCTTAATAAATACAAACAGATCATTTGGAACAATTAATTCTCTAACATTAACACACATACAAGTAGTAATAAAAATAACATAGTAACCAGTAAACAAACCAATAGGAATAACATACCCATGATCTTAACCTTCTCAAAGATAGCGCAGGATCTTTTTCATGGAAAAACATCATTAGTCATAGATTACCTACTGTGAAAAATATTAAATGTTTTTGAAAAAATAGAAACCTAGCAAAAGGCTAGCATCCATATTGACTAGGTCGGATATTACAAAAATTTATAAAAAGTCTGGATACAGAGATTGGGGAGAAATGAATTTAACTGATCTGGTAAAATTAATTAATGATGATAAGGATCTTAACATATAAGATTAAGGGGAAGAAAATCTTGACTCTTGTCGGTGTGTTGGGGAACAGTGAAATTTTTAATATGTGATAGGCTCTTGGGAACCTATCGTACCTATATATATATATATATATAAGGGTGAGTAAAAAAAAGATTACACCTGCAAAAAGTTTGAATATCTCAGGCTAGAATTAATATTTTCCAATAAAACTTTTACCAATTACTACAGGACTAATTTCTGATAGGATGGCCAATTTTCATCCATTTTGGTAGATTGGCCAGTTATGCAAGTTTCAGCAGAGCAACCCCCCATTTTTACCTAAAAATGGCGTTTGCTACAACGGTAAGGGCAGAGTGCACTTCATTGACGAGAAGGTAAACGTGAACTCTCAGTATTACGTCAATACTTTGCTTCCGGAGCAGTTTGATTATTGCTATGCTCTTCTACCAAATGGTTTCATCTTTAAGCAGAATGGTGCTCCGGCTCATGCATCTCGTCATGCACAGGAATGGATCAGCGAGAAAAAAACTGGATTTCATTAAGAAGAATTAATGGCCTCCTAACTCTTCCGATCTAAATCCTCTGGATTACTATGTCTGGGGAATCATGCTGCATCTCTATCAGAAAAACCAGCCGAAGCCTAAAAGCAAGACAGAACTGCTGGAAGTGCTACAATCAATCTGGAAGAGAGTGCCCCAAGCTGGAATAAACAAGGCTGTCCTAGCGTTCAGAAAGCGACTGCAGTCCTGCGTAGCAGCGGGAGGAAAGCATATCCAATTGTCAATAATGCTTGCAGATATAACTGGTTCTTTCTCAATCACTACAACGGATCTTTTCAGGGCCAAAATAAAATTTAATTTATATTTACAGTTCATTAAAAATGGGTGTTGTTCTGCTGAAACTAGCATAACTGGCCAATCTATGTATCAAAAAGGATGAAAATTGGTCACCCCATCAGAAATTAGTCCTTTAGTATTCGGTAAAAGTTTTAAATGAAAATATTAACAATAGCCTGAGATATTCTAACTTTTTGCAGGTGTAATCATTGTTTTTACTCACCCTGTATATATATATATATATATATATATATATATATATATATATATACTAATACAATTTTCTACCATGTGGGCCACTGATGAACTTGTGTCTCTAGAATCTCACTTGGAATCTTTTCCTTTTTAAAAAAAATATCAATACAGGATTTCAGTAACCTTGTAGGAATAACATCAAGGCTGCAGAAGAGTCGGTGGAGCGAAGAACTAAAATGCGTATTTCTTCCGAATTATCTCGTTCAATTCAAAAGTAGTGGTGGCTCAGGCATATTTACAGATATGGTGTTGTCGGTGTCAATGGAGTTGGAGGGTATAGTGCTACAGAATTTGGAAATTTTGTCATCGAAAATGTTGAGAAAAGAGGTAGCAAGAGATGATGGTGAGGTGGTAGAGGGGAGCGATTGGGGAATGGTGCGATCAAGCAGTGAATCAAGTGCTCCCCATAATTTCTTGGGGCAATTCTGATTCTGCGAGATTAGATATTGATAATACAAGCTTTTAGAAGAACTAATCATTTTATTTCATAATTGATACATACGCAATATAAAAAGCGTATGAGAAATCTATACAGGCTATCAAAATATCCTGCTTTCTTTCCAAAGAACCACAGTATTCAAAGAATGTATCCAAAAGATTTGTGCAAGTTGAAAGGTTTATTAGAACTCAGTGCTGAGAACATATGATGGGTTATTTTTATTTACGTGATCAATTAACTGCTTTCTTATCACTATTTCGAAAACCTTGGATATTGCACACATGAGTAAAATTGGCCTATAATTACACTGGTCAACAGTGACTTTTCATCAAGCAAATGAAAAATCAAATATTGGCAGCTCTGACAATATGGCGCTCTGTTTATTTTTCTCAAATAAATTCTAAATCATTTAAATTATTTCATAATTGCGGCCTATTGACTGGATTATGTCGCATAAGACAATGGAAAGTAACAGAATCTGATGCCAGCTTAGCTGAAACCAAAAGGGTCGCAGTAGTAGCGTTTTATGTCGCGATCCGGTCAATACTACTACTACAACTTTATACAGCAGATACCGTACAGCAGATATGCCTAATCATACTTTCAACACTCGCAAGATGGCAGCAGCAGATGGAGGCGCTAAACAGTTGAATATTATTTCTTGTAACATTGAGGGTTTATCGGCCCCAAAGCAGCAGTTGCTCGCCAAAATATGTCGGGAAACAGACTGTCAGATACTTTGTCTACAGGAAACCCACAGAGATAAATCACACACTAGACCGAATGTATATGGAATGTCTCTAATCGCAGAAATACCACACGCTAAATACGGCACCGCCATACTTATTAAGAACAACATGAAGGCCGATTCTGTGTCAGTGTCAAATAGCAATGGTATTGAAAAGTTGTCAATAGAAATCAATGGCGTAGGAATTTCGTCAATATATAAACCGCCAAATCCCGAATTCAAGTTAGATGGATCTACAGTTCCTAAGTTAGGAATGCCAGAAATATTCGTGGGGGACTTTAACAGCCACAGCACTAGCTGGGGTTACAAGAAAAGCAACGAAGGTGGGCGAAGGGTGAAATTGTGGGCAGAAATGAATCAGCTCACATTAATCCATGATCCTAAGCAGTCAAGCTCATTCAACAGTGGACGCTGGGGCAGAGGTTACAACCCAGATCTCATTTTTGTCAGTCAGAGGATATCACAGATGTGTCATAAAAAGGTTCTGTCCCCTATACCTCACACACAACATAGACCAATAGCTGTGGAGATCAAGGCAGTGGTTTCACCGAATAAGGTTCCATTTCGACGCCGTTTTAATTACAAGAAGGCTGACTGGGACGGTTTCAGCGATGAGCTTGAAAAATCTATCAATAGGATCAAACCATGCAGCAAGGATTATACAATCTTCGTGAAAGAAATTAAACGAGTGGCAAGAAAGCATATCCCTCGAGGGTGCAGGACTGAATACATACCCGGATTAACACAAGAAAACGAAGAATTGTACCGGGCATATACAGAAACCTATGAAAAGGATCCATTTGACGAGGAGACTATAACAATGGGCGTTACGTTTTTGGTAAAACTTGCAGATGAACGGCAAAAGAAGTGGCAGAATATGATTGAGCCAACCGATATGACACATAATAGGAAGAAGGCTTGGTCAAATATCAGAATACTAACAAACGACTACACAAAGCCAAAAGTCTATAGCAGTGTAACAGCAAATCAGGTTGCCCATCAACTTATACTTAATGGTAAAAGCCCCACGGGTTGCCGAAAAGAATCACGGCCAAAGATAGCATCAGACCAACGTTGCTTCGATGTCAATGGTTGTATATTGCAGCCATTCACATCAGACGAACTTCTGACTGCAATCGATTGCCTAAAGAATGGCAAAGCAAGTGGAATAGATGACATAGGGAGTGAGTTAATCAAGCACTTTGGAATCAAG
Organism: Enchytraeus crypticus; assembly: GCA_905160935.1. Lineage (NCBI taxonomy): Eukaryota > Metazoa > Annelida > Clitellata > Enchytraeida > Enchytraeidae > Enchytraeus > Enchytraeus crypticus. The sequence continues at coordinate 314,552 of CAJHZI010000814.1, read as the reverse complement.
GCTAGAGCGTGGTTGTTAGAGCTGTACAATGAATGTATAACGAACTATACAATACCATGCTTATGGAGACAAGCTAAAGTTATAGCTTTATTAAAACCTGGAAAAGATCCCAATGATGCAAAAAGCTACAGGCCTACATCACTACTATGCCATACGTACAAGCTACTAGAACGCATGATCCTTAATCAAATGCTGACAGTAGTCGATGAAAAGTTGATAGAGCAGCAATGTGGGTTCCGTCCGGGGAAATCATGCACCAGTCAGATAGTAAATCTAACACAATACATCGAAGATGGCTTTGAGAAGGGTCTCATTACTGGAGCTGTATTGTGGATCTGTCAGCTACATACGACACTGTGTGCCATAGACGACTCATCACAAAGTTTTACAACATAACGAAGGATTATAAATTGACTAAATTCATCCCACAACTCCTAACGAATCGTCGTTTCTATGTTGAACTGGGAGGTCATCCAAAGAGCCGATGGAGGAAGCAGCAGAATGGTCTTCCTCAAGGGAGTGTTTTAGCGCCTATTCTGTTCAACATCTACACGAATGATCAGCCAATTATGCAGAATACCAGAAGTTTCATCTATGCTGATGACAACTGTTCTGCATATCAGTCTAAGAATTTCAGTGACATTGAAAAACGACTAAATGAAGTCCTAGAATCACTGTCGGTATATTATGTGGAAAATCAGTAAAACCTAATCCTACCAAAACACAAGTGTACGCCTTTCATTTAAAAAATAAGGATGCTAGTAAGGAGCTTAAAGTTACATGGGAAGGTGTAGAACTACAACACTGTACACACCCAGTATACCTTGGTGTAACTTTAGATAGGACTCTGAGTTTCAAGCAGTCAGTACAAGAACTTCAATATTAGGAAAACTGGCGAACACTCATTGGGGTGCAAAGGCCAACACAGCATTGGCCCTCTGCTACTCTAGCGCCGAGTATGCCTGCGCTGTTTGGGGTCGCTCCACACATGCCCATACAATTGGCAGTGCTCTTAATGCTGCGTGTCGTCATATAACAGGTTGCCTGAAACCAACAAGGTAGGACAGACTGTACTTGCTCTCTGGCATAGCACCACCAGCCATCAGACGTAATGTCGCTAGCCAAGCTGAAAGAAGTAGACAAGAACAGGATCAACGACATCCATTACATCGTGAAAATCCTCGGAGATCGCGACTCAAATCAAGGCCCACCTTCTTAAATTCCGTGTCACCATTAACTCAGTCAATGGAACAATCTCGTCTCCAGATGTGGAGAGAACATCTCCAATCAGTTCCAGAGGATAAAATATATGTAAAAGCATCAGAAAGTCTTCCGTGTGGGTGCGATGAGGATCGACGAACCTGGTTATGCTTAAATAGATTTAGGACAGGTGTCGGTCGGACAAAGGTTGCAATAAGCCGCTGGGGTTACTATAATGTTTCTACAATATGTGAATGCGGCCTGGAGGAGGAGGACGTTAATCATTTAATGAACTGCAACTTGACCGGTGAGGGGGTCACGCGTGAGGATTTCAGAGTTTATTGATCGGGCGAAAAATGTGTCAGACGCTGGATTAATGCTGTATAAGGACACGATAAGAAGAAGAATCAAGCAAATTATTGGGTCATCTATATAGGATTTTCGACGCTGATTCTAAATATGCAAGCAGTTGTTCTCTATCACGTCTAGTTTTTGTGATGAGGCAGATTATATTTTTACATTATTCGCAATTTTCTGCAGGTTTGTTACGTACGCATTGACCTATACGGACCTCGATTAAATTTTTTCTTCATAGTCTTTGTAATTGGGAACTTCCACATGACGTCATTATGTAAATTAACAACCATCTTGAGTTTATATTCATAAGTAAAATCACTCAATATGCCTCGAGAATGTAGAAATCATCCGGATACATTTTGCTCTGTGTGTGGTTCACTCACTCCAAAGTCGCAAAAGAGAACTATTACGAAGGATATTCGAAAACTTTACGGAGCGTACTTCGGCTGTCCATTTGGAGACCAAGATAAGGTTTGGGTGCCACATATCATATGCACTGCTTGTTCAAATGGTTTACGCGACAGGATAAACAAAAGGGAGCCTTCCTTGCCTTTCGATATGCCTATGGTATGGAGAGAGCCAGAGATCATCATGCGGACTGCTATGTTTGTAGCATCAACGTAATTTGGTGCCTGTGGGACAGCCGCGCTACTGATGATCACTACCACACACGAGTGTCGGCTCCGAATCACATACGGGCCAGGAAAAGAAAGTGTCAAAGCAAAGCCGTTCATTAATTTCAACAAGATTTTCATTCCACCTCTCCATATTAAACTTGGGTTAATGAGAAACTTCGTGAAAGCGATGGGAAAGTCAAATTCCAGAGGATATCAATATCTGATTGAGAAATTCCCTAGAGTTAGCTCCGCAAAACTGAAGGAGGGTATCTTTGTAGGACCTCAGATTAGGGAGATTTTGAGAGATGGTAACTTCAATAGAAGTCTCAATACCTCAGAACGAAAAGCATGGCAAGCCTTCAGATGAATTTGTAAAAACTTCTTAGGAAACAATAAGTCTCCGAACTACAGACAAGGAATCCAGAATTTGCTAGTTGCTTACAAAGAGATGGATGGTAGAATGTCTTTGAAGATTCATTTTTTGCATTCACACCTAGATTTCTCCCCAGAAAACCTTGGAAAAACCGCGCAGTCGGTGATGAACAGGGTGAGCGGTTCCACCAAGATATAAAAGGAATGGAAAATCGTTATCAAGGCTTCTGGAATGAGAGAATGATGGCACACTGCTGGATGTTGCACCGAGATAATCCAAACCAATCACACAAGAGAAAATCGTACGCACAACGGTTATAATTAAGTACCATTCATTCCATGACAATAGAAGATGTGGTGAGTGACAAATGAGATCAGTTTCGCATATTTTTATTTGTTTTGACTGAAAGGTGTTGTAAGAAAATGAACTACAAACTTATGCTTATGCGTTTATTCTAAGCTTAGTATTGTTAAAGTTAAATCGATCATAACTCAAAAACTATACGTGCTGGAAAATTATGGCTACAGATTTGTAATCAGCGCCAAAAAGTACTTAAGAAAAGTATATTTTAATCTCTGATGAGAAAAAAACCTTTCAATTTGTTGACCTGTGTTATTATTATTTGGGCTAGAGGAAGGACCTTTGTTAAAAATTGGTATAAAGATACAAGATTTCCATATATGTTGGACAATAGCTGTTTGCATAACTATATTGAAGAGAACTGACAGCGAACGAAGTAGTTGAAATGCTAAAGACTTAAAAATCAACGCAGGAACATTATCAGGGCCTTGTTTTGTTTGAAACCTTAACTTTACCCACCACCGCATTCCAATCTCCCATAACAATCACTTGATCTGTATCACTCTCTTCATTTATCAGTTCTTCTTAACTATGATATATACCTTATATTTCCTGATCTTGGGCATCTGATGTGGTCATATGCAACTGAATGATAACTAAATCTACCGGTTCCGCATGAATTTTGATCAATATCGCTCGTTCACTGAACTATAGGCCCTACTATTATAGTTAATATTTCGCTTAAATTTTTGTCTAATACTACTGCCACTCCTTTTTGGTATTTGTGTCCTCCAGAATAAATCACTATACACATGAGTCATGAAATCTCTGCGTTTTATCTCACTTCAATCCCAAAATACTAATTGCCGTCCTATTCATTTCGCACTTAATATTTTCTAACGTTTCTCTTGTTCAAATGATTTTTACATTCCAAGTGTCTATACTAAATGTCTTGGCGCTCTTGGAATGCAAAGCCTATGACGTATCAGTGAGGCATGCAAGGTGCAGACAGACCGTGGCATTCTTCGCATCTTCTCCCAACGTAGGGGGTGCACAGGACTGAGGGCCTTTATCTTTGTAGTTATTTGCCATATGATTTTTATTTTTATTTTCATTTTCTATTTTATTTAGTTTATTATTATTGAACTCTCTCTGTAAAGTAGTCTCGAAGACCGATTTCGGCCATGACACTGCTATTAAGTTTTCGTTGTTAATAATAACAATCTCAATAATAATCATCACGGAGATAATTATGCTGCTAGATGAGGTCGTTGTTTGCATTCCTCCAATTCCTGTTTAGTCGCCTTCTACGATATGTGCTATTTGCCTACGCTTGGTCCATTCTACAGTGCGCCGGAAATAACACGGCAATAACGCAGCTTAAAGCAGGGAAGTGAGGTTTTATATGCTTTGTGATTTTGAGGCGTTTAACAGGGTAAACTGGATGAAGTTTTTTGGAATTTTGAGAGAAATTGGAATGGCCTGTAGAATATTAATAATTAATCTTTACATGAATCAAAAGGTATTTATCAAAATCTAACATGCATTATCATATCTTAATAACGTTGTTGATATGTTAATATGAAGACAATGGCACAAGATAGAATTAACTGGAGGAGTTATATGCCATGGACCAGCCAATAGGCAATGCGCTAAGAGAGATAAACACGACACAGGCCTGCATGATGCATGACGCTGAAATATCACAACTAGCCATCACTTGATTCACAATAAAAACGTGATATGCAATAAGGTATCTATAATAAGTATTTAAAGTTTCAATTTTTATAGATACCTTATTGCATATCACGTTTTTATTGTGAATCAAGTGATGGCTAGTTGTGACATTTCAGCATCATGCATCATGCAGACCTGTGTCGTGTGTATCAAGTAAGTATTTCAAGTTTCTATTTACATTTTATTACAATAACTGCGATGGAAGATGAAGATTACGGCGGGATTAGCGCACTTGGTTTAGTTGCGCGTCAATCACCGAAGTTAAGCTGCATCGACCTCGGTTAGTACTTTGTGGGTGACCACCTTGGAAGACCGAATGTTGGTAAAAGCTTAGGAAGGAAAAAATCCCAGAATGATGGAAAGATATTCTTAAATCTACGCCGGCTGCAATTGATGCGCCATCAAAAGGCAACGATTACTAATAACCATGGAGAGGAAGGAGGAAATGGGTCTTAAACAAGCATCTGTGCTCCTGACCCAGTGTGCCGTTATGTTATGTTAAGAGGAGTAAGAATATTTTGTTGCTTATCACCACTTCTATTTAACATTTAAGCAGAGGCAATGATAATGGAAGCAATAGATAACATTGAAAATGGAATCAATAATAACATTAAAAATTAATTAAAGAAGGAATAATTGGAGGTTAAGTTATGAAAGATGTAAAATTTGCCGATGATTAAGGCCTGATTCTAAGTAGCGAAGCGGGACAGAAACTAATAGATGGCCTGAACATCACAGCATCAAAGTAAAGAAAGATAATTAATATCAAGAAAATCAAAGTAGACGGTATGAACTTTGTACAGGTGTAGGGAAATTCATTTCTAATCTATATTTTATTGACTGGATGTGTAAAGGTCCTATCTTAAATAACGATTATTAAAATAATCTTAAAATAATGTCTTAAATAATATACAAATATCTTAAATAATGATTATTAAACAAAATATATGACAAAATTATTCACACTTTCACAATGACAGACGTACATGACAATAATAGCAAACATGCATACAACGGTATAAAGTAAATATAATAATAATATAACAATAATCCTATTAAAACAGTGTGCCTATAGATCTCCTAATTCCGCTACATCTATTAAATTACCAATAACTTCTCGAATAACTTCTTTTAAAGATGAAATGTTCACACCTTAACTTTACTACATTTACTTCCTAAACGGTGGCCTCCTATCAACTGTTCTAATCCACTTCTTCCTTCTGTTCACCTTCCAGAAACAGACATTGGTCGAGTCCTGTCCTCTAATAGGACTTCGATTCCTGAAGTGAATTGAATCCTCGTGAGTTCGAATCCCAACCGCGCTGATCTGAGAGTAAAATCTCGGGCATTCACTGGACTGGATACACGGAAAATGAACAAAATTGCCTAACGGATTTAACATGTGGTATTAAAAAGTGATGGATATCAACGTAGTTGATCATTTCACTATAATTTGGGTTATTATTATTATTATTATTATTATTATTATTATTATTATTCGACGGCTAGACGAGATGACATTATTTCACGGTTGTACTATAATATACTGTAGACGGAAACAGGGTTCCATATATAGAATATATGGGTTCCTGACACCCCCACCAGTTTTTGTTTTTATAAACTAAAGAACTCAAAACTTGCGTAGAAAAGCAACGTATTTTATAAACAATATAACGAATTCTGCGATTTCAATAGAGAGAACAAATGCACACAATATAGTTATTTTCAACAATAATAAATGCTAATCCAATGCACAATTATACAACTCATCATATTTCGTTACCGTAATAATGATTATACAACACAATGTAAAATCAAATTTTTTTTAGCAACACTATTATTAGCACTAATTAATTAGTAACAACATTAACATCAACATTAGTAACACTAATGTCAAACAATTCAAAATTAAATTACGTCTTCCAATTTCATAATTTCTTAATATTTAGGCACAGAAACGCAATACAATTTCACAATACATTTCATATCACATGCCAAAGCCAATTCAACTAATACATGTTACCTATAAACCTTAAATATCTCTTGTCCTAAATTCTACAATTTCCATTATCATATACAGCATGTGTAAAGTGCCTATTCCATAGGCCTGAATAAATCGAACAGCCTTAATAAATCAAGAACTTACACTAACTACTCTGCTGTACATCATTTACTCTACTATGAGGACTCACTTCAGTGCCTCTATTTTACATAAATTTACTCTACTATGGGGACTTCAATGCCTCTACTCTACGCAGATTTATATTTAACTAATTAATCGACAAAAGCTCACTAGATTACGCTACTTCTCGTATCATCCGTTGTCCAAACGGATTGTATTATTTATTGACCATCAATGATTTCAAACAATACTAATATAATTTATTAAGTCTTAAGAACCATGCATTTGAGTTGAACCATACATTTTGCTGCCATGTCGGTTTTTGCTAGCACTGCTTCTTTGAAGATTGTCACCAATAACCAAGTTTTCAACAAATACAAGTATGATGTAAGTAACTCCATATAGTCGTAATGTAAAACATGTGCAAAAATCATACATAATCAAATCCTGAACACATTCATGTCAATTACTTGACTATTTAGCATTTTCGTTGTATATGACAGGCCTACTTTAATGTTTATGAAAACAAATCTTGAACAAAACTTAACAAACCACAGTCCTACTAACAGTATCCTGATGAATATCTCGCTCATCTGTACTGATCTTGTGCTTGTTATTGCAAAAAATTTTCTCATAGCAATAGAACGGGACAACGTCAGAGTATTTTTAGTCATACTTTTTCCTTGTTCATAGCTCATTTTGGCCGGTATAGGTGTGTGCCGATGTCCTGTTAAATGGTTCGATAAATATGCTATTTCGCTAACACATTTTATCTTCGAATTATCTGTTGGCGTTATGTTGTCCTCACTAGATTTCACTGTACGCTGCACTAACGAAGCTTCCACGTTAGGACTTTCTTGTTCTAATAGACATAATAGGCCGTCGTCGCCTCCACGAACATCTGAGCTGACCTCATTGAATGTAACTTCTTCCTCCTGAAACTTTTCTGATATCTTGTTGAATGCCTTTGCCGATCACAATGCATTCAGCTGGCGTTAACATATCTCTTGTATCGTTTATCTGTCATCATCTCTGGATCAACAATACACCCATCATCTACTCTGTATGCCTCCTTCTGTGATATAATTAACTCGTCACTGATAGTGATATATTCAGATATGTGCTGATTTTCAATTAAATCCACTATATGCGTATCACCTCTCGACATATCATCACTAATGCCTAAGGCACTCTCAATATTCCAATCAAAGAATTCACCAACCCACTCATCGTTCGTCAGTTAAACTATGCTGTTCATGTTCGTATTATCACGATCACTTTCTGTAACATTAGTTACATCATATATAATTATTTTATCGTCATTTCTTATTTCAGGTTTATCAGTTTTATTATTTCCTCGGTTTGATAATCATTTACAGTTACATTAAAATATTCTGGTATATTATCACGGAGATCGTCGTCATGTAGTGAAGTTGTATTAAAATTGATTTCTTATTTTATGAGTTCATCCATAACGGATAAAGGCGCACCGACTGGCGCCTGCTATTGTCTAATTAACGACGTATCACCATTCTTAGAATCCGTTATCAATTGTTCATCCAATTTCTCATGTTTTCGTTGTTTTTCACCTACGTCATTTGTGCTATCAACTTCCCTCTCCTCAATCCCAAGCTTCTTCACATTTCTTGGCAACTCGTTTAATGTGGATTCAAATGTATTGTCCACAATTTCCTCATCATCAGTTAGAGTTACGTTAACATCGTTATCGTTACTATCGTTTTCAGTAGATGTAGTTTCATTGTCTCTGTCACAATCTAGACAGTTTTCTGCATTTGTGCTGATCGAATTCAAGAGATTTGTTTGTCTACACGATTCTGTTCTACTGATATCAATATGCATATCCGTTGCATGAATAAGGCATGATCTAATAACATTTTTATTGTTATCGTCCTGAATATTTAACAATGTTTCCATAGCGTTGAATATTATATCTCTCTGCCATCGTGATCTTTCACCACTGTCCAATTGATATTTTCTATCTTGCTAATGATACATTTCTTCACTTTTTCCTTTCCTCCCTTTATCCGCTTCTTCGAGAATTTCATCTTCTTCGCGAAGCTTCTCTTCTCTATCGTCCTCTTCTCTCCAACGTTTTCTCACTTCTTCGCGATACTTCTTTTCTCTATCATCTTCTTCTCTCAAACGTTGTTTCTCTTCTTCGAAACGCTTTTATTCTTCTCTCCAATGTTTCTCTCTTCTTCGAAACGTTTCTCACTTTTTTCACGACGCCTATCATCATTGTCTCTTCTATATTTTCTCTCTTCTTCGCGAATCTATAAAAGCATATTGCCTGCATCCATAATACACGTGTATATAAACTAGTATCAAAAACCTGACTATACAATGTATGCTGTTCCCCTTCATGAACTATATTTGATACTTCATCATATTCATCGTCACTATCAGGTAAATTGTTTGTGTTGATGCTCGTCTCTAATGTAGTCCAACGCAAGTATCTGTGCGTCATTTCATTCATGAGCTCCGTCACAACATAATCATTTGTTTTACATGCATTGTCTGAAGTCTCTATCTCCAGTGAATAATTTTAGAATTTTCTAATCGATTTACAATAGTCATCCCAAAAATTTCTCCTAGTTATTTGCTCTTCACTCCACAGATATTCTAATTCCTTTATGATATTTAGAAGTTCAATGTTATTCATACATTTCGATATAGAAATTACGGAATCAAAATCACAGCCAAAACTGTTGTAACTCGATACGACATTTACTGCCGTTGGCGGATTTGATTCCTTCCATTGCATCAGAAAAACCGTTCTCAACGTAAAATTATTAGCTGTGCGTGACTAGTTATTATAGAATTCAGCAGTAAACACTCTAAAACTATCTTCAATAACTTCGATATTTCTTCACCTTCTACCTTAATTTCTCAATATGCATTTGTAATGTTCAAAATAACTACAATTACTTTATTTTCGCATGGCATTACCTAATATTCCTATATGTTTTGTCTGGGCACCATTGTAGGGACATCCATTTCTAATCTTTATTTTATAGACTGGATGTGTACAGGTCCTATCTTAAATATTAGGTAAGCTTAAAACACAACAACTCGTTTTCATGATTCATTGATTATTAAACAAAATATATGACGAAATCATTCACACTTTCACAATGACAGACGTACATGACAATAATAGCAAACATGCATACAACGGTATAAAGTAAATATAATAATAATATAACAATAATTCTATTAAAACAGTGTGCCTATAGATCTTCTAATTCCGCTATATCTATTAAATTACCAATAACTTCTTGAATAACTTCTCTTAAAGATGAAACGTTCACAACTTAACTTTACTACATTTACTTTTTAAACGGTAGCCTCCAATCAACTGTTCTAATCCACTTCTTCTTTCTGTACACCTTCCAGAAACAGACATTGTCGAGTCCTGTCCTCTAATAGGACTTAGACGGCTAGACGAGATGACATTATTTCACAGTTATACTATAATATACTGTAGACGGAAACAGGGTTCCATATATAGAATATATGGGTTCCTGAAAACAGGTAAATAGTTTTTATATTTAAGCAACCCGATAACAGAAGATGGGAAACGTGGAACACGAAATCAAATGTAAAAATTCTGAACCAAAAGAGATCTTCAGTAAGAGGAACAGAAAAAACTACTATCGTTTAGTTGCAAGAAATCCACGAAAATAAAGATTGTAAAGACTTTAGTGCCGAAAATATAGTTGTGAAACATGGTAGTTAAGAAAGGAGGATATTAGTAAGCAGGAATCATACGAAACTTGGCTATTGAGAAAAATGTGAAATAAAAACAGTCTAAAAAATTAGGAACGAAAAAGTGCTAAATACGATTAGCATAAATAGACAAATGATAAATATCACAAGGAATGGAAAGAAGAATTGGATGGATCATGTCCTGAGAGGGAATGGACAAGGACTAGAAAGAAGAATTGGTTGGGTCATGTTCTGAGAGGGAATGGTTCACTTGAATAGGTAATTGGTGGAAGAAAGGAAGGAAAAAGGGTTGGAAGAAAACCGAGACTTGGGATGATGGATAATTTGATAACAATTCACATGTTGATTAGAAAAGTCACAAGATCGAAATAAGTGGATGAGTTATATGCCATGGACCTGCTAATAGGCAGTGCGCTAAGAGAGATATACACGGCACAGGTACGCATGATGCATGAGGCTGAATTATCACTACTAAACATAATTTGATTCACATTAAAAACGTGATGTGCAATTAAGTACCTATAATGAGCATTTGAAGTTTCTATTTAGATTTACTACAATAACTACAGTGCTGATATAAATACTCGAGTAATACTCTCTTCTCTCTCTTTGATGCACTGCTAAGTGGCAGGTTCAAAGTACATATGAGAATGCAGACTCGAAGTCTGCGTTCTCGCTCCATAAGAGCATTCCTTAGATCAACATGTTAATCCCTTCACGAGTAATACATATATCGTTTCAACTATCAGCAGAAATATTTAATTGAGGATGCAACATATTTAGATATTTATCCAGCTAGCTATATTACTCCAAATGAGCCGCACATAACAGTCTTAGAAATTCTAGGAGATCGAAGCCACATCTTCATTCTGTTACACAACAATTTTGAAATGTTTTTACCTGACCGGATTACTGGTTAGAGCCACCCTCAATGACATAACCATCTCAAAGCGTTTGTCTCCTTTCAATTCTGGATCGCTTAGAAACTTTACAAATTTGCTAGCAGAATTACTTCCGTCGCCCTTCGCCTTTTGCTGCACTCGTAAAAAATGTGAATTAATAAATGAGTTAATCATTGTTAGCCAGATCACTGTGTTTACAAAAAACTCACAACACTAGACGTGTTTTCGATAATCAAAATAAGTATTAATACAATTTCTACACCTGCCCCACACAATCTCACAAAATAATCATGACGATTTTACTAATAATAATACAGATTTAACGTCCGTGTCCTCATCCATGGATCATAGCAAGGAATACATCCTAAGCACACATCGCTGCAGATCAGTTCCACCAGATCAAGCAGCAAAAGAATATGCTGAGGGGAAGTATGGACCTAAAGGGAAGCCGATCTGGTGATTAAAAAATGATCTTGACAGATAAAGTATGTCCACGGTGGTAGGAGCCATATCTTTAGCCTGACCTTGCTTCAAAAGGATTTAGCGATGTTGACATGGAAGTAGAGAAATAGTGTCAATTATATAGAGTAGAAGTCAAATCAAGAACTGAGCTACTGATAAAAGAGTTGAAAGCGTATCAGAACAAATTCACTTAAGAAATGAAGAATTTGACAAGAGCAGAAATAATTCATTACACAATGTGTTGGAAATCACAGGCAGGAGCTAGTACACCAGTAAAAGTGTTTCAAGAATTTTAACCGCCGATATACACCGTGTTTTTTGTAACTGATACCCCAAATTGTTTTAACAATAAAGTCGTAAGAAGTTGACCGATGTTCTTGAAATTTACACCACTTGACCAGCAGCCAATTCTACAAAAAGAATATTTCGTTTGAATATCTTTAATAACGTGAAAGTTATAGTTTGGCGAATAGGAGTGGGGTCAGAAAAGAAATTTCCAGTACAGGATTACGGGCGTTTTACATGCAGCGTAAAATTATCTCTAAATAAATAATAGCGAACACGCCACTACATTTCAGCTAATGCTATTCTGAAGAACAATCACTTCTTAGCAAAATGACGTAAAATACGTGCTGATATGTTCTTAAATGACAAAGTTGTTGAACTTTTAATGCATGCATTGCATGTCTGGGTACAACTGCTGTCACCGCAACGGCGTCCTCTTCTTCGTTTATTCTCTTCATGCAGTGCATGCATAAAACGTTCGATAACTTTGTCAATTAAGAACATAGCAGCATGTATTTTACGTCATTTTGCAAAGAAGTGATTGCACTTCAAAATAGCATTAGCTGAAATTTTGTGCCGTGTTCGCTGTAATTTATTTAGAGATAATTTTAAGCTGCATGTAACACGCCCGTAATCCTGTACTGGAAATTTCTTTTCTGACCCCACTCCTATTCGCCAAACTATAACTTTCACGTTATTAAATATATTCAAACGAAATTTCTCTATCTTTTGCAGAATTGGCTGCTGGTCAAGTGCTATAAATTTCAAGAACATCGGTCAACTTCTTACGACTTTACTTTTAAAACAATTTGGGGTATCAGTTCTAAAAAACACAGTGTATAAACCAGCTGCATTCATACAAATACAAGAAAAGTACATAGCAAAGAGATCAAGAGAACCATCACCTAAACAAGATAAAAGTCATCCCATACAACAAATTCCGTCTGTAGGCTTAAATGCCTTGATCACAGATCTGGTATCATCTAGAAATGAAGAGAGAAGATAGGCAGAGCAAATCAAGAACTAAGAGAGAAGAGAGCCACACGTATCAGAAATGAAGAGAAAAAAGGGGAAGTCAATAAAGGATAAATGTGAAACATTGATACAACAAGAGAGACTGGAGTGGAAGAATCATATCTCTAATCTAGAAGAACTAAGACTACCAGACACTGAGAATGAAAGAATATATAATGAAAAAGATTACAGAGACAAAAAAGCCAGAGAAAAAGAAGTGAAAATTCTTAAAGAGAACAGATTAATGAAAGAGGTTTCAGACTAAGCAATGCAATTGAAACAACGAAATGACTAATAATTCACATGCCTAATGAATAAAATTGCAATACTGCACTACTTTATCCACATGGAGAAATTATTCCAGAACTACAACGTAGGTACAGATTTAATAGTAGCTATACTTACTAGAAACCTGAACACAAAAGCAAAACTTCATACGGAACTCTACAATTGGAAGAAGCACACAACTACGAAAACCCGATATCTATTAAGAGTGTTCCAACTCACTCCTAGAGTTTACAAACAACATTTCTTAAATACGAGTAGATCAGAAGACGAATGAGTGGTAAAATTGGTACAACTTGTACTAAAGTACAGCTTGTACTAAAATATCAGTTGTACCATTTCTACAGTTTGGAGACTATCTCTCAGTTTAAGTAGTAACCACATCCACGATAACGAGCAGGAGCAATATTTAAAGCCTGCAAAAATGGCTGAAGTAATTTATATATTTTAAACCTCAAGATAAAAAAATAATTACTGCAATCAAATCTATAGTTCAGAAGAGATTATAATCAGAAAGAGGAACAACAAACCAAGCAACAAAGCTTTCAAAATAATTCATGATTCAAAAATCAAAGTTGAAGAGAAAGAAATACAAGCTTTATCTGTCACAATAATTAACATTTAGCAAAAGAATGCAGTAACAAGTTGAATATTTTTAGCAATAACGTGCCAGAGCAGTCAAATATCAGAAACAATACATTGAAAACAAAGAAATGCTTCATATGTAAGACAACCGACAATCGCAGTAATAAAGACTGTAAAAACAAAAAGAATGGAAATAGACATGATGCCAGGTGGCTTTGCGGCAAAGAAAACCATAAAATGTTGGAATGCAGACATCTAAATATGCCAGATACAAAGTTGGAAATATGTAATGACACTATACATCAATGAAAAGCAGAAAAACAAAATTAAGTGATGAAATTAAATAAATTAAAGAATCAGTACGTTAGAATAGTAGTTAATATTAATATTTCCGAAGTTATGCAAGAAAATATATGAAAATTTTATAACATCAGCATTCCCGTAAACCACATAATTAATAAGAAATTTTTCCTACCATATATAAAATGTTTATAATGGAGATATAAAGTCCTAACTTAATGATATAGAAGAGAATTAAAATAAAGGAATTAAATAAGTCCAGTATAACTTCAAAGCAAAAACTCCAGTTTATTTATAGACAGACATTTTTTAAATGTTCTTTTGAAGCTCTTTAGTTTGTTTGGATCAAATAATATAGCCTATAAGAAACTGCGCTATAGGTTGTTTACGTGATCAGACAGAATCTAATGAATCAAACAGAACTAGGATCTAGGTCTTAATTATTTAACGTGGAAAATTCAGTAAAATGTAAAGACTTTCCGTTGATATTTTGATTGCACAGTGATCACATTGTCACTACACTGTTTGATTATATTGTCACTGCATTGTTTGATTACATTGTCTATGCAAGTGTTCTATAGGCTGTAGAGAAATTACATTGACTGTGCCATGAAGTTTTAAAAGTGATTGAATTGTTAAAACACGATAGTGTAAATCTGTGAACAGATTATATTGCGGACAATTATTAATTATTAGAAGAGAGCCAAATAGTGGTGTCTAACCAATAAAAGGTGTTTTATTGACTTTGTAGCTTTATAGTGCCATTTTATTGTAGTGCACTATCCTGAATTGCGTTATATGTGGATTGATTGATAACATAAGTGATTTTGTGGACATTATATGTGCTTATATAATAGGCTTATTACTAACTGAGAATCCTCGTACATCAGCAAATTAATCACTAAGGAAATATTGCGAATGTATTTCCAAATTAAAAATGGCTGATAAATCAAGGCAAATCGTACCTAAGACAACAGCTGCAGTATCAGCAGTTTCGACAGCAACAGTTGCTATGGCAACGCAGTCGACAGCTGCATCATTTATAGTTCCCCAGGAGCAACTATAAGATCTGATGACAGTGGACTCTCTCAAGAAGCGGCAAAGGATTTTGTAGACGCAGATAGAGAACTAGAAGCAGAGCACCAACTATATAAAGTAATGGTAAAGTCAGGCACTGAGAGACTAATCAGAGAATTATCTGCGTACCAGACAAAGCTCAGCGAGAACGAAATAAAGAGAATGTCTAGACCAGAAGTAGTACATTATATTATTGAACTGCGGAAACAAGCTGGTGTCATAACGCCAGTTACAACACTAATAGAGTTTGAACCTTCAATATTTGAAGCAAATGGATACATTCAATTACAGGAATTATCTACTTCAAAGAAATCAGGATACGTGTCACCGAATCCAGAGAGTCTACCTGAACAAAAGTATCAACCTAGTCAACAAGCTCTATCACTGGATATCAATGCATTAATTGCACATCTGGTAGTATCGCGTGCAGAGGAGAAAAGAGAAGCAAAAGTAAAAGAGGAGAAAGCAGAAAGACTGCGAGAACAAGAGAAAAGAGAAGCAAATTTAAAAGATGAGAAAGCAGAAAGACTGCGAGAAGAGAAAAGAGAAGCAAAATTAAAGAGGAGAAAGCAGAAAGAATGCATAAAGAAAAAGAGGAAAAGGCAGAACTAAGAAGAGAAACAGAGAGAAAAGAAATGGAAAGACTGAGATACGAGGAAAGATTGGAGTTTCAGAAACATATCAGTAAATTAGAAGAACAAAGAATACAGGAGCTTGAGAAAGAAAGAGCATATAAAGATAAGGAATATGGTGAGAGAAAAGAAAGAGAAGAATTAGAAAGAATTCACAGAGAAGAATTAGAAAATCAAAGAGGTTACTGATTAAAAGTTGCTTTAGACAATTTAAAAGGAACGCAGTTCAACATGCCATCAGATCCATTTGCAATAACAGGATATTTTATACAAATGGAACACATAATTGAATCTTTTGGAGTGGACAAAGATTTACGAGTAGCCCTACTGACTACATACTTAAATAGCAAAGCTAAACAGCCAATATTAGCTTTAATGACAGAACAGACAGACGACTACGATATGTGGAAGTCAATAATTCTGAGGGAATTCCAACTGACACCTACATCTTATGGACAGAATTTTTGGAGTATGACGAGGAAAGACAACGAAAGTTGTACACAATTCAACAGTAGACTCACGACAGTGTGGAAATATTATATAGAGTCAAGAGGAGTAACAACTTTTGAGGAACTTAATGATCTAGGGGACAGAATGAGAGATTCTCTGAAAACTTACTCAAAAAACCATATCCACGATAAGGAACAAGACAATCACCTAAAACAAAGTAAGATGGCAAAAATTGTTGACATCTTCGAAACGTCTAGAAGTCAAAATAGTGGATATAACCAACAGTATTCGTCACACAGAAACTTCAAAGGATATAATGCATACAACAAAGAGAACCAAGAACAAAGTCCAAGAGCAGAAAATTAGAATAAACGGAGATCAAGATCAATGGATCAAGTTAACTGGAGAGATAAAAGTGAAAAGCCTAAGAGAAATTCATTTGATCAACTAAGAAAACCAACAAACGGCATGAAATGCTATTTGTGTAACACAATAGATAGTCACAACACGAGCGAATGCAGAAGAAGAGCAAAAGGAGCACATCCAGACGCCTGTTACAACTGTGGTAGACTTGGTCACAGAATTTTGAATTGTCCAAGCTACCCTAAAAAGGAAACAAAGTTAAAATCAGTTTATAGAATAAACATCCAAGAGAATGAGGTGAATACATCAGAGACATAAAGGACATATCCACATAAAGATGTTTCGCAAATCCAGTTTGATCAATTTACAAATAACAAATCTGCGAGTTTTGACGGGAAAATTGTAGAATCTCTCAGAGATAGTTGAGCAGAAATCAGGCAGAAAGGCCCACACAAAGCACACAAGACACAACACAGCAAACCCATAAAATCATGTAAGCATTCGTAAAATCAGATATTATAGTTCTAAAATGGAGAAATCACAACCTAAAACAATTAATTAGTGCACTTTCACACTTACTAACACACTGATTATACACACATTTAGAGTTATATATAATCGTATCAAAACTAGGAATGTTACATAACTGTAACATGGTGGATAAACTATCCTGCCTTTTGAAACCAAAGAACTGTTTGGCACACCTATTGTAACACGAAGGAAATTTATTTAAAGAAGACACTTTAAACTTGGACCAGAGTGCAATATCGTAAAAACATAAACAGTACGTTTTAAACAGAATAATTTTAACTGTACGGGAGCAATTAGAAAATCGTCTTAAAAGCGTGTTAGTGCGGACAAAGGTATTACTTATTTCACGATTAATGTCATTTTCATCACAAAAACGATTATCAATCAAATGACCTAAGTATTTAAAATTGAGAGACAAATTAATGTCATCGTTACCTAGTTTAAAATTAGGGAAACTATAGTCTAAGGCCCATCTTCTCTCACTAGGTTCAAAAATCACAGCAACAGTTTTAAAATATTGCAAGACATATTAATATCCAAAGCACTAGAGCACAGAGTGTTAATTTAAAGTTGCATAGCTCTCCAAGAAGGTGTAATAAGGACAATATCATCGGAATATGCAAGAATATTGATAATCTGCCTGCCAATTCTACAACCAATACCAGATTCAACAACTGAACCTAACAGATCTCTAATGTATCTAGAAAATAAATATGGAGAGAGAACACTTCCCTGCCGTATGCCATTACCAATACTAAAAGACGACGACACTGAATTACGACACCTTATATGACAATTTTGATGACTATACCACCAATATGCCAAAATGCTAATTACCTTAAAGTTTACATTGTCATCCAGTAGTTTTACAAACAATTTCCAATAATTAACACTGTCAAATGCTTTTTAAAATCTATAAAACAAGTGAACAACACGTGACTACCATTATTTCTATAATAGTCCACCGTCTTTTTCAGTACACTGGTACAAAGGCTTGTAGAATGTCCTTGTTTAAAACCAAACTGATAATTATCATATATTGAATTAGTATGCAAAGATTCAGCCAAAAGGGATTCAAATATCTTAGAAAGCACATTAGAGATTGCAATAGACCTATAATTATTAAGATCTGATAAGTTACCTAACTTGTTTTTAACTAAAGGGACAATAACCGATTGCGTGAAAGAAGCAGGTAAATATCCAAATTTAAGAAATAGATTAAACAATATGCTGAGGAGCACAAATAAACTACGACATGAATACAAAACAACCTAACTACAGATGCCATCAGGACCAGCACTCCTATCTTTTTCAAACCATAGCATGTCCTGAATACATTGAAGAGATATACTAAACTCAACAGCTTTAGCTTTTGTTATCTCAACATTATTAAAACGCTCAATAAGAGATTGCTTATCAGCACTCTAATCAAAGCAATTATATAAATCATTATAATATATCCTCCATCGATCAACTATTTATTTGTCACTTATACAACCATCAACAACATTTGCATATTTACTTGCCTTAGTATTGTTAGATTTAGATATCTCCTTCCAAAAAGTAGAATAATTATTCTTTGATATAGCCTTAGCATACACATCAGCTCTAAGAGATTATTCTTGCTGTTTACAAAAACGTAAAGCCATTTTAAACTGAGCTCTAGTAGACTTCATTTCATTAAAAAATGGACCATGTCCAGGCTAACCATGATAAAACCATTCCAGAAAGGCTTGCCTAGCTATTGAGTGTTTATCCTTCACATAATCATTCCACCCTGGAACTGAATATTCCTTAGTAGAAATAGACTTCTGAGGAATACACATGTTACAAGAATTACAAATACTAGAGATAATGCTATGATGGTAATCATCAATGGCCTTCACAACATCTAGTTTATTAGTACTGCTATCATTGAAACACCACGTAGGAATATCAATACTGTTGAGAGAACTATTTAGTTCATATTGGTATTTAACAATATCTGAACCAGCTGCCCTAGACCAATCAAGAGTGAACTGAGAATCTAATGGTTGTGAATAGATACGATCAACACTGCATGACAACAGATCAATAAATTTAACAACAAGAGATGATCACATGATCAGATGATATGTACTCATATAGAATGTCACAGTTAAGAATAAGGCTGTCTAAACCAGGAATACAAACAATATGATCAATCCAAATAAAACAATTATTTTCAATGTTAATAAATGTATAAACATTACTAAGTCTGTTTATATCGGATTTTATTATTATTATTATTATTATTAAGTTATTATCAGTACTGAATCTTTGCAAATAGTTAAAAAATCTAGAACCAACTTGGCAATTGAAATCACCTGCCACTAATAGCTGAACAGCATTACTATCATTATACAATGAAGTAATTTCAGAACATAATCAACATAATCCTCTAGACATTCACTGGTACCATAGTCTGTTGGCATATAAACACATACAAGTAAGGTAGGACCAAGTTTAGTATCTAACCTTCAGAAGCTGTAAGTAGCTGTGATTCTGGGGTTATATGTGGAAATAAATGAAATATGTGAACTAAGATTTTTATTATAAAGAATGCCAGTACCCCCATACGGCCTACCAATGAGGATATTACTAGATGTATCAACAGCAGAGTGTGCAATTGAGAGAAAGTTAGGACATATGTTAGATAGGAGGTCTAATTCATCAAGCAACAGCCAATGCTCTTGTAAGAAAACCACTAAAACAATATCACTACTTTTGCAAATAGAAATTATTTCATTAATAGAGCTTTTAACTCCACGACAATTAAAAGTACACAAAGTGAGATTATTTTTTGGATTCATTTCTAAGTTTGAAGTACTTCTTAACAAAAACACCCAAAGGCCAAATTTCAACAGACAAAAAGTGGATAATGGCTCGTTCAAAATCTGTAGCATCAACTCTAACAGATATATGGTATGACGAGTAAAGGTCTTCAAATTTTGAAACGAGCTTATTACAAGTAACATTAAGAACCTTAATATCACCTTTCGTGTCCTCAATACATTTAGACAAATCATCGATCACAGTAGCAGGATCCAGCCTTGAAACGAACACCTCAACCGAACGTGATGTAGAAACTGCTTTAACACACTGGTTGTCTACAGAAACAGCAATAACCGACTTCACTGGAATAGACTTCTTACTGCGTAGGCCCGCCTCTGATAAACCATCCTTCTTACCATATTTCCCTCCCTTCTTTCTCACCACTTCTGAAAATAATACTTCGCGAGATGGGTTAGAGACAGAATCAGGACCGTGAGTTGCTGTAGGCTGAGTTATGCAAGGATTGCTCGATGCTGAATCATCAGGACCTCGTGATCGTCCTAAAGAATCGTTCTCCACCCGCACAGGAAGATTTGATAACGGATGCAGTTCACTAAGTTGTAACTTGACTGCAACTAATTCTTCACGAATGTCAGTTATCTCCCTCACCTCACGACGAAGAGATTGTAGCTCTTTAAGGACAGCTACCATGTCACAGTGATTCACATAAACTGAAGGAAGTCTAGCTAAATTCACAGCATAGAATACTGGCAAATTAGCCTCAGGAAGCAAGCAACACTTGAGAATGTCCTCCAGTGTAAGCCAGAGTCTCTCCGCGCCTTTACGCTAAGATAAACGATGTAAACCTAAACCATCCAATATTGTTCTGGCAGCCATGATCTCATACTCTCTATAGAGATCGGAACATATTTTTACCAAATGATCGGCAGCCATATTGTTACATTTGTCAAGAATGAAGCATAGAAGCTCGTTCAGAACAGGCATGTTCTCATCGTTAGCTCGTTGGGAACCCATTTTATGAAATGTTCATTTAGATAGAATAATATTTAAAGTTTATTTATTTATTTATTTATTTATGCGTCCATCTTGGCACAGCGTTACCATCCAAAAAATAAAAACAAGACTCAGGGAAAAACGCGCCCTTATCTACATCGCGCTAGTGCTTATATAGTCGCAGAGACATACAGAGAGGACAGAGAGAGACTTATGCTTCTCTCCATTGTCCAAGACTTAGGCCTACCACGCTCAGTTTTACGCAAGTGTCTGTGAAGGTCAGACTGTTAGATTACGACACACTGAACAATTGGATATGGATTATCAAATATGGATTATCAAATATGGATTCTTCTTCTTCTTCAGTGCACTGCCAAGTGGCAGGTTCAAGGTACATATTCATACTCAAAGTTAGCTTTCTCGCTCCATAAGAGCACTCCTTAGATCAACAAGTTAATCCCTTCACAAAGTCTATGCCTTATACATACCTTATGTAACCTATAGCTTCGGAAAGGTATCGCTTCTGAGGTGGTTTCCCGTTGCCTTCCTCAGTTAGGTGGATTAATCCTGGGGAAATATTTCATGGTGAAGTGGGTCCCCTTTTGCAATCCTCAGCTCCTGCTTTTAGTCGCCTCTTACGTACACGCGGCAGATTGTTCGCGGTTGCCCTACAAATCAGTGGTCCAACCACACCCAAGCACAACACGGGGATTAAATATGGATTAGCGTAATCAAATTTATCAAAGCATGGATTAAGCCTACAACATATGCCTTATATAATCATAAGCCGGTAAGTTATCACAATTCTATAGATTTTATCACAACTCGATATATTTACCCAATTATCAAATAACAATTTCATGCTTATATATCAATATACTTTGTTGTTCATTAAAAAAATCAATAAATAAACTTATTGTTAACTTAACTTAATCAAATTAATTATTTGTGCGCATGATGACTTTTTTAGCTTTGAATTGGTACCGCAATGCTCGAATTACAGAATATGCGGTCTTATATAGTTAGAGGCTGTAGAACTTGAGCATGTGGACACTAATATACGTAGCTGTTTTGTCTCTACAATATTTATATAATATCAAATAATAATAATATACATAATATCCCGTTTTAAATATTTATAAAAAATTGGGACGCCTTGTGTTAAAATTTTTCCACTACAGCTGATTATATTCCTAAGGCAAAATGTCAAGAATTGACTAAGCTATCTCAATTTTGATAGATGGTTATGTTTTAATGAGTAGGCTGTATATATGCAGTAAATATGCATGTATATGCCTTAATGATTATAATGTACACGTATACATATGCAAAATATACTATAGATTCTGTCAGGGAATTATGCCCTGATATTTTGTATAGTAAGATTACTTATATTATTCATATATATGGAAAGTTATATATTACTATTTTGACTGATTTTAGTATTTTTATTATAAAGGAGTTTAGAGGTTAGTTAAGCTTATGACGTCACTAGAGTGGGCGGAGCTACGAGAGTTTGCTTAGAAAAGAGAAAGGTGAAGGTCACGAGAGGAAGTGGTAGAGGAGATTCCACGTGTTAGTTTGGATAGAGGATTAGAAGGATCAAAAGAATTAGAATAGACTGTTACAGAACAGTGTTGGATAATCATTAGGTGATATCCAAGTTTAGGTTGATCAATAGTTGCTCAGACGAAAGAGTTCCCGAAGTAATTCAAGTATACTAATGCAATTACTGAGGCAGTAATTAGGTGATATTTTATAGTGGAATTTGTGTTCTGATACATTAATCGAGGAGAACGACGTATTATATTTTCGTTGGTTGATTAGTATATGATCATTTTTTGTTTTTCAAGTTAGGATCGAATATATTGCGAGGACATTTAATTTAAGTTTAATTACTTTTCGTCGATATAAAACATTCGGATATTTCCTTATTTTCTTGAACTATGTGTATCCATATTTAATTCGCGTTTTGTTTTAAATTAAAATACTTAAATATTAAATACCGTAGTCTGTTAGTAAATCCGTAAAAGGTCGGGGTCTTTAGATTAATGTAGTTTAATTACGAGGTCAGATGCAAAATCCATTGAATTAGCACATTTAAAGATTTAGCGTCTGTTTCGGGTGTGGTTAGCCTGTTGAGACAAAACACACATCTGACAGATTCTTTATACACATTACTTTTATAAATATTGGCAGTACTCGTGATCATCATCTTTCCTTGAATCCCAGTTTAGCTGGGGTCGGATATTATATCAATGTTATAAATATTGAAAGTACTCATCCTCACCATCTTCCCTTGAGTCCCAGTTTAACTAGGGTCAGGATTAGAAAGTTTTGTAATATATTCTGGAGACTAAGCACTCACCAACCAAATCCCTTTCTGACGTTGGTTGAATATTTGTGCTTTGTCGCCTTTTATGACACGTGCAATCCAATGATGGTATATTCTACAGCAACTCGAGCATAACACAGGTAATAAATATTGAGAGTACTAATTAATTTCATAACGCACCTTTGCGCCCTTGACTTGCATAGATAGCATGCTTCGTTTCTGATCTAGATTCATTTTTCTCAGAGGAGCTTTCTTTTCTTCACTTAGATTCATATCGTCCTAGACAAGCGAAATGTAACACTAATTTATATTCATCATATTTAGTAAAGTTATGCATAGAGATTATACAATATGCACAGTAAATTTAACTGATATCACGAACTTTCTAAATTTACATCCCTCTACACACTAGTTAAAAAAACAATACCCAATCGAATTCTCAATAACTTCGACAGAACTCAAACTTTATTTTTAATTTTGAAGCTTTTAGGCGAGGAATTTCTGCAAAATATTATAGACTGCAATGTGGCGAAATGTGGCGAAAAAATTAAGTAGTATCAAAACAGGGTTTTCAGCTTTTCTACGAACAAGTGCTAAAATCATTTATACTAGGTTTTATTCGTTCTTTAAAAAAGAACGAGTAAAGTAAAGAACGAGTAAAGAAAGGATTAATGGCCCCGAAAAGGGCCGTTTATATATGAGGCAGTTTAGATGGAAGAGTCAGTAGATGCTCAGATGACTACCTTCGGCTTGAGTGCATGCCTGCAGTTTCCTTCGAAATGCCAAGAGAGCTTGACTGAGTGTCTCTTGCGGCGTGTTTTGACATATTTTTCCAGCACCGTTTTGAGTTCAGCCTTGATGGTTAGTTTAGCTTGAACAATTTATACCGTTCCTGCATTGTGCCCCACAAAGGCGAATTTGGAGGCCATTTGTTCCTTTTTTATAAACTCCTGATTGTGGACTTTCTAACCGTTCTTGACTGAGGCCAGATGAATGGGCTGGTGCGCAGTCTTACTGGAATGTGAACTGATTTGGCAGCATGCCTCAGTGAGCTTGGGAAGCAAGTCATTCAGGTAGTAATCAGCATTCACCTTCACCTTTTTCTTGGGCGAAATGAGATCTAAACTAACCCCGAAAGCAGACTCCTGTAGATACCACAACATGAGGAGAAAACTTGGCTCGTTGGATTGAAGTCATCGTGCTTCAATATTCCGCTTTCTGCCCCTGGACAAAACATGGGTGCATGGACTGTTGCTCTGAGTTTCACTTGCGGCTAAATGTACAACATAACCTATATACAATTACCCCTAAATGTACAACATAACCTATATACAATTACCCCAAGTCAGGGTTTGTTTTGATTAAAGTTACCGACGATAACGATTATCTAGTAAGATATGTTGACATCATCTATTCAACTGATTTTAACCGGAAAGCTCGGTGGTGAAGTGGTATAGGTGCTAGGTTTTGGATCATGTGTTCCGGGTTCAATTCAGGATCGAGTCACTTTTATTTGTTAAAGTCTAACTCAATTTTCTTAGTTTCTTATGAATATTGTTAGGGTTAGGGGTTGGGGTTAGGAATAGTTCACTTCTTAGGAATAATTAGGTTAAGAATCATTGGTTAGGAATAAAACTCTGTAAGTTGGGAAAATAGCACAAACCCTGTGTTGCACTTTTAACGGCAAGCAGTTAGAAAGTCAAATGTAAAAGACTTTCTCACCAATGAAAATTACTGTCTTGGTCCTCTTCTTTATCATTCGATGCAGCAGAGCCGGGCAGCGTGTACAGTGCAACTCTTGTTACAAGACCGCTACACCGGCCAGATTCTGGTCGTTAAAGCGCCGTTGTAGCGCCGCTACAGGCTCACTGTAGTCCCGTTGTAGCGGCCGAACAGCCACGTTGTCATGGTAATGTCGCGGCCACAATCTGGCGAGATTCGCGGGTAAATCACGATAGGAATTTTAAGGCGGAGCGTAGAAGTTGACTTCTACAGTTATTGAAAATTAGCTACATTGGTCATCGAATCATGTCTAATTTTCTGGTAAACCATATTGCTATTCATTATGTGCACTGAAGAAGATTCACTATGTATAAATAATATAATTCCTGTGATACTGAATTGTCAATATTGGCCACTAAGAAAGCTCTTCGTAGCAAGTTTGTTAGTAGCATTGATCAGATAGATTTGAATGCAGCACTGCTTACACGAACCATGCGGATTACTTAAATTTGATTTTTCTGTGTTGACTGAGCCTTTTTTTCTGCAACCTGATGTGGTTTGCCTTTTCTATATTTTCTTTTGTGTTCATCTCCAGTTCGGATATTGTATCATGTAAGATGTCTGTATGCATGTGTCCAATACCAAGGCGGTGAAGCCTTGATAGGTCAGATTTTATAGGAATTTCTGCATAACACATATTGCTTTACAATATGACTTTGGCATAATGCCATGTAAGTTTGTCATTAAATTGTAAATTTCAAATTATTTACAATTTCAGTTTCACCTACAAAGTTTGCCGAGACTTTCAAATCATGGTATGGGATTTTAGTTATAACATACATTTGGCTATAAGCCATATTTTGAAAAATGCATCTGCTTTCTCGTTTACGGAGATAAAAATGTGGCCTAGGATACAACGAAATTGGATACCCTTTTTCCTACACATATTTTTTTCATTCGTAGAGTATATTTCGGTATCAATAGAGAATGTCATCTACCAAAGAATTTGATATTTTACATGAACGCATGACAAGCAAAACCGACTAAGAATCTGAACAAATGACGACAGTTGAGTATTTGCTTTTAGCTATGTGACTGAGAATCAATATGATTAATGATTCCTCAGCGGAGAAAATCGTTACTACACCTAAAAGACTCTGAAATATTTCAAATTCATCAGAGACTACAGAGGATGCTACTCCATTATTGTTTCTATTATTATTTTTTAAGACCTAAACGGGTGTGCCGATTAACACCGTTAACTAAATACAAACGCGCTATAAAACTAATGGCCATTAAAAAATTAACTGCATTAGAAAGGTGATCCGAAAATAATTTGCTGAAAAAACGTTTAAAACTGAAGGTAGCACTGGTTTACATTTTTTGTCATCTATTCATGGTTGCCGTTTTTGACAGTTTTGTTACTAGATTTGGCGGCTTTTGAAGGCTGTAAGCGGAAAAAAATTGATTTAGGTGGTTCGGTTTTTCACAAAAGATATTCGTCATTAAACTTTAGCAGTTGCTTGTACAATTGTACATGCATGTCACAGCAATGAGAAGTTGGACGAAAAATTGGACGATAAATCGTATCATGTAGACAAAACAGATGGGAAAACTGACGAGAGAACTGATGATCTAGTTTGTCTGCTCATGCTACGATTTATCTGTACAGATAAATTTGTTCAGAGAAGTTGAACTATATGCTTGACGAAGAGAGGGCAAATTAACTAATAAATTAATTATTAATTAATTAATTAATTAATGTATTATAGTAATGTATTATATATTTTATATGCCACAAATTTCTCACCAAAAACAAGGTCATAATTAAGAGCATTAATACACCATTCTACCATCTCTCTATTTAATGAGTGCTCCATAAACAGGTCTTAAAAAACTGTAAAATACATTGCTCTAAGTAACAAGTACGCAAAAAGATGACGATGTTGATGAAGGCGATGACGACAAAAATAGCCCATTCACTTGTCCAAATGTAACGTTGATAACATTTGACAATCAATGTGTTTCACTTTTGATGCAACAACTGTTTAACAGTTTTTAATGTTTAAATGTAGTTTTAATTAATAAGCACAAGCACAAGGAAATCGATGGAAATTATTCCCTTGTATTTGGTGTTTATTGTTTTAGTTATTAGTAATTTGTAATGCTGTGTTCTGCATAATATGTCTTTAAAGCTTTTTTGGCGTTATTACAATTTTTAAAATTCCTATCTCAGTTCAGTTGCGTATAAGTACAACCGTCTCAGCATGTGAGTAGGAATAAGTACATTGAAGCTATAATATATAAAACAACAATTAGAGTGCTACAGTCATCAATGACAACACCGAGCACTATTGAGATAAAATCAAGCCGGTGAGCAAAAAGAAGGTCCAAAAACGGTGCAAATTCCAAAATCCAGATAATCAGTCCAAAGTAAAAGGAATTAAAGAAAAGGAGGTCTAGGTGCAGGTCGCTGCTCATGGACACTGGATGGAAAAGAGAGATGCAAAAGATAGGTCTTCAATTGCCTATGGAACTGCTCGTAGGAAAGCAAAGGCCGATGTGCTTAAAATGAAGATTTCCGAAGATTGGATGGAAGAAAATTCCAGATCTGCGGTGCAGCAAGCTGGAAAGAACAATTAGATAGCTTAGAGCGCGAAGGTAAGCTAGGTCTCACAAGAGTAATTAATTTAGAAGACCGAGTAACAGCAGGCTGCATCACTTTAATCAAGTGAGACATACAAGTTTGTCCAGTGATGGTGCTGGACTTATAGGTTAACGAAACTGTTTTGTAAATGATACGCTTTTTAATCTTTAGCCAGTGCAAAGACTTTAAAATGGGCGTAACATGTGAGTACTTGGAACTACAAAAAATTGCTCGCACAAGAGAATTCTGAACAAACTGCAATCGATTTATCTCACAGCCAGAGAGATTTAAAAACAGGGAATTGCAGTAGTCCAATTTCGATTGCACAATAGCAGCACCAATTGTAGCAGCCGTCTCACGTGATAAAATATGGACGTTTTCGAAGCTGCCAGTTTACAGAACACTGGAGAGAGAGAGAGAGTAGGCAAGAATTATCCACAATATAACTTTCTCTATTTCAATATTTATTTTCTTTCGTTTTACAATAACAGTTGTCTAATTTTTGTTTTGACAATTTTCACACTTCATCCCCGTAACTTTAACATCTTAATCTCCCACAATGATTTTCCATTACTTCAATGCGCTGATTTCTTTCTGCTTCACCCACAGAAAGAAGTCATTTCCATTTTTTCATGACTTTGATGTGCTTTCACTACTCTTCCTGTCCATTTATCTTGTTTTAACTCTCCCTTCTCCCCACACGACTAACCATTTCACTGGCAATATCACTGATCATACGTCGTCTTCATGCAATTTGACCTATCAACCTATACCTCACGCCTCTGTATGCCAGTGCCTTTTTTAGAGTCATTCATTACCTTTACCCTATTTCTCAAAATCACATCTTCATATTGTTTCACTTAATCTTACTTCTTGACATTTAAATTTAAATCTCTGTTTTCTCCTAATTCTTACTGGCGATGTTGAATGCTGATGTTCCCGGCCCTCTTTCTTGCTTTAACTTGTCCACTTACTGTCTCAATGTTCGGTCTGCCACTACAATTACAAAAAATCTAAACAAACCTGAATTAATTCAACAGTACATTCCTGTGATTAATTCAACAGTACATTCCTGATGAGTCAATTGATCTTCTGTTTCTAACTTAATCTTCGTTACCTTCTGACACTCCACCCTCAGTCCTTAACTCTCTTACTCCTACTGGCTATTCTATTCTGCACATTGGTCGTGGCGGTGGCATCGCTGCTATTTTTAAGTCTACTTTTTCCTTTTCCCTCGTTAAAAGCATATCTTTTCCATCTCTTAAGCACAAGTTGCTAAAGCTTACTTGTGCTTCTAAATCATATCTCTTTTTGACTGTATATATAGACCTCCTTCCTTGTCCAAGTCAGACTTCCTTTCAGACGTCTCACTTTTGAGGATTATGCCCCTTCATCGTCTGATCTGATCATTATGGGGTGATTTCAATATACACATTGACTCACATATTGATCATTATTCTTCAACTCTTTCTACTACACTGGAGGCTTTTGACCTCAAGCAGCATATTTCTTCTCCAACCCCTACCTCTGCTCACATCTGTCAAAGCTGCGATTCGATATACTTTGTATATGATGTATGGTATTTGTATTTCAAGTAAAGTATTTAATAATATTTAACTAATTCTAGTTGGAGAAGAGTCGACAGGAAAGTAAAGTGTAGAAATTTGAGCTAGAGAGCTTTGTACTGCTGTATTTGTAAAGTAAAGATGTGAAAGTATTGTGTTTTATGGAAGTGTGATCCTAGGCAGTAAAAATGCTAGGGCAACTGATCAATGAGGGCATGCCTAGACAGGAAGTGAGGAAGATCCAAGATGGAAGAGTGACAACAAGGACGTAAAACGAGCCACGTTGAAAAGAGAATTAGGAGATTTGAACAATCTCAGTTGCAGCCGAATTCAAGAGTAATTCGAAGAGTTCGTTTAGCAGAACTGATTGTAGTCCATCGAATAGTCGATGTTAAGAGAGTGGTATGTAGATGATCAAACTGGGAAGACAGTGATCTGTAGATGATCAAACCGGGAAGAGAGTTCCACCAATATATTCTAACCTAGGAATTATATTAGAAAGAATCCTAGTTGGCGAAGAGTCGACAAGAAAGTAAAGTGTAGAAATTTGAGCTAGAGAGCTTTGAAGTAATTTGTGAGTCGAAAGTAATTGTATTTTATGTAAAGTACTTGCTTTTGCGATATATAAAGTGAAGTGTAATTCGGTATAAAAGTATAATAATAAGTTATACGAATTTTGCTTACACCTGTTATTTGAAATCGTTTTAATTTTCGTTCTACTGCATATTCGTGTGTTATTTTATATCCTTTTGTATTAAATTAATATTTAATTTATTACAGTCGTTGAAGTTATTAATAGATTAGTAGGACATCCAGATTCATTCAAATTGAGGACAGGTAAAGATTCCAAAATAATTATAAGAAGCATATTATTAGGAATTTAAGCCCTGGAACATTTAATCTCAGGATCTCATTTTTCCTCAGATATAATTGTAGAATCAGGTCCCTGACAACATCCTTGATCTTTTAATTACGCGTGAAATGACTAAGTTGATTGACTTCGGAGTCTCAGAGTCGTCATTGTCTGATAACAGTGCAATTTTCTGCAAATTGCCTTTGGTCATCAACTCCTTTTGCTGCTACATGCAGAACTATTAAAAGTTATCGTAAACACTTCTCCATCAATACTTCTTCATTTTCTGCTAATATTATGGCTTCTTCGTTATACTCCAATGCAACTTCAACTGTTGATAATTTTACACAGCAATTTCACTCTGTGCTTTCGTCTTTATTAGACAAGTACGCTCCTCTCTTAACCATTTCTTGTCGCTCCAATCCAAGGAAACCCTTTATTTCTTATGAAATTCTTGTACAAAAATCCTTACGTTCCCAACTAGAATCTAAATATAGGACAGATAAGAAAAATCCTCCTAAAATGCAAAACCCCAAGATCAAGGCTAACTACGTTAAACAACCAAAGTTAGTTGATCATATGATCTCCTCCACCAAGAGTTCCTACATTAAAAACTTAATCTTGCAGAATCAAAACTGCCCCAAAAAGCTTTGGGGAACTCTCGATTCACTGCTTGTTCGCACTATCCCTAAGTCACTTCCAAATGCCAATTCTCCTTCTACTCTTGCTAGCAACTTCTTTAATTTTTTAACAACAAAATTTCCAGACTCTGTTATTCTATACCTCCCAGTTCTGAGATTACTGCACATTCTTCTATGCCAAATCCCACCTTTGCAGTCAAATGTCAAACCTGTCTCCCTTGAAGAAATCCGTCATCTAATACTCTGCTCTACCGACTCATCTTGCTCCATAGATGCTATTCCAAAAAAAACTACTTAAATCTTGCATTGATGCCCTCCTTCCTCCAATTACCCATCCGATTAATCTTTCACTTTCTGAAGGAATTTCTTTTATACTTTTAAAACTGCTTTTGTTTCTCCTCTGCTTAAAAAGCAGTCACTTCCTAAAGACGATCTTTCAAGCTACCGTCCCATATCCAAATTAAATTGCATTTCCAAAATCTTGGAAAAAATAATCAACACTCGCTTATGCAGCCATCTTGAACTTTTTCCTTCTATATCTTGTTTCCAATCTGCATATAGAAAGCTTCACTCCACTGAAACTACCTCACTCAGCATTCAAAATGACCTTTGCCTAGCCTTAACTCTCAAAAGGTATCTGCCCTTGTACTACTTGATCTTTGGGCTGGTTTCGACACCATTGATCATAATATTCTCACCAGTAGACTTAAAACATGCTTTGGTATCTCTGATTCTACTTTCTCTCTGATCTCCTCCTATCTTTCTGGTCACACTCAATCTGTTGATATAGATCATGAACGCTCCCCTGAACTACCTCTTCTTCGTGGTGTGCCCCAAGAATCTGTACTTGGACTTTTACTTGTTTCCCTCTACACTCGCCCACTTAGTTATGCTTTAAACAATTCTTCAATAAAATTCCACTTCAATGCTGATGATACTCAGCTGTACATCTCATGTTCTAGCCCTGATTATGATCTGAAATTGCAACACCTTTCACCTGTTCTTGACAAAGTTTATTCATGGTTTTGACGCAATCGTCTCTCTGTCAATCCTTCTAAAACCGAATACCTTTTACTCGGAACCCCCCCAGCAAAGAACCAAAGGAGCCATTTCTTCCATCTATTTTCAAAATCTTTCACCCCTACTCCCAAGGCTAAAACCGTGGTGTCATATTCCGTGGTTGATGAAAATCTTGACTTCAAATCACATATCTCATCTGTCTTTCGTTCATCTTTCTTCCAGATCCGTCAATCAGAGAGATACAGTCATCTCTTGACAAAAATTCATTGATAATTCTTGGTAACTCAAAAGTTCATTCTAATACTTGACTACTGTAATTCAATGCTGTAAGGCTTACCTTCTTCTCTCATACATTTGCAACGCGTTCAGAAATCACTGGCAACGCTGCATCTATTATCGCTCCCTCCTACCCAATTAACATCATCATCATCATCATCATCTTCTTCCCTTAATTCCCAGTTCAACCAGGGTCGGATACGAATAGATTGACTCAAATCCTCTCTGTCCCACATCACATCATCAGTCAATCCCCTATTTGAGACTTACCCTTTTTTAATTTTTGTAGCCAATTTCTGGAGCCTAAACGCTCACCAAAAGAATGCCCTTTCTGATGTTGGTATGGATCTTAGTGCCTTAGTCGCCTTCTATGACACTTTGGTCAATTCTTCAAACAACCCGGACACAAAACGGGGAACCTACCCAACTAATATAAATCACAAAATAAACATGATTACAAAACAAGAACATGAAGGCAAGAAAACAAGGGCATGAATGATTTCCAAACCAGCAATGAAACTAAGGGCAATATAATATAGAAGGAAAGAGTATAAAAATTACAAAAAAGAATTCAAGTACCACAACAGTAACTCATCACTGCCATATCACTTGAGTACAAAGCATGCGTTTGCAGAAGGTAGCATTACATCTCCAGTTCAATAGCTGCACCGTAAGCCAGAGCAACAAATGCATGACACGATTCAGCTCATATTGCTGACTTTGAGCCTCAGACGAACAATGGCTGATTGATTTTCACTATTTGGAGTCTACCTGTAAGGGTACTGTGTAACGGCAGACCCCAGGCATAAAACATCCAGCCAATTTTATACTCAGACTTCCTTTACATCTCTGCAGAAGAGGTTGTTATTAAACCATCTAACAACCCTCGTTTCTGATTGCCCATAGCTCCTTTCCATATCAGCATTCCATTAACCACACCTTCCAGCAATCCATTCGCCAGTATGTTATGTTTATCCTGCTCTTCTTTCTACTATTGTTATCAAATTCGTAGTAGCCGACGTCGCCAATGGCTCCAGCCAGTGCCGACGATACTCGACCGCGGATCAGTATGTGCGGGGTTCAAATCCTGGGCTCGCCCGTCACTGACATCGCTTTCGATTGAGGAAACTGACGTTAACCTTAGCTTTACCAGCTTTTTTAGTACCTGTCTATCTGTATAAACTCTCTCAAAACTTTTCTTTATTTGTAACTAGCTGACCCGGCGGACTTCGTACCGCCTATCAAAAATATCTATCTCTATCTCTCTATCTATCTCTATCTATCTATCTCTATCTCTATCTATATCTATCTATGTCTATCTATCTATCTCTATCTATCTCTATATATCTATTTCAATCTATCTATCTCTATCTATCTATCTCTATCTATCTATCTCTATCTATATATCTACATCTATCTATCTCTATCTATCTATCTGTCTTTCCGTCTATCTATCTGTCTGTAAATCTATCTGTTTATCTATCTGTCTACCTATCTATCTCTTTATCTCTCTGTCTATCTATCTATCTCTCTGTCTATCTATCTATCTATCTATCTCTCTGTCTATCTATCAGTCTCTCTATCTCTCTGTCTATCTATCAGTCTTTCTATCTGTCTATCTGTCTATCTGTCTGTCTGTCTGTCTGTCTGTCTGTCTGTCTGTCTGTCTGTCTGTCTGTCTGTCTGTCTGTCTGTCGGTCTGTCTGTCTGTCTGTCTGTCTGTCTGTCTGTCTGTCTGTCTGTCTGTCTGTCTGTCTGTCTGTCTGTCTGTCTGTCTGTCTGTCTGTCTGTCTGTCTGTCTGTCTGTCTGTCTGTCTGTCTGTCTGTCTGTCTGTCTGTCGGTCTGTCTGTCTGTCTGTCTGTCTGTCTGTCTGTCATGTCTGTCTGTCTGTCTGTCTGTCTGTCTGTCTGTCTGTCTGTCTGTCTGTCTGTCTGTCTGTCTGTCTGTCTGTCTGTCTGTCTGTCTGTCTGTCTGTCTGTCTGTCTGTCTGTCTGTCTGTCTGTCTGTCTGTCTGTCTGTCAGTCAGTCTGTCTGTCTGTCTGTCTGTCTGTCTGTCTGTCTGTCTGTCTGTCTGTCTGTCTGTCTGTCTGTCTGTCTGTCTGTCTGTCTGTCTGTCTACCTGTCTACCTATCTACCTATCTACCTATCTACCTGTCTACCTATCTACCTGTCTACCTATCTACCTATCTACCTATCTACCTATCTACCCATCTACCTATCTACCTATCTACCTATCTATCTATCTATCTAATCTATCTATATTTCTATCTATCACCCAACCGGTGGTAGGGGGTTTGACGGAAAGAGTTTTTAATCTATATAAATCAAAACCCGACTTTGTTTGATATATAAAATTTTAAAAAATTACGCAATTTTTAATCCAAAGAAAGTTATAAAATTTATCAAACTTTAAAAAGTAAAAGTGACCCGAACCAGAATCGAACCCCGGACCTCATGATCTAAAGTCTAGTACCTATACCACTAAACTATCAACACTTCCGGTTGAAGGATAGTGAATTGATGATATCAACGTATCATTTTAAAATCGTTAACTATATAGATAAAAACAAAGACATATAAGCCATTTATCTGTCACTCGAAAGATGGGAGCATGTTATAATTTTGGCGTGTTTTAATTTTTTGTAATTTTTGGCCATTACCTCATTATTTTTTAAGTATTTTGTTGGATATTATGCAGGGGCTGCTGGAGACGAATCCAAAATGTCTGAGATCATTAAAATCTGTCCAGCCGTTCTTAAGTTATAAGATCTATTACGAACAAAACTTTGTTTTATATATATAGATTTTGTGAGTCCAACTAATTTTCTTCTTCTTCTCTAAGTGCCGTACCTGTTCCAAGCCTAGGCGGTCATGGTCATATTCCTCCATATGTCTCTGTTCATTGCTGCTCTGATCATCTCTGTTTCAGTTGTAATAAACATCATCCGCTGTCGACCCTTGCATCTTTTGCCATCTATTTTTCCTGTCACTACAGTATTTTCAACTATTTTGTTCCGCACAATGTGTCCAAAAAACTTCATCTGTTGTCGTCGTATTCGGTTCAAAAGGTCACGACAAGTTGACATTCTTTGTAAAACATCTTCATTTTTTACATCTTCATTTTTGTCCAACTAATTTTATTCATCTTTTAATATTTTTTATCTTTTCATAACCACACTTTCAATGCATCTAAATTCCTCATATCTTCTTTTGTTGATGTCCACCTTAGGAAAAGTAGTATGCCAAGAGTAGTAAACCGTAGCAAAAGAGTAAAGAGTAATGAAGCATTAATTTTTGGGCAGAGACGGTACCATAGCCTGTTGGCAAGTTGTTCGACAGCGGATCAGTAGGTGCAGGGTTCAAATCCAGTGCTCCCTCAGTCACTGACAGGTTAGACGAGGCGGAAACTGACGTTAAACTTGGCTTTAGCTTTCTATATGTAACTAAAAAGTACAATTTTTCACCAGCAATTGTTCCAACTTCTTGTTTACGTCAGACTCAGAAAGTTTTTTAATTGTTTCCTCTTCTTTCTTATCTTCCTCGATATGCTCCTCTCCCTCTCCATCCCTGCCTTCTGACAAGTCAGAGAGCTTGTTTGCACGTAAACCTCCTCGTACATCAGACTTACGATCCTTCTCCTTGCGATCCTTCGGCCGAAATGATGCCAACT
The DNA here is from genome assembly GCA_905160935.1 of Enchytraeus crypticus. Taxonomy (NCBI): domain Eukaryota; kingdom Metazoa; phylum Annelida; class Clitellata; order Enchytraeida; family Enchytraeidae; genus Enchytraeus; species Enchytraeus crypticus. Next base: position 278,673 of record CAJHZI010000814.1, on the reverse strand, counting down.
AAATACAAATAGTTATAAAATAATACAACAAGAACTTCAATTATTGTTAACCACTCTAAAATATTAGTTTTCATTAGTAATGGAAACTAATAAGTGATTGGATTAACTAATTAAGTTACAGAAGAATAAAAATACTACAATAGTTCTTTCTCTTGAAAGGCTATCAGGCGCAAAAAAAAATTCTATGACTTTATTCTTTAAACTGACTAAATAAATTCGGAAACCAATCATAGAAGTTGTAAAAGGCTCCTATAGTCCTACTGAACGTGCGCAGAAAAATATCCCATCTAAACAAGAATCAGAATAATTATTGTCTATATACTATTCAACCAGTTCTAATGTACGCATGTGAAGCTTGGGAAAGTGCTAGTAAAATAAATCACAAATTAAACTGTTTTCAACAAAGATGCCTCAGAAGAATTGTCAGTGATTTATGCCCTCATATTTTGTATAGTAAGACTACGTATATTATTTATATATATATATATATATATATATATATATATATATATATATATATCGAAGGTTATATAATGTTATTTTGAATTATTTTAGTATTCTTATTATTAAGGAGTTTAAAGTTTACTTAAGCTTATGCTTTGCGTGACGTCACGAGGGTGGACGGAACTAAGAGGAATATTTTTTAGAAAAGAGGAAGTTGAAAGGTCACGGAAGGAAGGAGTAGATTAAATTTCACGTGATATTTTGGATTAAAAAAGGATTAGAAGGAGGAAAGAAGTAGTGTAGACTGTTACAGAACAGTGGCGGATGATCATTAGATGATATCCAAAGTTCAGTTTGATCAATAGTTGATCAGAGAAAGAGTTTCCAAAGTATAATTAAAGTTATTCTAACGCAGTTACTGAGGAAGTAATTAGTTGATATTCCTATAGTGAAATTTGTGTATTGGATGCATTAATTGAGTAGATCAACGTATTGTGTCTTCGTTGGTTGATATAGTATATGATTATTTTAGTTCTAAGTGTTATAGGATCGAATGGACAAGGACATTTAATTTTAATTTAATTAATTTTAGTTGATATCAAATTTTAGTTGATATTTCTTTATTTTAGTGAACTGTAGGTATATATATATTTAATTCGCGTTTTATTTTGAATTTAAATAATTAAATATTAACTACGTCACGACCACGTCAAAAATGAAACAGTACTCGAAAGGAGTGGACAAAGAAAATTAGATGAAATCGTTTCTGAGAGAAGGTTGAGGTTTTAAGGTCATTTACTGAGAATGTCTGAGGATGTCAGCCTTCTCAATTCCAGGTAACATTTAATAGCTGAATGGCTCCCACATTAGTGTGATTTAGCAGATGTTTTTCATGTTTCTGTTAATATTCTTGGATTCCATCATCGATTCTCTTGATATCCAGATCCCATGGATTTCCTGATTGATTACATAGCGGTTGGCATTGGTGATCATTCTAAGGAAGTTATTTTGAGTACACTGAATAATATCCCGGTTTGAATGCTTTGTACAACCCCAGAGCAGAATAATAATAATGATAATATAATAACTTTATTAATAACGTTTGGCACTCACTCTTCTCATTAGCTTGATGAAATTTATAGTGGACCGTTTACGGTTTTTATTTTTTCAGACCGCTCAGATCATTAAGAAATTTAGTTTCTAGTCTTTTCTGCCATTCTTCTTCTAGTCTTCTCCTGACGCTTGTATCATACTGTTGATCTGTTACGTCCAGAACAGAATGATCAATGCTGTTAAAATGAATCGATATCCGTGTATTCTATTTGTTTCTAATTGAGGACTTGTGATTATTAAGTCTGTCTCTTATTCGTCTACCTCTCTCCAAAGTACTGGATAACACACTTCTACATGTAAATTAAGTATACGACGCTTTCAGTGATGCAAGTAATATTTTAATATATATATTAAACTGCTTCTCATTTTGTGTGCTTGTAAATGTTTGTGTATCACCTGCACTATTCAAGCACATTAAGCACTGTGGTTTACCACACTTTAGAAAACTACTTTTGCTCTCTAGTCTACTTATCACTAATATTTGTTTTAAATTTGTGTTTTGCGCACAGACTATTATTATTCTCTCTCTCTCTTAGTGCACTGCCTACTAGCAGGTCCATGGTATATAATGCCTCCACTCTTCTCTGTCTTCCGCCTTCCTCTTCATTTCCACATATGAGTGGGTCTTTAAATCATCTAACATACCTAATCTCGCCTGCCCCTGCCTCTTTTTCCTTCCATTCCATCTTCTATGACCTCTTTTAATAGACCTTCCCCCCTTAGAATGTGTCCTATCCATCTCTACTTCCTGTTTCTTAATACATTTATCAACTGTCTATCTGTGCCAACTCTCTCCAGGACTTCCTCATATGTAACCTTTTGGGTCCCAGTAATCCTCTCCATTCTTCTCCAAATCCACATTTCCAATGCCTCCAGTTTCCTAATATCTCCCTTCCTTACGGTCCATGTTTCACATCCATACAATAGCGTGGTCCAAACCAAAGTTTTCACTATCTATCATTATTATTCTATCTTTATTTAATTCTGCGTAATTTTGTATTACTGTTTAGAATTCGTGACATATTTTGATACATAATGTATAAAAACTTACAATTACTGCTACAATTAGTTTTGCTTTTTGTTCTTTTGCTCTAGTTGTTTGTTTTGTGTTTTATCCTCTACATTATAATTATAAAAGATTTCCTGACCCGCATCTCATATCATAGAGTACGAGTAGCCACGATTTTTTAGACTGTGGAAAGTATTTTCGAAACAGTTACAAAACCTTCTACATTGCTACATATCCTATTAAAACGTATTAACTGCGATTTTACAACACCTCTAAATGAATGTTTGGGATGAAAAGAATTTTTATGTAGCAGCTGATGAGTAAAAGTGTCAAGAGAATGAGGAATCAATATACATGTGTGTATATATATATATATATATATATATATATATATATATATATATATATATATATATATACAGTATATATATATATATATATATATACTATATATATACTGTATATATACCGTATATATATGTATATTGGTCCTTAAAAATAAATTTTTTAAGCTACTGTTCTCCAAGGCCCTATTTGGTTCAATTCCCTTCAAAAACATCCCAAAGAATGTTTGAGGAAAAAATATAAATATTCAGGACTCGCCAAACGTCATCAAACTTTCATCCCCTATTCTGCATGTAATTTTTCAACAAATATACATAGCGTAATGTACATTTAGGTCTTACAGCGGTTCACCTATTTCTTGGTCCACTGATCCAGATTAAAATACAATGATCTCTTCCTTAACAGATGCTTAGCATTGTTAATGATCTTGGTATTTTTTTGCGGCCTTGAACTTTGAACGGAATTCTCCTCTGCGGGAGAGGAGAATAAGTTGCGATGATCTTCCATAACTTAAAGAAGGAATTGTTTTTGATCTTCACGTCTCGTAATGGAGGATTTTAAGTGCCGAATGAGGGCTGCTCTGCGTCTAGCTACGTCACTGACAACTCTGAGAGATTTACAGATAGCTTGGCACCTCACATAATCTTCTTGTTAAATCAACCCGCTTGGATCGACTACCAGAATACAATCTGATAGATCCAAGTTATGTAACAGGCTAATAGTTTTCGTTTTTGTTACGAAATCATGCAGTGGATCTCTCTGTTGATGGTTGTGTAAACAGAGTAATGCATTTTAGTGATTCCTTAAGGCTGCTACCATTAAAAAAGTTTAGCTTCTTGCCCTCCACTCACTCGTCAATGTCGAAGAAACTTAATACTACTAACGTCTCGGATAAATACCATAGAAGGCGTCCAGAGGCATTAGAGATGACCTAGAGAGAGAGATAGAGTGAAAGAGAGAGAGCAGAGAAATATTCTATTGGTCCTAGGCACGCTGACAGCTGATGAAGTTTGACCCAAGAGAGGACATAGATGAAGGTAACAAATAGACAAACATTCGTCAAATATTCCCATTGCTCTAGAGGGTACGCATCTTTAAACCGCCACATCTCATCATCACATCTCCGCATTGGAAATCCTCCTGTTATACCATTACTAAATTTAACACGTTGTCCTTCCACGGACTCACCGTCATTGCTGTGTTCTCGTCATCTGCGAAGGGCGAAATGCAGCTGGATTAATTTGAGACCAGTATTCACGAAAATGTTTGAAACGTTTCATGTTAGGAGATTTTGAAATGTCATTAATGTTGAACATTTATTCCAACATTCTTTCAGCAATATGATGCTGACATTCAATGTTCTAGAGTAGACTTTCAACGCCCGAATTCAGTTTCCGGTCGGACGAAAATTCCTCCTTACACCCCAGTATTAGAGATAGTTGAATCAACACATAATCCAATTATATGGTCACAAAACCGTCATTCATCCACACTATCAACAAGTGTCAACAGTCAGAGTAAAGAAATTAATAATAATAATGATAGTAATAATAATTCTTCATTACTCCTGAAACTTGGCAAACAAGTCAAGCTAGACAGACGCAGAATATAATGCAAATCTTAAAGTCAGTTGGGCAAGTTCTAAATTTTGTCTGATTTAGTTTTATTTTTTCTTTTTTATTGCTTTTTGGCCTAGTGAAACCAAATGAAGGGTTGGAGAAAGTTTAAATTTTTTTTAGAAAATCACCACTATAGATGGGACCACCCTAATATATATATATATATATATATATATATATATATATACATTATATATATATATATATATATATATATATATATATATATATATATATATTGTAGCAGATTCCAGCTCTCCCCTCCTTGTTGTTGCTGTCCTCTGCCTTTCTATATTTAGATTTAGACAGTGACCTCTCTGTTCTCTGTCAGGGCGGGAACTTAGCCTTTTGTGTATCTCTCCGCAGGACCTTCTCAAGCTAAGTGCTTTCTTACTTCGTTTATCTACTTATACTGCGTTCACTGCGTTTTGTGCATAATATAATTTCACATCTCATTTACAGTACGGTTCCTTTGGACTTGTTCATTATAGGCATTTTTAGAGTCATATCAGTCACACAAAATCATACCCCTAGCGATACTACTGTGTGCACCTACTACGATCACGCACCGCCACAATATATATATATATATATATATATATATATATATATATATATATATATATATATATATATATATGGATATGACGTATTTGCATGCTTTGTGAGCTTTGAGAAGGCCTTTGATAGGAATTGATTGGATAGCGATGATGAATATCTTAAAAGAATAGGAACTGATTGTAGAGATAGCGAGACTGGACTGCAGAAGCTAATGGATAGTCTGAATGATACGGCATTGAAATATGGCATGAATATTAACATCAAAGAGACAAAAGTGATGAGAGCTTCCCATAATATACGGAAAGTAAATATCACAATAAATGGTACGAATTTGGAACAGGTAAGGAGATTCAAATATTTGGGTCAAACTATAACCAATGATGGGAAAATATGAGACTGAAATATGCAGTAGGATTGCACAAGTATAATTGATTGCACAAGCCTTTGGAAATAGAAAAGAACTGTTTAAGAAAAAGTCTAAAGAAAGACACAAAGAAAAAGATAGTGAAAACCTTGGTTTGGACCTGGCTAATATATGGATGTGAAACGTGGACCTTAAGGAACGAAGATATAAAGAAACTAGACACATTGGAAATGTGGATATGACGAAGAATGGAAAGGAATAGCTGGACTCAAAAGGTTACATATGAAGAAATTCTGGAGAGAGTTGGTACAGATAGACAGCTGATAAATGTATTAAGAAATAGGAAGAAGAGTTGGATAGGACACATCCTAAGGGGGAAGGTCTATTAATAGAGGTCATAGAAGGTAGAATGGAAAGAAAAAGAGGAACGGGCAGGCCGAGGTTAGGCATGTTAGCTGATTTAAAGATCCATGCATATATGGAAATGAAGAGGAAAGTGGAAGACAAAGAAGAGAGGAGGCGTTATATATCATGGACTCGCCAGTAGGCAGTGCACTGAGAGAGAGAGATAGATACATATTTTTTTATTCCTCCTTTTCTAGACACTCCTACCACTTTTGTCTTTTTGATATTAATTCTATTCCTTATTTTACTATAAGATATTTTCCCCGTATTGGGTCCGAGTTGTTTGAAGAATTGACCTACCGGTGACTGCATGTGTCGTAGAAGGCGACTAAAGTACTAAGATCCATACCAACGTCCGAAAGGACATTCGGTTGGTGAGCGCCTAGGCTCCAGAAATTGCTACAAAAATTTAAACGATTGGAAAAGTCTCAAATAGGGGATTGACTGATGACATGATGTAGGACAAAGAGGATTTGAGACAGTCTAATTGTATCCCGACCCTAGTTAAACTGGGATTTAAGGAAAGATAATGATGATGATGATGATGATGACTTTAACATAAGATATGAACAAAATTGAACATATCTTATATTAAACATATATTATATCATATATCTTATATAAGCTGTCCACAATTTTCTGTAAACCTGTTTCGATACTAGCAATCATACCTTGATCATCCGCAAGTATTACATCTTTCAATAATTTACCTTTAATTTCTAATCATTCTTCAGTGTTTTGCATTGCTTCCATCATCATTGTATCTAAGTAAATGTTAAATAGAAGTTGTGACATTGTGCAGGTTTGTTGTGTCTTACTCTCCATCCTACTTTTCATTCTTACGATAATTCCTGTAGAATTGTTTCATATTATCTTGGAAAAAATTATGCCTCTAGGTGAGGTGATTCACCTTTGTCTTCTGGCTCCTGTTTAGACGCCTTCTACGACCAGTACAGTTTGCATTCGTTTGATCCATTGGTTGTTTTGAGTTTCTACAGTGCGCCGAACACAACACGGCATATTACGCTCCTGTGCGGCTGTGAAACATCGACGTAAAGAAAGCAGCATATTTGTAAACAGGAAACTTTCGAAATAAGGCTATGAAACGAATGGACAGGAATACTAAGTAAGGTTGACATAATAGACAATTAATAAATATCATAAGGAATAGAATGAAGACCTTGATTGGGCATGTTTGGAGAAGGGATGGTTTCCATAGAGTGGTAACTGAAGAAAGAATGGAAAGTAGGCTAGGGGAAGACCGAGACTTGGGACTCTGAATAACTTTGTAACTCATTCCGGTTTTGAAATAAAGATAAAAGCAGAGAATAGAAATATATGCGGATGAGTTAAATGCCATGAACCTGCCAATAGGAATTTAACTGAAATTGATAGAGAATCTAATTTCATAGTAATAAAACATACCAATCCACTTCGTCTTCTATCTTTGTCTTTCTTCTCTCTGTCTCTATCTTTATCTCTGTACTCCTTGTCTCCATAATTCTTCCTATCCATCGCACTGTTACTTTTTCCTTTTTCACAAAAATAAATAGTAGACATTATACATTCTTGACAGCAGTAGTTTAAGGAGATTAAGCTACTTCTTCCACATTATCATTCAATATACCAGATTGCTAAACTCAATACCTAGCAAACCAACTGAGACTGTTAAAGATAGGAAATGATCAATTATAAAAAAGAACCAAAACAAATAGAAAACTGCAAAATCAGTCTTTAAGTCCGATAACCATTATCAGTGCCATTGTAGTCAGTGTTGAAAGTGTATTTCAATGAAATTTCTCTCAAAACAGGCCTGAGAAAAAAGCTTTAGTTAAAAAGTGATTATGAAACTGATTGTGAGATGGATATAAATTTTAACTTTTTACCTCCACTGAACTAAACTACAAGAGTTTAGTTCAGTTCGGTTTGGACGAAGTCTGGGTTCGGTTCGGGTTCGGCCAAAGTCTGGGTTCGGTTCTGTTTGGCCAGAGTCTGGGTTCGAGTTCGGTTTGGTCAAAATTCTAGATTTTAGGGTTCGGTTCGGTTCGGGTTCGGTTAAATTTCCATCTCTAATTGAAATATGGAATGAAGACTAAAATCAAAAAGACAAAAGTGATGAGAGTATTCCATAAAAATCTGAAAATGCTTGAATCAATCTAGGTGGATTTGTTCTTGTTAAATTCAAATTATGAATTTTTTCTAATTTTAGTGTGCTACCTTAATATTTTTGCAGCCAGATTTACAAATAATTATATATGACATTCTATATGTGTTAAGACTATCTGGAGTAATGCAATAATTTCATAACTATTTTTGTAACTTTATAATTGGTCTGAGAGTTTAAAATTTGAAACCCTAAGGTAAATTATGAAGCTTAATACTGGTCAGTTGATAGCAAACGGTGTATATTATGATCATTTTTCTATGGAAGTACACGTGTTTACCAAATCATCCTTATTTGACATTTTTATGTTACTAAATTGCACTTTGTCTCTGAAATATTGGATCAAATTTTAGCCAAGACATTTCCACTTAATTATAAACGTATCTAATATACAGGCCTACAGTGATTAAAAAAATTTAAAAATTGATGAAGGATGAAAAATTGATTGAAAATCTATTTGCTCGTTATAATCAAGGAGAATATTTCAGATACAATAATAAAGCTAAATATCTATATTAGGAACATTTATTGGTCCACTTACAATATTTTAAAAAATGTACAGGAATAAATACCACTTCTCTCCTTTTTTCATTGTCATATTTTTACCCAGGTGAAAAAATGTGGCAGCTATTATAACTTTATGAATTTGTAAGCATATTTACCATAAACCATTTTAAACATGTTTGTCATAACCATGATTATTATAAGTAAAGTTAAACAATTGCAACATTATCCAAACCAAACCATTTCGAACTCGAATCGAACTCTTGCGAGTTGGAAAGCAAGTCGAACTCGAACCGAACTCGAACCCTTGTTAGAACTGAACCCGAACCGAACTTTCATTTTCAACGAACCAAACCGAACCGAACTCTCAAATTGTCAACTGCTAACCCAACTCAAACCGAACCGAACTTTCATTTTTAACGAACCAAACCGAACCCGAACTCTGGAAATTCATAAAATTCCCATCTATTATTTATATATATATATATATATATATATGACGACGACGACGATATATAAATGGATGAAAGGAGGAAATGTAAAAGTACTGACACCAGTCATGGCCGAAGGAAATATAGAGGCTTAAACAATGAACTTAGAAGAATTACAGACAAAGCAAAAGAAAATTGGTGGAGTGAAAAGTGTGATGATTTAGCAGAATATGATAGAAGAGGGAGATCAGATCTATTATAACAGGAAGTCAGGATATTAACAAGAAACGATAAGAAAAAGAAAGGAGATGCAAAGAACATTAGTATAATGGGTAAAGATGAGGAATTGAAGACCGAGCTTGAAGAAGTAAAAGATAGATGGAGAGAACATGTAGAGGAATTGTATGATAAGGCTGGGAAACCAGTTCAAGAGGATTTTAAAATAGAAGAAAATATCATAGAAAACGATAAAAGGGACCCTGATATAGTGAAGGAGGAAATTTATTCTGCAAATTAACAGTATGAAGAATGAGAAAGCAGTAGGAATAGATGAAATCCCAGCAGAATTCTTGAAAATGTTGGAAGGACAAACACTCAATAAGTTAATGGAGGTATGTATGAAAGTGTACAATACAGGTATTTGGTCAGACGACTTCACCAAGTCAGTGATGATCTCAATTCCCAAAAAAGCCAATGCTGTGGAGTGTTCGGATTACAGAACAATCAGTTTAATACCTCATGCATCAAAGATCATCGAAGAGAAGGTTTTGAAGATAGCAAATAATCGCATTCAGTCAAAAGCAGAGATGATACTGAGCAAGACACAATTTGATTTTAGGAAAGGATGCGGCACAAGAGAAGCAATAGGGGTAATGCGGGTTCTTTGCGAAAGAAGCTTAGAAAATGGTAATGACGTTTTGTATGCTTTGTAGATTTCGAGAAGGCCTTTGACAGGATTGTTTGGATAACGATGATGAATATCTTAAAAAGAATAGGAATTGACTGGAAAGATAGAAGACTAATTTTGAACTTGTATTCTAATTTTATTCTTGAATTCTAATTAGAAGACTAATTTTGAACTTATATATGAATCAAAGAGCAGTAATCAAAATCCAACAAGAATACTCAGAAGAAGGCGAAATAGGATGTGGAGTAGGACAAAGTTGTAGCATTTCGCCGCTGCTGTTTAACATTTACGCTGAGGCAATGATGGAAGAAGCCATGGAAGGAATAAAAGTAGGAGGGAATTTGTTACAAGATCTACGATTTGCAGATGACCAAGGAATGGTAGCGGGTAGCGAGATTGGACTGCAGAAGATAATGGATGGGCTGAATGATACGGCTTTAAGATATGGCATGAAGATTACTATAAAAAAAGACCAAGGTTATGAGTGTCCAACAATGAAGGTGAAGTTAATATCACAATAAATGGTACGAAATTGGAATAGGTAAGGAGTTTCAAATATTTGGGTCATACTATAACCGATGACGGGAAATGTGAGACTGAAATATGCAGTAGGATTGTACAAGCAACAGCGGCCCTTGCTAATAGAAAATAATTATTAACAAAAAGTCTGAAAAAAGATACAAAGATAAAGATAATGAAAACTTTGGTTTGGACCACGCTATTGCATGGTTGTGAAACATGGACCTTAAGGAAGGAAGATATTAGGAAACTGGAGGCATTGGAAATGAGGATTTGGAGGAGAATGGAGAGGATTAATTGGACTCAAAAGGCTACAAATGAGGAAGTTCTAGAGAGAGTTGGCACAGATAGACAGTTGATAAATGTATTAAGAAATAGGAAGAAGAGTTGGATAGGACACATTCTAAGGGGGGAAGGTCTATTAAAAGAGGTCATAGAAGGTAGAATGGAAGGAAAAAGAGGCAGGGGCAGGCCGAAATTAGGTATGTTAGATAATTTAAAGACCCACTCATATGTGGAAATGAAGAGGAAGGCGGAACATAGAGAAGAGTTGAGGTGTTATATACCATGGACCTGCCAGTAGGCAGAGCACTAAGAGATATATATATATATATAGAGATATATATATATATATATATATATATATATATATATATATATATGGCTAGATTGCTTATTAGAGAAATTACGCCAAAAAGAAGAAAATAAATAACGTGGACGAGTTGAAGCAACGCCTGGTGGACGTTTGGCAAGACATGCAGCAATCTGTCATTGACAACGCAAAAGATGAGTAGCGCAAGCGTCTCCGAGCTTGTGTTCGCGCCAAAGGAGGTCAGTTTGAGCATATGCTTTGACAGTTGACAGTAGCTGTATTACACTGTTTGTTTCGTGTGTTTCATTGTTAGTTCCACTGGATTTGTAAACATTCTGTAGCGATTGATTTACTTAAACTGAATATTGTCAGTCGCGCATATTTTCAAGCACTGCTTCAACGCAAAAATAACAATTAACAGAGTCACTTAATGTTATTTTATAGCAAATGTTTTTCTAATTATACCTATGCAAGAAGTTAAAAAAATTGGTTCACTAATACAAAAGTCATGAGCGAGAGACTGCGCACATGGTTTTTCTTTACTCACAGTGTATATATATATATACGTATATATATATATATATAATCGGTTCACTAATACAAAAGTTATGAGCGAGAGACTGCGCACATGCTTTTTTTGTACTCTACCGAAAAATTAGTTAACCGATGTAATAAAGAAAGAAACAAAGACAGAGATTGCAGAGACCGTAACTGTATTGATGAATGCAAACGTCCCTTCCCACGTCGTCTTACAGTCGATGTATTAGTGAACCGATTTTTTAACTTCTTGCATAGGTATAATTAGGAAAACGTTAATATATATATATATATTATATATATATATATATATTATATATATATATATATATTATATTTTGCCATTATATTTAGCATTTCTTCGTTCGTAGTTTGGTCAGGCAATTTGATCTTCTTCATAGCCACATTTTGAATGCTTCCAGTTTTCTAATATCCTCCTTTCTTAAAGTCCATGTTTCACAACCGTACAGTAACATTTTCCACACTAAAGGCTTTACGGTCTCTGCAATCTCCGTCTTTGTTTCTTTCTTCAAACAATATAAATTTCTCTCAAAACAAGCAAGAGAGACGCCTGCTAGATTAGAAACCTTTATATTATCATGAAGTTAGAATTCTTGTAGTTAAGTAGGATTGCAATGGGTTATGGATGGTGCGAGTGTCACAGCATTGAGATATGGCATGACGATTAGTGTAAGGATGACAAAGGTTATGGAAGTGTCTAGGAATCACAGGGATGCAAGTAAATATTACACCGAATAATACGCAAATGGAACAGGTATGAAGATTCAAGTATTTGTGCCACACCATCACGGATGATGGGAAGTGTGAAATGGAAATTAAACAGCTCAGACGAAAGAGCCTTTCTGAAAGAGAAAAGAGTAATAAATATTTCTCCAGTCGGAAAAATATTTATTACACCATCATTTATCCCCAAATCTACTATGGGATATGGAAAATAGGAGAACGACAGACTGCTTAAATATGAGTTTTAAAGTTTAGATTTGAATCCAAAATTACACCAAGGTTACGTGCAGATTCTGTGGGTATTAAGGGGATGTGAGAACCTGATTCGATATATTTAGTATGTATTTGTATTGCAATTGTATTTCTAGTAAAGTATTTAATAATACTGCTGGATAAGTAAAATTAAGATTTAAAGTATTGAGTTTTATTAAAGTGTGAGCCTAGACGGTACCTAAGGTAAGGCAAGTAACCAATGAGGGCAGGCCTAGACAGGGAGAGAGATCCAAGATAGAGGAGTGATAACAAGGACGTAAAATGTGCCGCGTTGAAAAGAGATTTTAGGAGATTTGAAGAATCTCAGTAGTAGTCGAATTCAAGAGTAATTCGAAGGGTTCGGTTATTCAAACTATATGTAGTCCATCGAGCAGTAGATGTGAAGAGAGTGATCTGTAGATGATCAAACAGGGAACCTCCCGGTTCCCTGTTTGATCATCTACAGATCACCCTCATTATGTTTTAGAAATATAAGTTACTGTTACTGCTGACGATCTTTTAATAAATACAGTAATAAAGAATATTAAAGGAAAGTTAGTCGTTTCCTATGTTGACGCTATCAGGTATATTCACGAACCGGAAATAGGCATTAAATACGTGGACATAGCCGCAACCGTAGTATCATAACGTATCATTCGTCCTCGTGCAATTTTACTTATCAACCTATACCGCATGCCTCCGTTTATCAGTCCCTTGATTCTTTACCGTTGCCATACTTTTCCAAATCTTTATCTTCATGTTGTTTCATTATCCACTTATTTCACTTATCCACTTCTAAACGACAATTAAATTTCTTTCTTTCCTTTCTCTTAATTCTCTCTGGTGATATTGAACTGAATCATGGCCCTGTTTCTTCTTCTAACTTGTCCATTTACTGCCTCAATGTTCGGTCTGCCACAACTATTACCCAAAATCAAAACAAACCTAACTCATTCAACAGTCCATCCTCGACGAGTCCATTGATATTCTGTTTTTGGACAAAATCGTGGCTCAATCCTGATACTCAACCCCAGAGAATCCTGATACTCCACCCTCTGGGGTGGAGTATCAGGATTGAGCAACGATTCTGTCAAAAAACAGAATATCAAAACAGAATATCCTTAACTCGTGGCTATTCCATTCTTCACATTGGTCGTTCTTCTGGTTGTGGCGGTGACATTGCTGCTGCTATTTTAAGTCTGCTTTCTCTGCTTCCATCATTACAAGCATATCTTTTCCATCGTTTGAACACATGTTGCTTAGAACTCAGTACCTCTTTCTAACTGTATAATTAATTATAGACCTCCTTCCTTGTCCAAGTCTGACATCCTTTCTGACTTCTCCTCACTTCTTGAGGGTATTGCCTCTTTACTGTCTGGTCTGATCATTATGGGTGATTTCAATATCTTCCATCTATTTTCAAAATATTTCTCTTATTCCTACTCCCAAGGCTAAAAATCTTGGTGTCATTTTTTATGAAAATCTTGACTTCAAATCTCATATCTCATCTGTCTGTCGTTCATCTTTCTTCCAGATCAGTCAAATCAGACAGATACGGTCATCTCTTGATAAAAATTCATCCATAATTCTTGCTAACTCAATAGTTCATTCTGAACTTGATTACTGCAACTCATTGCTATAAGGTTTACCTTCTTCTTATGCTTTTGCAAAGCAGTCAGAATTCTCTAGCACGTGTTGTCTGTCGATCCTCAAGGCTTCAGGCCACTTCTAGTTCCTTGCTTAATAATCTTCATTGGCTTCCTGTGGTTCAAAGAATTAAAAATAAAATTGCTCTGTCAACTCTCAAAACACTTCTCTTTGGTAAACCTTCTTACCTTTCTGATCTCCTAATCCAATATCAACCTTCGTTCTTCCAATGCCAAACTGCTCAAAATTCCTAATATTCTCACTTCGTTAGGTAGACGTTCATTTTCTTTCTCCGCTCCTACTGTTTGGAACTCTCTGCCTCCTGATCTTCGCTCATGTTCTACTTCCACTTTCCGTTCTAGGTTGAAAACATATCTCTTCCTACCATAGATTTTTTTAATCTTGCCTGACTGTTTTTTTTATCACCGGACCGGCACTATTTAGGATTTGCACCGTTTATTTCTCTTCAGCACATGTTTTTTCAGATCGTTTGGGGTGAATCGATTTGTAGTGACATGTGATGGGAGGAAGTACCTGACATCATCCTTGTATTAGGAAATGGACGTTAAACATTTATTATTATTATTATAGTATTCATCGGTGTTTTACAAAGTACTCAGCAAAATACTTTAAGTAAAAATAGAAGTAAATGGTTCGTAAAAGTAAAAAGTACTTCATCAGAAATTTACTTAAGTAAAAAAGTAAAAGTACTCGACAAAAAAGTAGTACTTTTAAGTAAAAAGTAAAAGTACTCTTAATTTTTTAAGAAAACAAATTATACCTTAATAGAAAAGATTTACACGTTCCTAAATTAGTTAAGTTAGTTACTCGATTTAATTCTAATTAAGAAAGGAAACTTTACATTCGATGCTTCAAAGTTTCTTAATAAAAAGAATATTCGACCCACATGCACAAGCTTATACTAGATTTTAAATTTCAAATAAGATTTAATTTTGCATTCACAAATAAGTTAAATTAACATGGTTTACATAGACTCTCTCTCCCAGTGTCCTATCAAGTAGGCCTACGTAGCAGGTCTAATGTATTCATATTCCTACTCACTGCCTTCACTACTTTCATGCTCCTTAAAGAGCACTCGATCCACCGAATAACGAGTTAATCCCTACTCAAAAGGCTCTGAATTGCGCCTTAATTTAGCCGCCAGGTTAAATAGGAATAATATTCCTTCAGAGATAGTTTCCTGTTGTTGTTCTCAGCTCTTACTCAGTCGCCTCTTACGACACATGCAGTTTAGGAACGATTTATTCTTAAATGTCTCCAATACAACATATCTCGGACTCGATCGTTAATATATAAATTATCATTGACATATTGGCAAGGTGCACCAAATATAGCTGCAGATTCATGATTTATGTTTTTTATATTTATGTTATCATTATTAAATAGTACACATTATTAAGAATAATGTATATTCTTTGTAATTTTGATAATTAAAATTCATCACTTTCACTATCAAACCTACAGTTCTCTATAGAAAATTTCAAATTAAGAGTCAAATCAGTCAACCCACAAAATCAAAATACAAATTACGATATATACATATACTGTAAATGTCTGATGATAAGCAAAAATATTTAAAGATGACTTTTCCTACACAATTTTGCAAATAAGTTTCACGATGGATATTTAATGACCTAAAACTTTCAATTGCGAATTTTTACAAAAATGAGATTCTCAAACAGTTTGACTGCCATTCACTTCGCCTTGTCACTTCGCCTTGTGTCATAACTAACAGCAGAACATAGCAGCACAATAAATAATGGCTTAACAGCTGCACTGCCAGGCAGGGGGTGTTAAACTTGATCATCACAATTTAATAAGTGAAAAGGAATCGAGTTCAATGTTCCTGGCGAAAACCTGTAGGCCTATGTGTATAGGAATACAGACACGGTGCGCCTTACTAGACAACAACGGCCAGTACAAGTGTATGACGTACAATGTAATGATTTTGCAATGAGCCTACAAGGGGAAAAAATTTCCTAGATCTTGTTTTCTGTTCCGATGGTATTATTCAAGATTTTGAAATTGGTGAGCCTTTTGGATCAAGTGATCATCAAATTATTAAATTTAATGTTAAAAATAACTAGGAAAACAAAACTTCCGTGAGGAAATATGATTACTTTAAAGGTAATTATGATGAAATTAGAATGTATGTAAGGAGCAATAATTTGTTCCCTAATGATGATAATTCTAAAAATGTGGATGAATTATGGAGTTGCATTAGTGCAAATCTCAAGTAGATTAGAAATGATTTCATTAAATTAAAAGCTAAAAGTAAAGATAGTAAAGTAAATGGATAACAAAAAAAGATTAAAAGCATGAGGAAAGCAAAGAAAGCAACATGGAATTTATATAAAAACAGTAACAATGATGAAAATTTATACAGAAACTATCAAAATTTAAGGAATAAATCTGTAACTGAAAATAGGAGAGCTAAGGTTAATTTTGAAGAAAAATTAGCTAATAATATTAAAACTGATCCAAAAAGTTTCTTTGCTTATTCAAATACAAACAAAACAGTGAACAAAAGAGTTGGCCCATTGAATGGCAAAGATAGACTTATGATAGAAAATAATCAACACGTAGCTGATCTTTTAAATAATTATTTCACATCAGTTTTGGTAGAGGAAGATATATTAAATATGCCTATACCAAATAAAATATTCAAGCTTAGTGATAATATGGCAATCAGCATATTGAGATAGATAATAATATCATGATGCAAAATTAAATTCATTAAATGTGCGTAAAAGCACAGGTCCTGATGAAATTCATAGAAAATTGTTAGCAGAACTAAAAGAAGAGTTGGCTCCACCATTAGTACAGCTTTTCAGGGCTACTTTAGAAACAGGGTCTGTCCCTCAAGACTCTAGAGATGCAAATGTAGTCCCTTTACATAAAAAAGGGAGTAGGAACAAGGCAGAGAATTACAGACAAATTAGTTTAACCAATATTATAGGGAAAATTTTTGAAAGTATAATTAAAGATAAAATTATTTCTTTTTTAGACAAAAACAACCTAATATATGATTGTCAGCATGGTTTTATTAGTGGACGTTCCTGTTTAACAAATTTAATAGACTTTTTAGAAAATATTACAAGTGAATTAGATAAAGGTAATTGTATAGATGTGTTATATTTAGATTTTGCAAAAGCATTTGATAAAGTACCCCATAATAGATTATTGAGAAAGTTAGAGGCACACGGTATACAGGGTAATATTCTTAGATGGATAGGTAATTGGTTAAGTGATACACGGCATGTGTTGCTGGAGAATTTTCCAGATGGACAGCGGTGAAAAGTGGTGTTCCACAAAGATCTGTTTTAGGCCCTCTGCTGTTTCTGATATAGACTATATCAACGACATAGACATAGACATAGTATCAAAAGTTAGTAAATTCGCAGATGATTCGAAAATAGAAAAAATTGTAAATAATAAAGCAGATGCAGAGGTTCTAAGAGAAGACATATTAAGATTACAAAATTGGTCTAGAAAATGGCAGATGGCATTTAATAGCGATAAGTGTAATATAATGCATATAGGTAAAAAGAGTTTAAATACTGAATATATTTTAAATCAAGGGGAGATATCGACAAATTAGAAAGGGTACAAGCCAGAGCAACAAGGCTGGTATTTGACTGTCAAAAACTTAGTTATGAGAATAGAATAAAATTCGCAGGATTAACCTGAGAATAAAATTCGCAGGATTAACCTCTTTAAGTGAGAAAAGAACTAGAGGAGATTTCATAGAAGTGTTTAAGATACTCAAAGGCTTCAGCAAAGTTAACCATAGTATTTGGTTTAATTTATCAAACAACAGAAACACAAGGGGACATATTTATAAACTTAATAAATTTAGAAGTAGACTAGATTTAAGGAAATTTTTCTTTAGTCAGAGAGTTATAAATGCTTAGAATAGTTTGCCAAGCGAATTTGTGGAAGCAGAATCAGTGAATGCTTTTAAAAATATGTATGATAAACATAAGAACATTAGAAGCTAATTGCATGTTCAGTGTTATACATAGGCTATGTATAAATTTGACATGTTGACATGAAGTCTGTATGATTTGATTAATATTAATTGGTTTTAGTTAAGAGCATTTTAGTTCATTTAGATTCATTTTAGGTTTCATTTAGATTTTAAGAGCATTCTGATGAGTCTTAAACAAGCATATAATCGCTTCCTGACTCTGTAAATATTATGTTAAATAATAAAATACTGAAAAATACTACTTCTGAAAGAGACTTAGGTGTAATAGTGGATAAGTCATTAAAATTTAGTGAGCAATGTAATAAAGCTGCCAATAGTGCAAATGCTGTCATAGGTATAATAAAAAGAACAATGACAAGTAGAAGAAAAGACATTATATTAAAGTTATATAAGGCATTGGTTAGACCCAAACTTGAATATTGTGTTCAGGCTTGGTGTCCCTATCTTAAGAAAAATATAGAGAAATGAGAGAAAGTCGAAGCTAGAGCAACAAGATTAATTAAGAAATGTAGTAATGTCAATTATGAAAATCATTTAAAATACACTGGATTAATATCTTTAGATACTTAATGGTTTCAGTACAGTAAATTATAACAATTGGTTTCCATTAGCAAATAATAACAGAACTAGAGGACAAAAATACAAGTTAATTAAATTTAGAAGTAGGCTTGAGATACTCAAAAAAATTTTCAGTCAGAGAGTTGTTGGTGTTTGGAACGGACTGCCAGAGGAGGTCGTTGAGGCCGAATCAGTCAATCAATTTAAGAATAAATATGATAAGTATATAAAGTGTTGTAGGGAAAGGTGTGAAGTAGTATTTAGCTTTTTTGTATAAAATGGCTATTGTCTCTTGCTGTAATGTTTGGTATGTGTGGTTGTGAGGATGTGCAGGCCTAGGTCTGTTGTAATTTGACAAGTGTTACTGAGTAGTATTAGTACCTGTTAGTGTACAGGTTAATACTTAATAGTACAGGTGTGCTGGTTTCCTGTATTAGTTCTGGTTATTAAGTAAAATATGGTATGCTATGCAAGATGAGTAAATAAGTTTTATTTTATTTTGTGTGGGTCTCAAACAAGCAGTTGTGCTTTCTGACCTAGTGTCGTTATGTCATGTTATGTTATGTAGATAAAAGGCTTTGATTTACCTCAAACACGTGATTTAGCACAGTTAGCCTACTGGCGGTAAACTACAGATAAATATCGGTGAATTTGTTCCACTTCAATTCTTATCCTCCTAATATTAAACATTTTATTAAGTAGTAAACATTTGGCGATAGATATTCATATAAGTTTAAAAATGTGACGCGACTTTTTCAGTGCAACGGCTAAAAGTAAAAGTAAAAAGTACTATGAAAATTACTTCGTTACAAGTAAAAAGTACCCAGACAAATTGGGTACTTTGTTACAAGTAAAAGTATTGCTCGAGTACTTTTTAATTGTACGAAGTATTTTTACTTGTTACTTCACGGTATTCATACCATCATTTGAATATCAATAGTCTAATAATCCAATACTAATAAACAAATAGGCTTACTCTAATTAAGATACTAATAAGCTGTAAGTGTAAATTTGTGTAATCATTTTATAAATCATGTTATCTGAAAGTGACAGATAGCTAGATTGTAATAGCATGTGGCATGCCATAGATATATAATATTAGACCTTGTAACAGTTTCATCATGCTCTAATTCTGAGTGCCCATCACTCAATGCCAGACTCCAAATCTGATGCATGATGAAACTTATAAAGAAAACTGTGAAATTATGTTTGAGAAATTGAGATTGACTGACTGACTACATTTAAGAATCAGATTCAGAATCAAGACTCATGCGTCAGTAACTGAGAAATATTCTATTAGTAATGCATTTCTAATTTCTATTATGATAGTCGTTTGCAAAAGCCACAAACTACAAAAGAAACTCAACTGTTAATTTTTTAAGAAAAATTTTTTTGTGCTTTTTTGTCTTTTTATTCGTTATTTTTAAATATTAAAAAAACCTCTTTTCTAAAAAAACATTTGTTTTAAAAAAGCTCACATCTCTATGTGCGGGGTTCAAATCCTGGGCTTGCATGTTACCAATATCATGTCATCGAGAGATGAAACTGATGTTAACATCGTCTTTATACAGTTTTTTAATATTACAGTTATAACTAGGTCAAATCTGAATCTGGTTCCAGTTCCGTCAGATTTGAAAAAAATCAAATCCAGTACACCACTACTTTAACATTTACCAGTTCAAGACCAATTCAAAGAAATCCTTAACTAACACAATAGAGTCAGTAACCTAAGATGCATTTACATTTTTGTATTAATCTACATAACAAGCGTAATATACGTTTAAATATTCTTACAGTTTTATAACACTGAAAATTGGCATCAAAATTAAGTGATTCCTTTATATATCATATCTGTTTTTGAATGCATTTACTGACTCTGCCTGCACATCTTCTTGGCAGACTATGTCAAACATTTATGACTCTTTGACTAAAGAAATATTTCTGTAAATCTAGTTAACTTCTATATTTACTAAGTTTATAAATATGCCCCTGATGCTTAGAACTGCTTTAGACCTTTTATAATATGTAGCCGTAACTCTGTTCACATAATAAACAGAGCCTAGTGGGAGAGTGGGGAGGGGTGTGTGCTTCTAATGACGGCTGGCAATATTCTATATATTCGTATATATTTATTATGTATTTATTGATTTATTAACAGAATGGTATTTTAAATCATTACAAAAAAAATTATATTTCAATTTCCTGTCAAATGATGATAAACATACATCTTAATTTACAGTTAATATATGTCTAGGTAGAATACCTAGAGAGGATATATTACATTTTAAGGGTATATTACATTGCAGTTGCCTTCCACGAAACAATCAATTTTAAGAAGCACAGTGGCGCCGATCCGACGAATGAAATAAGGTGATTTTTCAAAGTAAACACCTTTTATAAAAGGTCTATAAGATAAATTAAACCAAACACTATGAGTCTTTGATTAACTTTGCAGAAGCCTTTGAGTATCTTAAAAACTTCTATTAAATCACCTTTAATTCTTCTCTTACTTAAAGAAGATACCTCCATAATTTAATTTATTTTCACAACTAAGCTTTTTACAACTTTTACCAGCCTTGTTGCTCTGGCTTATCCTTTTCTACGTTATCAATATTTTCTTTCTTTCTCAGTTTCAATTTTATTAGTAATTTATTATAATCTATCATAATATTGACATTAGTCCCCAAAGGTCCCTGAAATATCACATTTTCTACAATATTTTTGTCTAAGCTAAATATTAAATTTACCATTTCCCAAGTTGTTTCATATACAAACTTTACTTAAATTACTTATGGCAAATTTTACAGCACATCGATATACGTAGCCGATTAACAGATATGGAAAGGGTCCTTGTTGCCTTGAATAGTTAATATTCGCATTTTTGAATATATGAACCTTTTTTGACTCGCTAACTGAGAGGTCTTTAAACTTCTTGGGTGGTCTGTGGGTGGTCTAGAGCATTGCGCTCTGCGATTGGCTGGTATTATCAGCTCGCATGACAGGAAGATTTTTAATGTTTACAACTGTCAATCATTTTTTGCGTTACTATAGTTTTGCGTAGGCTACACGATAAAACTTAGTGAAATTAATTAATTATCCCTATACAAGTTAAGAGATTCAATATATATAAGAAACAAAAATTCTAATGATATTCTTTTTCAAGATTAATGAATGGATTTTCAACTAGCATATAATTAATAGCGGTAATAAAATAACATGTTTAACTTTTCAGATATATTTCAATACTGCGAAGTGTAGATAAGCACCACTGGCTGGAGCTAGTGGTGATGTCGGTAAGATACTCGACTGCAGATCAGTATGTGCTGGATTCAAATCCTGGGCTCGCATCGTTTTCGTGTGAGGAATCCTTCATTAACACTAGCTTTTTTTCTTTTCATTAAATCAATTCACATAAGATCTTAACTTAACTATACTGGTTCAGGAAGTCTTGAAGACTTGTAACTGCAATCTCAACGATGACCTGACACTTATAATTTGTTACACTGATTTGGCCCTTCTAATCCTATGACGATTATCCTAGAGCTACTTCTACATACAATATTTTTTAGAATTTTTTCACAGTACCTATTTAGTATTACATTCACAAATATGTTGATTTACTAGAATAAAATAGACATTATTTGTTTCTCTTCAGCTCATAGTTTCTCAGGTCGTTTGTTGGGCTCGATTTGTAGCGGCATGTGATTGGGGACGTCCATGAAATCATCCTTGTATGAGGAAACTGATGTTAAACCTTTGTTATTCAATAACGGCACACTGGGTCAGGAAGCACAGATGCTTTTTTAAGTCCCATTTCCTCCTTTGTGTCCATGACTATTAGTAATCTTTGCCTTTGATGGCGCGACAATTACAGCCAGCGCGGACTTTAGAATAATCTTACATCCATTACGTTTGATTTATTCATAAGGCCAATGATGATGATGATGATGATGATGATGATGATGATGATGATGATGATGATGATAATGATAATAATTAAAATAATAATAATAATAATAATTATGACGGCGGTATTTAGCGCACTAGGTTTAGTTGCGCATCAGTACTCGAAGTTAAACTACATCGGCCTCGGTTTGTACTTTGTGGATGACCACCTTGGAAGACCGAGTGTTGACAGCTTTGAAGGAAAAAAATTCTAGGGTACTGGAAGGTTAGCCTTAAATCCCCGCCGGCTGCAATTGATGAGCTATCAAAAGGCAATGATTACTTTACACCATGGAGAGGAAGGAGGAAATGAGTCATAAACAAGCATCTGTGCTTACTGAACCGGTGTCCCGTTATGTAATAATAAAGGTTTAACATCATTTTCGTCATACAAGGATGATGTCAGGGAAGTCCCCCATCAGATATCGCTCAAATCAAGCCCACCAAATGACCTGAGAAACATGAGCTCAAGAGAAACAAATGAGATCCTAAACGGTGCCAGTCCAATGATCAACAAACAGTCAGGCAGATAATTAATTTAAAACTAAGACTGGAAGAGATGTGTTTTCAACTATTACGATAGACTCTTAAATTTATGAATAAAATTAAATGATCAGAAATTTTTTGAATATACGATTGTGTAATTTCAACTTTATTCTAAAAAAAGCAACATAAATGTGAATGTAATAGGTACTGTGAAAATAATGTAAAATCTATTGTATGTAGAAGTAGCTCTATCATAATCGTCATATGATTAGACGATTAGGCCAATTATAAGCGTCAGATCATCGTTGAGATTGCAGTTACAAGTCTTCAAGACTTCCTGAACCAGTATTATTAAGTTAAGTTAAGGTCTTACATGGATTTATTTAATAGTAGCAGTATTGAAATATATAAGAAGATAAAAACACGTAATTTTATTGCTGCTAATGCTAATATACTAGTTGAAAATCTATTCATTAAACTTGAAAAAGAATATCATTATGTTTGATTCTTATATATTGAATATCTTAACTTATATAGGGGTAATTACTTAATTTCACTAATTTTGACCATTGTAACGCAAAAATGATCGACAGTTGTAAACATTGAACATCCTCTCAGGGAAATTTTATGCGAGCTGATAATAGCAGCCAATAGCAGAGCGCAACGCTCTAACACACCCACAGACCGCCCATGAAGTTAACAGGCCTCTCAGTTAGCGAGTCGACTTGAAGTTAAGAGTCGGAAAAGGTTCATAAAATCCAAAAAGCGAATATTAACTAATCGATGCAACAAGGACCCTTTCCATAACTAGTAATCGACAACTTATATCGATGTGCAATAAACTCGGCATTATCAGGTGGAATATGGGCCGACAAGTCAGTCGCTAACTAAGCGAACTTTAGTGAGTTAACAAGTGTTCATAAAATTCGAAATTGACTATCCCTTCGATAAAACCTTTCATAGATTACTATCGGAATGCCGTAAAATTGGCAATAATTAGGCTACTAATGCTGAGTTTTATAACATATCGATAAAAGTTTCCGTTTACTAGTTATTGAAAGGGTTCTTATTTTCTAGATTAGTTAAAATTCACATTTTGGATTTTATGAACCTTTTTCGACTCACAACTTTGACTCGATAACTGATAGGCTGGCTAACTTCTTGGGTAGTCTGTGGGCGTGATAGAGCATTGCGCTCTGCTATAAGCTGCAATTATCAGCTCGCATGAAATTTCCCACGGTGTGTACAACTGTCGATCAATTTTGCTTTACTAAAGTTCGCGTACATGGTAAAAATTATTGAAATTAATTAATTACCCCTATATAAGTTAAGATATTCAATATATACGAAACAAAAAATTATAATGATATCCTTTTTCAAGTTTAATGAAAAGATTTTCAACTAGTACATAATTAATAGCAGCAATAAAATAACGTGTCTTAATTTTCTCATATATTTCAATACTGCTACTAAATAAATATATCCACTATTATCCACGTATGACCATAACTTAACTTAATTATACTGGTTCAGGAAGTCTTGAAGACTTGTAACTGCAATCTCAACAATGATCTGACACTTTTAATTGGCTCCCTTCTAATCTTATGATGATTATGATAGAACTACTTCTAGATACAATATTTTTTGTATTATTTTCACAGTACCTAATATATTCAGTATTATATTCACATTAAGTTGATTTATTAGAATAAAATTGACATTACGCAATCGTATAGTTTAATAATTTCTGATCATTCAATTTTATTAATAAATTTAAGAGTTTATCTTAATAGTTGAAACCACATCTCTTCTAGCCTTCAATTTAAATCGTCTGCTTGACTGTTTGTTGATCACTGGACTGTCACCGTTTAGGATCTTTTTGTTTCTCTTCAGCTCATGATTTCCATGTCATTTGGTGGGCTCTATTTGTAGCGACATGTAATGGGGGACGTCCCTGACATCATCCTTGTATGAGGAAATTAATGTTAAAACTTTATTATTACATAACGTCACACTGGGTCAGTAAGCACAGATGCTTTACGAGTCTAAGTCCCTTTTTCTTCTTCCTCTCCATGGATATTAGTGATCTTTGTCTTTTTATGGCGCATCAATTGCAGTCGGCGGGGATTTAAGACTAACCTTCCATTACCTTGAGATTTTTTCCTTCAAAGCGGTCAACACTCGGCCTTCCAAGGAGGTCGCCCACAAAGTACTAACCGAGGCCGATGTAGCTTAACTTCGATTATTGACGCGCAACTAAACCGAGTGCGCTAAACCCAGCCATCATTATTATTTTTATTTTTATTATCATCATCATCATGGTCAGGGAATTATGCCCTGATATTTTGTATAGTAAGATTACTAATATTATTTATGTATATTGAACATTATATAATGTTATTTTTACTTTTATTAGAATTTTTATTATAATGTCATTTTTACTTATATTAGAATTTATATTATTCAGGAGTTTAGAGCTTATGGTTAAGCTTATGGTTGGCCTGACGTCACGAGAGTGGGCAGAGCTAGGAGAGTGTTTAGAAAAGAGAAAGGTGAAAGTCACGGAGGGATTGAGTAGATATAATTCCATGTGATATTTTGGATTGGAAAAGGATTAGAAGGACGGAAAGAAGTAGTGTAGACTGTTACAGAACAGTAGCAGATGATCATTAGTAGATATCCAAGTTGAGTGTGATCAAAAGTTGATCAGAGGAAAGAATTTCCAAAGTAGTATTAAAGTTATTCTAACGCAATTACTGAGGAATTTATTAGTTAATATTTTATAGTGGAATTTGTGTTCTGATACATTAATCGAGTAGAGCAACGGGTCGTGTTTTCGTTGGTTTGATATATTATATGATTTTAGTTCTACCGTTATAGGATCGTATATATTACAAGGACATTTAATTTAAGTTTAATTAATTTTCGTTGATATAAAACATTCGGATATTTCTTTATTTTCTTTAACTGTATGTATCCATATTTAATTCGCATTTTATTTTAAATTAAAATAGTTAACTATTAAATACTGTAGTCTGTTAGTGAATCCATTAAAGGTCGGGGTCTTTAGATTAGTGTAGTTTAATTATGAGATCAGATGCAAAATCCATTGAATTAGTACAGTTAAGGATTTAGCGTCTGTTTCGGGTGTGGTTAGCCTGTTGAGGTAGGACACAACCTGACAATCATCATCATTAGCCTTATTAATAAATTAAACATAATCGCAGAATTAGGGGCAGACCGAGATTAGGTACGTTAGATGATTTAAAGACCCAATCACATGTGGAAATGAAGAGGAAGGCAGAAGAAATAGAAGAGTGGAGGCGTTATATACCATGGACCTACTAGTAGGGAGTTCACTAAGAGAATCGCAGAATATACCGCGATATATATACGGATACATGTACACACACACGGATTTTTTTCCCAACAAACTTCAATTTTTAGTGAGAACAATGACGCCGCAGCATTTAACAGAGGCGATAGAGGCTTATCCAGTGGAATATGAGACTATAGTTCAGCCGTTAACTAAGCGGACTTTAGCGAGTCAACAAGTGTTCATAAAATCCAAAAGTGATTATCCCTTCAATAAAACATTCGATGACTTGCTATCTGCTTGACATAAAATTGGCTATAACTACTACAAAGTAGTTACAAAGACAAGTTTCCTGTTTTTTGAAACATATAAATACCAAAGGAATAGTTTAGCTACTTAGCTAATTTCGTTAATTAAATGAAAATGCGTACCTTAATTATTTCAAATGAATCAAATCCGGTTGAAAAATAAAAACTTCCCAAACTCTAACTTAACCAAAATGTAAACAAATTTCAGTAATCATTGCTACCCCTATAAAAAAATAAAGTTCCTAAGTTGAGAGCAGAAAAATCTTTAAAATTTCCCAAGATTTGCTCGAGATCAAAAACATACTTCGTAAGTGTTAAAAAACGCATTTATTATGAAACTGTGAGACCTGATAGCATGCAAAATAATTTAAATTCGGTTCATATTAAATAATTTCTCCGTGTTGTGTCTGGGTTGTTTGAAGAATTTGATCAAATGGTGACTGCACGTGCCGTAGAAGGCGACTAAAGCACTAAGATCTACACAATCGTCAGGAAGGACATTCGTTTGATGAGCGTCTAGGCTCCAGAAATTGTTTAAAAAAATTAAAAGAATGGAAAAAGTCTCAAATAGAGGATTGACTGATAAATGATATGATGTAGGAAGATACAGCGAGGATTTGAGACAGTCTATTCGTATCCCAACCCTGGTAAAACTGGGATTCAAGGGAAGATGATTACAATTATGATGGTTCATATGCAGTGGCGGATCCAGAGAGGGGGCCCAGGGGGTCTGGGCTCTCCTTAGGCCCAACGATAAAAAAATTGTTAACTATATTTTCATTGTTTATATGGCAATTTCTAGATGTAAATATGTTTTAATGGCGTTAGGGGGTGAGGGGGATACGAGAGGGAACTCGAACAATCCGATTACCTGGAATTTTTTCAAATATGGGCTCCGCTAGGGGCTCATATAATGGAAGGGCCAAAAAATATAGACCGTTTCACTAGCTAGCTCTCAACTTTTCAATTTAACCACTGTATAAGAGAAAAAAGGGCATAAGTAAAAGTGTGAACTCTGTCCTGAAGCAGTGGTGCAAACAGCCTTGGCTGGGATCGAGAGACTTAACCCACCCGCACCCCCTATAGTACAGGTATGAGTGCGGGGTAAGATACGGAGATACACTCACCACATATATATCCACATATATATATATATATATATATATATATATATATATATATATATATATATATATATATATATATATATATACTCACTCTATGAGCCGAGCGCAGTGTACTGACAAATTGTGAGCCCCCTCATACAGCATTTTTTCTGGTTGCGTCATATGTCCCGAAGAAAACAATTTTGGTTGGGTCCCCCTTAAAAAATTTCTGGATCCCCCCTCCCCTGTTCATATGCAACAATACGAACGAAGTACATCGGTGCGACTGTGTTTAGTCTTATTCGTATGCAGGTCCAGCGTAGGCAACCAAAGGGTCAGCTACGCCGGACCTTTATAGTTCCATGAAAGGAACATTTTTTAAAAGAGACATAAGTTCTTCAAAAGGGTATATCAAAGATCTTTAAAATAAGTAGATATGGCATGACTGTTGTTTCAGTGATACCTGTTTTGTAACAAGAGCGACTTGATTTTCAGCATGCTCCATTTAATCGGGAGGGTAAACAAAGCCCCTTTGTCATAAGTCTATTTCATAGTAATTTCTGTCATTTCAGATTTATTTCATGATAGCCCGCTTATAAACGGTTTTAAGATGTTGTATTTTTGCACGTCTAGGTATACAAATTCCAGAAATCCGGAAACTAAAGAACGGGGAATATCCTTTAAGAGATTTGAAAGAATTTATTTGCATTTTTGAATTATAAAAATATACATTCAATTAATAGGAATTCTTTTAAAATAAATTTTTTGTCATGACGATATATTGGATAGATGTGACGATAAATGTGCTACTAAAGTGTTTAATTATCGTTCAAAAGCATTGCAAATGTTCAAAAACTTTACTATTCTATGCCTTTAAATAATGATCAGCTGATATTGTTTACCTCTGGCTAGCAAAATTAGTTGTTGGCATCACTGCAATTCTTGAACTCAATGTTTACAATGGTTGACACTTCTTTGACACTTCTACGGTTTTTCTTTATTCCATGGGGTATATATAGAGAGGTTTCATGGACACTTCATTGTTTGTTTACATTACAAAGCCGCCATTTTGATGCAGAAAACTTCATATGATACACGGCTATATATATCTTTAAGTAGTTTTTCATCTTAATTTGGTATAAAATTGTGTCTGGCATATGGACATGGGCTCTTTCTTACAGGTTAATGAACTGGTAATGGATATGATGGTTCTTGAAAGCTTTGTTACACGTAATTTCAGCATTTCTGCCAATTAGTGCATGGGACAGGCTAATTGACAGAAATGGCAGAAATTTGGACTCCATGAGTAGAATTAAGGAAAAGGGAACAAAAATCTGTCCACACGATGTACGTGTTTCTGTATTATTTTGTACTTATGTATTTAATTAGCAATCGAAATATAAGATAGGCCTATTGTTGGCAAGCTTTAATGGCTTGATGAAATTAGTAATTGCAAAACTTCTGCCATTTCTGCCATTTCCGTAATGCAGATTAAGGTCAAATTTCTCAAAACAGAGTCAAATTATAGGAATATACATAGATCTATACACAAAAGAAATATTGAAAGTTTTGGCCTTTTGCACTTGCCTATAGTTTAAGACTTAAGGTTTCTATTTGAATCATTTACAGTCTTTGTGTATTGAAGCATTAGACTACGACTAGACTAGTGTTGCAGGTCCTCAAGACTTGTACTGAACGAGTATAATTAATTTAAGTTAAGTCTTCAACTATAGAATCCAGCTACATAACGAATCTACAAAGTACGGCGTACCGGTAAGATCGGAGCTCATATATTTCATTCGTAAATTGATATAACTTCATGAGGCACATGGGTACACTATCTGCGTATATTACTAGTAAATCGTGTGCATTTTTACAAATTGCAATATACGTACATAGAAATTTTATTTTTTATATGCATATATATCTATACATACGTAATGCTAAAAATCAACAAACGTAATTCAATATGGATGCCAATGCCGGCAGGTGTCTAAAAGTGGGCGCGGCTAACAGCTGTGAAAGTCATCTATACATGTAATTATAGTTATTTGAAAAGGTATCTTCAAATATCTTTAAAAGAAGTAGACAAGGCACGACTGTTGTTTCAGCGATACAAGTTTCGCAGTGTACATTTTGTACACGATAAAATGTAAACAAAGAGGGAAAAATGAACTTGGAAAAAGAAAGTCCTCATCTGCCAGCAGCCAACAATTACGAACAGCTGAGAGAGTAAAGTAAAAAGTAAACACGCATTATAGTGAAATGATCAACTATGTGCGTTGATATCTATCACTTTTTAATACCACATGTTTAAACCGTTAGGCAATTTAGACCATTTTCCGTATAATCAGTCCAGTGAATATCAGAGATTTTACTCTCAGATCAGCGCTGCTGGGATTCGAACCCACGAGGGTTCAATTCACCTCAGGATCTGTCGTTTAAATCTTCATCATGACGTTACCCCTACGCTATTAAGACATTCTATCTAGAGTGTCCATTTACGCTCCGGCGTTGGGACATCCAGCTTGTTTTGTTACAACCTTTATTGACCGGATTTTTATTATTTCGGAATGCATAGAGTGAAAAAGAAAATTTCTATGTATGCATAATGCAACAGTAAAATTTGTACACACACAAAGTTTAAATGTAACTAGTTATTTCTTTCTAATTATAATTATTTAATTTCGTTGTTTGAATGTTGCAATAACGTAGCGGTTAGTGATGCTGATAGCGTCATAAAGTTTTCAATTGTAGACCTTGAAGTTTATTGAACTCTCGATGTTCTGAGAGTAAAATATCGGGCATTGACTGGACTGGTTATACGGAAAATGAAATAAATTGCCTAACGGTTTAGACATGCGGTATTAATAGTAATTGATAATAATATGGTTGATCATTACAATATATTGTGTTATTTGTTTTTTATTATTATGTACATATACTTATGTAAATATCTATCATTGATGGATATCTATAATTGATTACTCTTGTGCGACCTAGCTTACCTTCACGCTCTAAGCTAGCTAATCGTTCTTACCAGCATGCTGCTCCGCAGATCTGGAATTCTCTACCATCCAATCGTAGGAAATCTTCGTTTGAATCACATCGGCCTTTGCTTTCCTGTGAGCAGTTCTATATAGACAGTTGAAGACCTATCTTTTCCATCTCTCTTTTCCTTCTGGTGTCCATGAGTTGCGACCAGTTCCTAAACCTCCTCTTCTTTAATTCCCTTATCTTTGGACGGATTTTTTGGAATTTGCGCGGTTTTTGGAACTTCTTTTTGCTAGCCGTCTTGATTTTGTCTCCATAGTGCTCGATGTATGACTGTAGCACTCTAATTGTTGTTATGTTATCACTCTCTATCGTTATTGTGTGGTTAAGTTAACATTCCCATTGTTAGTATTCGTGTATGGTGTCGCTCTGGACAGCATGTAGGGCCTACTGAAGGAGCTGTCACTTGATCTAACTGTGTCTCGGTTGTAAGATAAATTATCGGAGATGTCAAACGTTAAACTAGGTCATGTGCTCATGATCCTTCTCAACCGGGTGAGAAAATAGAAACTTTAAGATCAGGTGATACACTGATCGTTGCAGAGATTTTAACATTTTATTTTATGTAATGTATTGCAGGTCATGCAGCCACTCTATGAGATGAAGGAAATGTTGATTAGATTCTAACTCTTCATCTTGGACACATCAAATATGAGAGTGTGGCACAAGCTGAGGTGACCACAAGCAGAAGAAACCGTCTGTGCACTCAAAAGAGAAAGGCTTCCGAAAATGTGGTAATTCCATAGTCAATACATCTACACTGTCTCATAAAAAAACGACATCCCTTAAAATAATTTGGAATAATTTCAGAAAGTATGCACTCATTCTTTTACCTTGTAACAACCTACTAGATAATCCAATTTGACACATTCCTGCCAAATCTAGTCGCTATATATTGAAAATTGTTAAATTTGCGAGGTAACCCTCAGCGACTTATTAGATAACATTGGAAGAGTATGCATACATGTATAGACAACATGTCTACACTGCCTAAATGATCTGATTTTATTTTATTTATTTTGTTGACTCCAAAAATAATAGTTTGATGAATATAATTACCAATTATTTTTTTAAGATCATTGCATCTTATATTAAAAATGGCCAACCTCAGCCTCGATACAAGCTTGCAGTCGATGTCGCCATTTATGAACTGCACGTTCAATGATAGCTCTCTCTAGCACAGAACACTTTTTAATTCATATATGTATTTTAAAATTTCGATTTTGCATAGCAAATACACCATGCAATGTAAATAATTGAATAGCACATAATTGAAAACTCAGGGTTAACACAAGGCACTCCTTGTCTCCTTAATCAGTCCTTGTCGCAGATGTGCAGCTTTAGGTATGCGTGCTTTGTGTACGCCTTATGACATCACACTCCAGATATTATAGTTCACAAAACTATTTACTGTGTAGTGTGTAGACATGCAGGCTATACATTTCTAATGTTTTTGAGTTTTTTTTATCACCATTTGTCCTTTTGTCATGAATAGTAACAGTAAATTTCTTCTTGTTTGATGTATTGGCCTATCTGACTATGACTGCTATGTAATATGATCTGAAGCAAAATAAACTAACTAGTTTCACTCTTATAATTATTCACTATTATTATTATTATTATATATTTGTAGACCAGAGTTGCAGACACGAGTGAAGAGGAAATAAATACAGAACAAGCCTCTGAACAAGTTGTAGTATCACTAAACCAGTTACAACAGCTGCTGAAACTGAAACCAGCTCTCTACAGATCTAACATGAAGTATCAGCCTTAGAAGAAACGGCAGACTGATATTATACTAATGGTTATAAAGGAATACTTTGAGCTGGGGTGTAGCCTGGATTATGTAATGGGGAGGATCAGGGGCAGATATAGGAATTTGTAATATCAGTTGATAGTATATTGCACTGAAAAAGTAACGCTATATAGACTAGAGTTACTGAACTAGAATATATATAATATATAGAATAGAGTTACTGAAGTTCATATACAAATTACACAATAAGTTGATATACAAATTACACAATAATTTATTTAACCAATTTTGCAGGCATATATCTGTCATAATCTTTCGACACTCAGTGCAGGATTGTTTTGGACGGTTGGAAGACATTAATTAATTATTAAATTTGCGTCTTTTATTTTAACATAATAAAAAAATGCTTCTCTTTACATAAATGTCACTTTAACTGTATGTCGAATGTGTCATGACCGTTTAGCAACTCGCATAATGTATATTATTAGGCCGCTTCAAATGGCGCTTTTGACAGTTGTATAATGCTTTCTACTTTTTTGTACTTCCTTCTGATCCCCAGCAAACTCATTGCACCCAACCCCTGCGGTGAGAGCACCAGATAGCTGATGGAAAGATGCCGCGTTCCTTAATAAAGCAAGTTACTTTTCCACTATTTTATGTCACTTTAAAATTCATATCATTGACTTTTTTGCTGCGTTATAGTACTTTTTTCTAAAGAAATGTTTAGGATCAAATTTAAGTTTAACCATTAACATTCATTTGCTAATCATGACGCGATATCAATCAGTCATGAGCTAAGGTAGCAAATACTGTCACAGAATGAGTAACTTTAATAAGTGCAATAAACATGCAATGAGAAACTTTTTATTATTATTAACAACAAATATAATAAACAGATTATAAATACCAAAAATATATCAAACATTGAGGAACTTGTCTATCAATTCTATTATTTCAATTTTTCTCATTAAGAGTTTGTCCAGGAATGATAGAATATTTTAACAATATTACATACATATACATGTATGCCTAGCAAGGAAAATTGACGGTGCCACTAATGTTCATATTTCCCAAAAGTTGACAAGCTGAAAGATAGTACAAGTTGAGTAGCTGAAATAAATGAATTATTTAAACAGAATCATATTTTTATATTATAATTTAAGGACGGCTGCACTTAGTCTGGCCTGTATGCCATATTACAGACGAGAAACTTCACAGCATACAGGTCATTAAGCCTCTCCACCACGTCAAGGTGTCAGCCCACGGAGAAGTTCTTAACTAGTCTTAACTAGATCTTAACTATACATATGTCAAGGTGACCACTTTCCATACCACATCAAATTCCCTGACTTTGATGGATCGACGTAGATCTCAGACCACAATTAATAACGAAAACTTATATAGCAGTGTCATGGCCGAACTCGGTCTTCAAGACTACTTTAAAAAAAGAGTTCAATAGTAATAATAAACTAAATAGCTATTGCATATAAATGACAACGTTAGAGATGATTTTAAAACATTATACACTTTTCTAATTAGTTCCAACACACAATTTTTTAAGTAATGACATTAATCTCTGATTGCTTTATGCTCAATACTAACGTAGCCTATTTTTCAACTGCACTGTATGTGTATTTAACATTTTTAAATTAAAAAGTTAAGTAAGGCCAAATTAATCCTTTCCCGCCTTTTTCCATTTTCCCTGACCACTTTCAAATTGCCTGACTTTTCCAGGTTTTCTAGATGTATGATCAACCTGATACATAGATACTAGGGATGTCTGATTTGAATTTTTCAAATCAGACGGAACCGGATTTCAAACACAAATCCGGCCAGAACTGAAATCGGTAACATCACACAATCATACATTCCTATATAGTTATAAAAGCAAGTCTTATATCGTTTTTTCCATTTTTAATACATTTATGTTTCCGTAAAACTTGAATAACATTGACATGGACACAAATTACATAAACTTTAAACAATCATGACTTTCCCCTAGGAAATGTACTTGAGAGTCTCTGCTGTACTGTACAACAGATATGGCACAATGATAGAGCTCGACACACAGGGAGTCAATGACTTTCAGCAGAGAACTCACTCAGAGTGTCGTGTCTAAAAACATTAATGTACAATAATTTCAAAAGCAAACTGCAAAATCAACATAAAATAGCATGACGTTGTTAACGACCAAGTTTAATTGATTCAATTATATTAATAAAATTATTCAAATAGGGTTTTTCACGTAAATTTATAAGCTGTGAGACCTATGCTTACACATTTGTCCCTGACTTAACTGTATGGACTCGGCGTACAGTTAACTCCATATGAATTGAGCATCTACGTTTGAGAACACATGTTATAACCAGTGGATTGGAACATGTTGTAACCGGCAAAGTAGACTCTCTCATCCGCAGCTAAAAACGTGCAGGCAATCTGACTTTCACCGTTTCCATCAACAACTATTTGGCTGGAGCCAGTGGTGAAGTCGGTAAGATACTTGACTGCGGATCAGATGGTGCGGAGTTCAAATCCTGGGCTCGCCCGTCACTGATATCGCTTTCGAGTGAGGAAACTGACGTCAACCTTAGCTTTAGCTTTTTTTCCCAGCTTTTAATATCATCACAAACAGTGGCATTTCAAAATTGTTTAACTTGTATGTACTTACAGTGAATTTCCTGAATTTTTGATGGTAGATGTACCATCAACAATTCAGGAAAGTCACTTGGTCAAATAGAAATTCTATTTGCTCGTTATAATCCAGGAGAATATTTCAGATACAATTTCACTTATTATGAACATTTGTTGGTCAACTTAGAATATTTTAAGAAATGTAGAAGAATAAATACCACTTCTCTCCTTTTTTCATTGTCATATTTGTACCAAAGTGAAAAAATGTGGCAGCTATATGACTTAATGAATTTTAGGCATATTTACCATAAACCATTTTAAACATGTTTGTCATAACCATGATTATTATAAGTAAAGTTAAACAATTGCAAAATTATCCAAACCCAACCATGTCGAACTCGAATAGAACTCTTACGAGCTGGAAAGCAAGCCGAACCCGAACCCTTGTTAGAAGCGAACCCGAACCGAACTTTCATTTTCAACGAACCGAACCGAACTCTCAAATTGTCAATTGCTAACCGAACCCGAAACGAACTTTCATTTTCAACGAACCGAATTCTGGAAATTCATAAAATTTCCATCTCTAGTTTCTAGGAATAACGAAAGCTCCGGGTTTCTACTGTTAAGACATTCAATCAACATATAATCATAAAACATATAAAAACATGAATGCTTTTTAGTAACGCGTGTTCTTGCGTTTTGGTACAGCCACCAAAGCTCTATTATTAACTGACAATCTGCAATTTCTAGTAGCTTTCAGATTTCTAATGGCGTGCGGCATGGTGGGATATTAACCGAATCATTAACGTCTTAGCGTATGCAGATGATATGGTTTTGTTAACTCCCTCTTGGCGTGCTCTGCAACACTTATTGTATGTGCTAGAATTTGCAACTAGGGAAATCAACATGATGTGCAACACAAAAAAACTGTATGATATTTAATCCGCTTATCAAATGTAAATCTATTTGTGCTAACTTTCCGAATTTTGTTCTTGATGGCCGTCAGCTTTCATTTGTATCCAGCTTTAGGTATCTCGGTCATATCATACAGAATGATCTCCATGATGATTTGGACATTAATCGCGAGATAAGGAATTTATTCTATCGTACTAATGTTCTTAAAAGAAAATTTGGCTTATGCTCAATTTTTGTTAAATTGAAATTATTTAGAAGATATTGTTCTTGTTTGTATGATATAGCCTTGTGGAAGGTTTTTAAATTAGCTGTTTTTAGACGTGTGAGGTCCTGCTATATAAAATGCGTTTAATCATTTTTTAACTTTCCAAAATATAGTAGCGTCACTGAAATGTTTATATCTACTGGGTTGCCGGTATTTGACACAGTGTTATGTAACTCTCGGTTTAGTTTGTTAAAACGTGTCAAAGAGTCACATAAATGCTCTTATTTCCTCCATATCAAAGTACTGTCTAAGCTGATCACTGTTTTATGTTTAGCTTTTTTTATCTTTTTTAAATTAGCTGTTCTTAGTCGGATTACGTAATTCTCTGTCTTTTTCTCTTGTTTCTGTCATTGTATCGTGCAATGTCTTATGAACTGTTGTCTGAAATAAACGAGTGATGATGATGATATAATAATCTTGTTATTCTCACAGTTATCATCCAAATAATATTTGATTCACGCTAGAATGAATTCTTTAACAAAATTGCATAATTAGCAAAATAAACGTAGGCCTAATCAGCCCATAACGATAACCAAAAAATCGTTTCACTAACAACTAAGATAGTTATCACAATCATTTTCATTTCAATGTGGTCAACACAATGATTCAAATAAATCGTTTCACTAGTAACTAGATTAGTCAACACAAATAATCGGCTTAAACCAGTGTATCTTCTTTTGGCAAAGTATATACTTGGCATCTAGTTATAATAAAACATCACAATCATTGTCGAAATCTTTAGATCACGACCTAGTTAATTAGGAAACAATGCTCTTATCAAACTATATAGCTTTATACGACAGATTCATTATTCGGTTACAACATTTAATAATATAATCACTCAAAGTTGTGCGTATTCACGCAAAAAGATATTATTTTAGATTCTCTTTTAGCTCTCTCTCTCTCTCTATTTCTCAAGAGTAGTATCCTACCCGCACACTAGCACAGGGGGCAACCCCCGACCCCTCAACCCATCACCCCACTCCCACCCCTCATCCCACCCCACATCCCCACCTCCAGTATTCTGAGGTTGGGGAGGGGGACTATAGAACCTCCATTATTAGTCCACATCTCGCACTCTGTCTCTCTCTCCTTCATTATTAGTCTCTCTCTCGCTCTCTCTCTTCCTCTCTCTGCTCCCTCTCTCTCTCTGCCCCCCCCTCTCTCTCTCTCTATTATTTTTCTCTCTCTCCTTCTACATCATTAATCTCTCTCTCGCACTCTCCTCCATTATTAGTATCTCTCTCTAGCACTCTCATTTATTAGTCTCTCTCGCTCTCTTTCTTTCTCTCTCTCTCTCTCACCATTATTAGTCTCTCTCTCTCACACACACACACACACACACACACACACACACACACACACACACACACTCTCTCATTTATTAGTCTCGCTCTCGTTCTCTCTCTCTCTCTTTCTCTCTTTCTCTCTCCTTCTCCACCATTAGTTTCTCGCTCTCTTCTCTCGCTCTCTCTCTCTCTCTCTCAATTATATTCAACCAACTCAATTATATCAACCTTTCGTCTCATTTATTAGTGCTGCAACTATTGCAATCCCTTAAAAACAGCTAATGTTGTTCCATGACAACAACGAGCACCGCGAAAGCAAATCAAAACCGATAAACAGAGTGAGGTTTCCACAAACGGTGCAAGCCAAAATCCAGATAATTCAGTCCAGGGCACAATAACATTAGAGTAAAGAAGATGTAAGAAATCGGCGCTGAAGGCAAACTAAATGTTGCAGTATCTCATTGTCTACGATTTTCGAGACCAAAACGCAATATTGCTCAATCGAAATACTGCAATAATTTTATCTGCACTGGTCGAGTGCAAAGTACTAGTTGTTATGGATTTTGTGTGGGTGGGTAAGAAGATTTGAAAAAGAAAATCAGGTATGGAGAGGGTGAAATGGGTGTTGGATATGGTAACTATATCTGATGTTTATTTATTTATAAACAAAAAAAACAATTTTTTGTTTTAGTGGCAGCGAACTCTTGTTCTCTGTTCTCTTCCGTTTGATTGTTGATAAAGAGTATAATAAATAAAACTAATAACTGAATAAAGTTATCAATTTATCCAGACGCACCAGCTGAACTGTTACAGTAAGCCTGAAATATGTCCTATTAATTAGATAAAACATTGTAGAATATAATGATATTAATGTGTTCACGAAATATGGTCGATTAAATGATTTTCATAAATCATTTAATAATTTTTAATCATTTGATAATTTGTAGGCGTTTGAGATATTAATCGAACATGGTGATAATTTTATAATATTTGAATTATGTATGCTTCAATGGAAATATTGCTAAGATATGCAGTTAATATGCTTTATAAGAATATATATATATAT
Organism: Enchytraeus crypticus; assembly: GCA_905160935.1. NCBI lineage: Eukaryota > Metazoa > Annelida > Clitellata > Enchytraeida > Enchytraeidae > Enchytraeus > Enchytraeus crypticus. The sequence continues at coordinate 239,809 of CAJHZI010000814.1, read as the reverse complement.
ATATATATATATATATATATATATATATATATATATATATATAATTATATACGATTAGATTGAGTGTCATAGAATTGTAAGTAAAGATTAATTCCAATTTAAGTATATTTTGGTATTGTTGCATGACTTAGCTGATGAAGTCATTAGCTGATGTCATCACAAAGATATCTTTACTAATGGCACGCACTCTCTCTCTCTCTCTCGCTCTCTCTCTATTTATTATGTATGTTTGTATTGGCTTGACATTTTATTTGACTTTAATTTCTGTGCATTTATTTGTTTGTTTTTAGTTACGTGATTGGTCTATAGTATCATTGGGTTTGATAATAAAATAAGAAATACTTGTTTAGTAGTAGAACTCTGTTCAGTAAATGTAAGAAGAAGAGCTAGGCTAAGTAACAAACTGTAGTTATTACAACTACATAAAGCCTAAAATCAACGACATCAAACCCTACCAATAGGCAACCACAACATAGTAATGTAACAGTAACCATTCAGCTTGGAGTCAGAGACGATTCAGAACAATGGAGGACCTAAAAGATTCAACCCTGACAGACCCCCTCATCCTTCGTTCCAATCCCCATCGCCAACTGAGGGTACTGTATCAGCCATATCGCCTCTACCGTTCAACAGAGTCAACGTCCCAGATGACATAGAAACTACATCACAGGCTTCGGGTATGTCAAGAACTTCCATCGCCAGCTCTACGATAAGCCAGCGAGCTGAGAGAGCAGTGTCTGTCGCTGTCAGACAAAAGTTGGAAGCCTACGACAAAGTCTCCGCAGAGATTCAACGAGAGATAAAGCTCGTGAAGATAGAACAACAACAGAGGGAGTTGGAGATGAAACAACAACAGAAGGAGCCGGAGATGAATCAGAGGGAGTTAGAAACAAAGAAAAGGTTGTTGTTTTTAAAGTCTAAATTATCTGCTAATAATTCAGATAAGAAAATTGATTTAGCTGTCACAGAAAGTGATATATCTATTGTTCGTATGATAAAATGTGGCGAAATCAGCAATAAGGTATTATGTCTGAAGATTCGTCGAGCCATATTGTGTCACTTAATAATGGTTTGAAATTAAACGAAGGTATTAGTGAAATTACGCCTAAAATTAACAGTGTGATAAATGATAACAGTGTAAACATGCACAACGATAATAATTGTTTAACAGAAATACTAATGGTTGTAATTCTGATGATATTGATGCGTGTCATTATGCTAATCACAAACGTGCTTTGATTTGATTTCATGATGGCATTAATGGTGCAAATACAGCTTTTGAAGTTTTAGCAGATGCTGTTAAACAGAACAAATTCCCGAACCTAGAATTAAGTGCTTTCAACGGGGATACTACAGAATATGTGTACTGGATGATGGCTTTTGAGAAGCTGATAGAGGATTCTACCAATGATATAGACCGTAGACTTAATTTATATGAAGCAGTACACAAGTGGTCATGTTAGAAAGCTTGTCATGAGCTATATGAATCAATCTAGCAGATCTAATTATGATAAACTGAAACGACAGCTTGCTAGAGAATTTGGTAACGCTGAATGTATAGCGAGGCTTATTTAAGCAAAATTGATGAATAGCAGCCAATTAGTGCTAAAGATGTAGACGATTTACGTTCATTTTCTATTTTGCTACAATGCATACGAGGTGCTATGAATAGTTTATCTCAGCTACAGCAGTTAAACACTGATTTGTACCAACAGAGAATTGTGGGCAAATTACCAACCTATTTACAAACAGCCTGGTGTAGGCACACTTATAAATTGGAAAGCAGTGATAAGCTAGTCACATTTGAAGATCTAGCAGAGTTTATAGATATAGAGGCTCATATAGCGAAACACCCTGTATATTCTCAAGCAGCGTTACAGGCAGCTGTTGAAATGCAAAGGAAACCTAATGCAAATGCTGAAAGTAACAGGTTTAGTAATGCAAAGTCTATACCACATAAGCAGCTTAAAGTGTGTGCCATAGTAGATAGCAATCCAGTGTATAATCCAAGTGTTAATAAGTCTACAGTATTTGATAAAGGTGGTCATGTTTGTTTGTGTCCTGTATGCAACGAGTCACATGATATAGAAGTGTGTACTAATTTAATTAACACGAGTCTTAATGATAGAAAGCAATTTAAAATTACAAACATATTATGCTTTGGTTGTTTGAAGCATGTATCAAGTCAACATACAGTGAAAACCTATAAGCGTAGAAGAACGTGTAAAATATGCCATAAGGCTCATGCTACAACGTTACATGATTTTTCTCGTTTCAATAAGCCTATGAATTTTAATGATAATCCAGCAGAAACTAGCTGAAGTAATACTTATCAAGCAGTTCAAAGACTAAGCCTGTATTAATGTCTGTTGTACTTGTAAATATTTATCATAGGGATAAAGCGTTAAAAACATACTGTTGCCTCGATAGTTTAAGTACAGCGTGCTTCATAAGCAAATAGCTGTGGAAGGATTTAGGCTGTCCAGGTAAGGCAGCTCAGATTGGTAAAAGAAACTGTCAATCAAAGGGTGAAACAAGAGACCACTATAGTCAGTGGTCTTAAGTTGTCTGCGTATAATAATGATGTGAATGTCATTAAAATGCCTAAAGCATATGTGCAAGATGTGTTACCTATAGAAAGCAAAAGAAATAGAAAGCAAAGATATTGTGAATCATGATGTGTTAAATGCATATCCATATTTGCGTGTGATTGCTGATGAACGCAACGATGATATTCCTATAGGTATATTATTGGGCATAAACTGTATCAAGGCTTTCGAACCTCTGCAATGTATCAAGTCAGTAGATGAAGGGCCAGCAGCCATTCAAACATTGTTAGGCTGGTATATATGTGGTACTAATAATTTGTCTGAGCAGGAATGCAATACAGTTAATTGTAATTTCTTGTCCACTAAGGAATGTAATATCAGTGTAATAGAGTGTGAGAGTGTGAAGTACCTAATATGTTAAAGCAGTTATATGAAAGTGAATTTGTTGAATCTATGTATAATAAGTCGCCATTTGATGAACGTGTTCATAGAAAAGCGTAATCGTGTAATGACCTAAGGTTCACTGAGATTATGACATCACAGGTTAAAATGGATCATGGTCATTTTGTCCTACCACTACCTTTAACAGATGAAGCTAATAATTTGCCTTGCAATAGAGATTTAGCAATTAAGCGTCTAATGAGTTTAAAGTCAAAGTTTGAGAAAGATGTAAATTTTAAACAGCAGTATGTTGCCTTTATAAATGAGATGTTAAACAGTAGGTTATGCTACTAAAGCCAAGAGTGAAAATCCAGGTGTGTGGTTTATTCCACATCATGCAGTGTTTCATCCAATGAAGCCTGATAAAATCAGAGTGGTATTTGACTGTAGCGCTCAGTATAGAGGTCAATCTTTAAATAGTTGTTTGCTACAAGGACCAGATTTGACTAATTCATTGATAGGTGTTTTATTACGATTCAGAGCTGAGCCTATAGCTGTGGTAGGGGACATTCAAAAAATATTTTATCAAATTAAGTTCCCAGAAGAGAAGCAAAAATATTTAAATTTTTTGTGGTGGGACAATGGTGATACGTTAAGCACTTCTAAAAAGTTTCAAATGTGCGTACACTTATTCGGTGCTCGTTTGTCACCCAGTTGTGCCAATTTTGCACTTAGACAGACAGCAATTAATAACGAAGGTCAACTTAGTTCAAGCGCTAAGGTGTCATTACTTAGAAATTTCTATGTGGATGATTTTTGTAAGTCTGTGTCAGTTGTAAATGTTGCTTTAGAAGTTGTGCATAATGTTAAATTAATGTGCAAAGCGGGATGTTTTAATTTAACTTAATTTGCATCAAACAGTGTAGATCTAATGAAAGCTATTCCTGCAGTGAATACAGCCAGTAATGATTCTGTCGTAAATTTATTAAGCTATAATCCGTCTTTAGAAAGAACATTAGGTGTTAACTGGTCATTAACCAGTGACATGTTAAGCTTTAAGATCAGTAAGAGAGACAAGCCTGTAACACGCAGTGGAATATTGTCTGTAATTAGTTCGATATATGACCCGCTAGGTTTTCTAGCTCCGTTTGTGCTTCAAAGTAAACTAATTTTTAAAGAGTTGTGTACTTTGACATCAGACTGGGATGCAGATGTTCCAGATAATATAAGAATAGCCTGGAATCAATTTTTGTGTACATTGGATGCTCTTACTAATGTTTGTGTACCTAGATGCTATAAGCCTGTTAATTTTGGTAAGGTAGAGGCTATGTGTCTTCATCATTTCTCAGATGCTTCAACCTTAGGCTATGGTGTGTGTAGTTATTTAAGATTAGTCAATAGTCATTGTGAAATTCATTGTAATTTGATTGTAGGTAAAGCAAGAGTAACACCAGCTAAACATGTAACTATACCTCGGCTAGAGTTAACCGCTGCTACGGTAGCTGTTAAAATAAGTAAGATGCTTGACGAAGAAGTAGACCTGCCAAATATACAGAGTTATTTTTAGACTGATAGCAAGAGATTTCATGTGTTAATCGAGCTAATCGTGTTTCATGTGTTGATAGCTAATCGAGTGCAGTATATCAGAGACAATTCTGATGTGAGTAAATGGAGCTACGTGGAGTCCGGCTCTAACCCGGCTGACGACGCGAGTAGAGGTTTAACGCTGAATTCAAAGGTTGATAATTCTCATCGGTGGTTTATAGGCCCAGATATGCTAAGAAAATCTGATAATCAACTGTTCCCAGTGCATAAAGAATTCTTTCCGACCTCTTCTGGTGATGTAGAAATTAAGAAATGTCCTAAGCAGTGCTACGTTACAGTGATAAATGCATCATGGAAATTGTCGAAATTTTGTGAATATTTTTCTTCATGGTATAAGTTAAAGAGATACTATGCATGGATTTATTTGTTGTTTAAACAGTGGCTTAATAAGGCCAGAAACTTACCTGTGAGAAATATGCGTCAAGTGCTTTCTGTTGAAGAAATAAGTGCAGCAGAGATTGCGTTGATTAAACATGTACAAGGTGTGTGTTTTAATGATTAACTAAAATGCATTAAGAAAGGCAATGCAGTGAAAACTACAAGCAGTTTGTATCGTTTATCTCCGCTTGAAATAGATGCTTCATGTAAATGATTTGATTTGTGTAGGTGGTCGATTGCGTAATAATAAAGTAATTAAGCATCCTGTAATATTACCAAGAAAGAGTCATGTTACAGAGTTAATAGTTAAACAGTATCATGAACAATGTAGTCATACTGGTAAAGAACATGTCGTGTCAATTTGGATAATTGAAGGACGCAGAGTTGTTAAGGATGTTCAGAATAAATGCTTCACTGGTAAACGTTTATATAGTAAACCATTGATGCAGAAGATGCAGATTTACCTGCGGATCGTACTGAATTTACCGCCATTTACTAATGTTGGTGTGGACTATTTTGGTCCGTTAAGTTTGGTAGAAGTCTGCATAAGAGATATGGTTGCATATTTACTTGTTTGTCAGTGTGAGCTGTGCTTATTGAAGTAGCTCATACCTTAGAAGCAGATATGTTTATCAATGCTTTACAGTGATTCATTTGTAGACGTGGTTTGCCATCTGTAATTAGATCTGACAATGGTAGTAATTTTATTGGTAGTGAAAGAGAGCTCAGAGATGCTGTAGCTCAGTGTAACAGTTCTAAAGTTGAAAATTTTTGTAAAGAGAAAACTATACAATGGATTTTCAATACTCCACTGGCCACGCACCATGGTGGGTGCTGGGAAAGAACGATTAGATCAGTAAGGAAGATTTTATCTTCATTGATTAAAGAACAGACTTTGACTGATGAGAGTTTTCCAACGCTGTTATGTATAGTAGAAAACATAATAAACTCCCGTCCATTGACTGTTGTATCCGATGATCCAAATGATTTGAACCCTATATCTCCAAATCATCTTTTACAGTTAAGAAGTGGTCCGACAGGTCCACCAGGGAATTTTGTGAAGCAAGATCAATATAATAGGAAACGATGGAGACAAGTTCAGTATCTTGCAGATATATTTTGGAGTAGATGGAGATCTGAATATAGTACTGAAACCAATCTTAAGATTAATGATGTTGTATTGATTGTTGATCAAGATACGCCAAGGTATAAGTGGTTATTTGGTCGTGTTAATGAAATCTTTCCAGGTAAAGATATTCTGGTGAGGTCAGTAGAAATTAATACGAATCAATGAATTTTTAGACGTCCTTTGACTAAGTTGTGCTTACTTGAGTCTAGTTGTGATTAAGTAACAGTATTAAATTGCATAATATATGTATACGAGTATGTGTTGATAAGAAACAAATGATCATTTGTGCAAGAGACATTTTATAGTAGTATTACTTGACTTAAGAGACATTCTAAATTGATCATTGTTATTGTTTAACATAAGCATTATATACAATGAGCAGTTAAAGGTTGTAATGTTCAATTAAGCTTATTATTCTTATTGAATAATTAAATAAATGTTTAAAGTAATACATGCATATGCATATTGCTATAATTACTCTAGAGTATTAAATTGCTTATCTAGTATGCTAGTGATTATTGTAGAAGATTTCAAATTGTTGAGAATTTGAATTGTAATTGATAGCATTTATAAGTTGATGTACCAGATGGTGCACATAATTGAGAACATTTTATAAAAATGAGGTAACGTTATATTTATTAATGATAGTTTATACTAATGATGAAAATTTATAAAGTTTCTTTGTTGCAAATGTTAATTTGTGTTGCAGTAAACATTCTAATGTTCTGGTATTAGTAGAATAAGTATTGTATGCAATACATAAATGCAACTTTGATAGTTAAAGTATAAGTTGAGTGTTTATAGTGAATGACTGTATGAATAACTTTTATCGTAGTGTCACTGAGGTTCCCCTACTGAGGTGGGAGGATGTTAGATATGGTAACCATATCTGATGTTTATTTATAAACAAAAAGGAAAATTTTTTGTTTTAGTGGCAGCGAATTCTGGTTCTCTCTTCTCTTTCGTTTGATTGTTGATAAAGAGTATAATGACTGAATAAAGTTATAAAGTTATCCAGACGCACCAGCTGAACTACTGTTACAGTAAGCCTGAAATATGTTCTATTAATTAGAGAAAACAATGCAGAATATAATGATGTTAATTTGTTCACGAAATATCGTCGATTAAGTGATTTATGGATTTGATAATTTTTATGCGTTTGAGATATTAATCGAACATGCTGATAATTTTATAATATTTGAATTATGTATGCTTCAATGGAAATATTGCTAAGATATACAGTTAATATGCATTATAAGATTATATATATAATTATATACGTTTAAATTGAGTGTCATAGAATTACAAGTAAAGATTAATTCCAATTTCAGTATATTTTGGTATTGTTGCATGACTTAGCTGATGTCATCACAAAGATATCTTTACTAATGGCACGCACTCTCTCTCTCTCTCTCTTGCTCTCTCTCTATTTATTATGTATGTTTGTATTGGCTTGACATTTTATTTGACTTTAATTTCTGTGCATTTGTTTGTTTGTTTTTAGTTACGTGATTGGTCTATAGTATCATTGGGTTTGATAGTAAAATAAGAAATACTTGTTTAGTAGTAGAACTTTATTCAGTAAACGTAAGAAGAAGAGCTAGGCTAAGTAACAAACTGTAGTTATTACAACTACATAAAGCCTAAAATCAACATCCAACCCTACCAATAGGCAACCACAAAAATGGGGAAGAATAAAGGAAAACGAAGCGGAATTGAACATGAAGTTGAAGGCTGATGTTGAATTGACTTTAGAGGGATCAGCTAATGACATGTGGGTTAAAATATCCAACAAAGTTAGAATACTGTGGGGAAGAGCTAGGTGTAGTGAAGTGTGGTAGGAAAAATGATGGACAAGAAAGTTTGGTGGTGAAATGAGGAAGTAAAGGATGTATTGCGGGAGAAAAAAAAGCATTTAAGGAGTGGAGGGACGGTAGGACATAAGCATTAAGGGAGCACTATAAGGAGTTGAAGAAGAAGGCAAAGAGAGTGGTGCCAGTGGCAAGGGCCAGAAAATATGATGATTTTTATCATAGATTGGATAGCAAAGATGGCGAAAAGGAAATTTATCAAGTAGCTAGGCAAAGGGAGAAGCAAAGACGGGATGTGGGCAGTGTGAAATGTATAAAGGGAAATAATGGGAAAGTATTAACAGAAGATGGAGAGATTGCTGAACGTTGAGGAGAGTATTATTGAAATTTGTTAAATGAGGGGGTTAATGAAGGCCTTGAAGATGATGAAGGTAACGAAGGATTTAAGGATTTAGAAGTAAAGAATGTTACAGTTGTAGAGGTTGAGTGGGCATTAAAGAAAATGCATAAGGGTAAAGCGGTGGGGTTGAATTGAATTCCGAAGGGGACATCCAAGAATGTAAGAATTACATAGCTGTTGAGCCATACAATGAAGCTATGGGAGCGAGTAGTAGAGAGTAGGTTGAGAGGTTCAACAAACAGTAAGGGCTACCAGTTTGGGTTAATGCCTGAAAGGTCGACAAAAGAGCCGATCTTTATGTTGAGGCAATTGGTGGAGAAGAAAAGGAGCGAGAGAACGAAGATACAGATGGTATTTGTGGATCTCGAAAAGGCCTATGATAGGGTTCCGAGAGCATTGGTGTGGGAAGTTTTGAAGAAGAGGAAAGTGAACAGGAGATGTGTTGAGTTAATTAAAGATATGTACAGCAGGGTGAAGACTAGTGTGAGAGTGGTGAGTGGACAATCTTGAGAGTTTTCATGTGAAGATCGGGGTACATCAATGATCAGCCCTATGTCCATATTTGTTTATATTGATTATGGATGAGCTGCTTAAGGGAGTTTTTAAGGAGGCCCCATGGTGCATGCTATTTGCAGATGATCTGGTGATAGTAGGAGACTCTGTGGAGAAAGTAAGCATGATGTTGGAAAACGCCAGAGAGGCACTCTAAAGTAAAGGACTGAGGGTGAATAAGGAAAAAACGGAGCATTTCGAGAGTAGATAGAAGGGTGAGATGAAATTGGAGAAAGGAAAGGTGGGCACTTTAAGAGCCACCAAATTGGGGAAAGGAAGGAAGAATATCCCCGGCTTCGGGGAAAGAAAGAGGAAGAAAGAAAGAAGGTTTTAACGACCCACCACCGGATTAGGCAAGCCTAAACCTGAAAGAAAGAAAGGATTCCCCGTACTCAGCGATAGAGTATCGTGCTAATAACGAAGTCATAGGATGGGAATTCGAACCCGTCAAAGAACCAGGAGGAGTTGGAGCGAGGAGCCTACTAATGCATATACTAACATATATATAAGACGAAACCAATTAACAAATAAAAGTATATTAAAGAAACAGTTCAAATACAAATAATAATAATAAGCGCCGTAATCAGTTCTATGAAATGTACCTAATAAGAAACTCCATAAAATATACTCACTACAAATACTACTAATACCTTAAGTTACCTTCACCAGTCGGAACAAGAGCCAAGACCAATTCGTAAAGACGAACAACTAAGTCTGACACTGAGACTGATGAGACACTAACTGAACTTAATGAGTAACTGAGCCAACTACAACTGAGCCGTGAACTAACTTAAGAACAAGGGAGCAGGTCCTTAAATAGACAAAAGAAGGAGATACTAAGAGAAAGAGATAAGGAGATAGAACAAGGCGAGATACACATAGAAGTAAAGAAACAGATACACGAGCTATAGGAAACTAATAATCAATAATAAGGAAGCTAGATAGAACAAAAAAGGAAGGAAGACGGAACAAAAGTGAACATTCAAACTTGAAATAGAGAGAGAGAGAGAGAGAGAGAGAGAGAGAGAATAATGGAATAACAACTAATCAACTAATTATGGGACAGAAGGACAAGGGTTAGTGAAGAGATATCGTAGACGATACGATTTCACTATTGTGATAAACGGAGACAGAGTAATAAGTCAAGGTGTGGAGCTAAAGAAGGTAACAGATTTTAAGTATTTGGGATCTGTAATAGAGGATAATGGGGAGTTGGAAAAGGAGGTTACTAGTAGGATTCAGGCTGGATGGGCAAAGTGGAGGGCTGCTAGTGGAGTGTTGTGTACTAGGAGAATCCCACTAAGACTGAAAGGCTAATTTTATAGTTTTGTGGTAAGGCCAGTAATGATGTATGGTTCAGGATATAGGGCACTAAAAAGGTAACACTTGTAGAGTTTGCATGTGGCAGAAATGAGATTGTCGCGTCTCATGTGTGGAAGAACTAGGAATAACAGAATGGAAAATGAATATGTGAGGATGAATTTGAATGTTGATGGGATCGGGGATAGGTTGGCTCAGTCGAGATGGTATGGGCATATTGTGAGAAAGGCTCATGAGGATGTAGGAAAGAGAGAAGAACTGGATGTTAAGCTAAAGAGAGGTAGACCACAATTGACTTGGGATGCGGTAATTAAGAAGGACATGAGAAATAGTGGATTGACTGAAGATATGGTAGAGGACTTGAGAGTGGAGAAAGTCTATTCGTATCCCGACCCTGGTTAAACTGGTATTTAGGGAAGATGATGATGATGATGTCGAGTTGCAAAGTACATAATGTTTTGTTGCGGGCTTACGAGTTGCGCTCCCGCTCGGCAACGGATGCCGCCGCTCTGTTGGGCCGGGGCGTTGTCTCCCCCAGGAAGTATCCTATCGTAACTGCCGAGGCCGTACCATGAGATTCATCAATCACTTGCTCCGCTTGATACCCGCGCCGTCCGCTTCTCTCGGCCGGGCCGTCGGGCCGGTCCGCACGTCCGGCTCGGTCGATTTCCTCTCGAGCCCGGTGGGTGAGCCCGTCTCAGTCCTTGTCCACCTCAGGATGCCCGGCCCGGTCGGTTCGCCAAGCGCGACTGATATTTCCTGGCAGCCCGCCGGGTCGGTGCACCTGCCTGGCTCGGTCTAGATTCTCGTCCGAGCTGTCAGCCCGGCGTACACGGTCGCCACCGTAGATACCTCCCGTGGTGGTCCGAGCCGGGTGTACACACTCGGTCGCGGTCCTTCGCGCGCCTTCGTGCCCGGTCTACTTCTCTAGCCTCGTAGCTATCTCCCGAGCGAGTGCCGGCTCGGTGCCCGTGCCTGGCTCGGTCGGCATTCTCACCGAAGCTGTCGTCCTGGTGCACACGGTCGCCCCCATAGGTTCTTCCCGTCGTGGCCCGAGCCTAGTATGCACGTTCAGCTCGGTCGTGGTCCTTTGAGCTCCTTCGGGCCCGGTCGACTTTTCTAACCTCGTAGCTAGCTCTCGAGCGACCTTTATAACTAGCTAATAGAAACGAGTCACAACACCAGAATGAACTATTAACTAGATTTATTAATTATCTTAATTTCTTCTGCACTTATATACTGTCTTTCGTTAACGTAATGTACTTAATCGCACCTAGAAGAAGAACACTTAATCAACATCCACACAGACAAAGACCAAGTGAAGTGTAAAAGACCAAGTCTTACAGCAAGTTCTACTGCTAGTCTTACAGCTAGTCTTACAGTTAGTCCTACAGTCTACAGCTAGTCTTACAGCTAGTCCAATTTCGTGCTACTGCGCCTCTTATTTACAACCGATCTCTCTGCCTAGCACCCGCGCCAACCAATCACAGCGCGATACCAGGCCACGTGACCGAGATAGACCACAACATGCGAGACTTATATCGAATATAATAATACATCGAAGAATAATAATACATCGAAGACCGCCACAGTTTTGTCACACAGCGCGCCCTTGAACCACAGACCCCCCCCCCCCCCCAACTCATTCAGAATGCTGCAGTAATTTTGTCTACATATAACATAACAACAATTAGCGTGCTACTCTCAACAATGACAACATCTAGCACTATTTAGACAAAATCAAGCCTGCTAGCAATAATATGGTCCAAAACGCTGCAAATTTCAACCTCTCTCTCTCCTTCATTATTAAACCATATAGCACATGATCCGAGCTCTATAGTTTCCATTCTCTCTTTCTCTCTCTCTCCCTCTCTCTCTCTCAATTATTTCAACAATATACTAGTACAATCAACTGTTTAGTCTCTTTTGTTAGCGCTGTATCTAGTGTAATTTCCTTAGAAACGGTTAATGATGTTCCTTAACAACATCGAGCACCATGGAAGCAAATCAAAACCGACGAGCAAGAGTGAGGGCTGCATAAACGGTGCGAACCAAAATCCAGGTAATCAGTCCAAGGCAAAATGACATCAACATAAAGAAGGCGTAAGAAATCGGTGCTTAGGCAATCTATATGTTGCAGTATCTCTTTGTCATCAATTTTCGAGCTCACATACTGCAGCCTGGAACAATAAGCGGTTAAAGTCCACATGCAACATAAAGTCCACGATGAATATATAAAGACTTTTTCATCCGAGCGGTAAGTCATTTGTCTTATTGTAACTTACATACTTTCAGTAGTAACTTAAACATTCTTCTCACCACTTACATGAGGAAATGAATGCGTTTAAAGTTATCTCAAACAAGTTACCATCTACGTGTTTATTCACTTAGATATATTCAAATATTTGTTAAAGACTTTCGTTAAAGTCTACAATTTGAAAGAATTATATGACTAAAGTAAATTAATTAATCAATGTTATAATAAGTTAACTATTAATTGTTCTAAATCAGTCCATATTTTATTCTTTCCAAGTAAAAAGGATGAAGTTTTGCTGCTAAAATTTATATATATCACTAGGCAATTTCTTCTCTCTAGAGTATCGAACATTAAATTTCTTGACTGAAAGCAATCTATCTTTCAAAGTGCATATTAAACATATGAGTCGTAAAATTAATAGCGTTAATACTGTGCTATATCTGTGCAAGCATTTTATTTCTAAAAACCGTCAAAAAGATCTTTTCTTGTCAGTAGCACACTGTATAGCTAGCTCTATATGGTATATAAATTTATGGGAGTGCTTCCTCTAGCGTTATGCACTCTTTTCATGTGTCTATAAACAGATCATTTGGCTCACTGCAGTACATGTTAAGATTCTGTACTACTAAAATTCCTTATCTAATTGCAATGTCTTGCCTATTCAACTTCAGTATAAACTTTCAATTGACAAATTAATATACAAATCCCTATATTCTGAAGGAGCTATGACAAATTCAGTTAGAGAAATGATCAAGCTCATCAACACTCTACACTCATACTCCACCTGGCAATCCACGACTAATTACTTGTCAATTGAATTTGGCTCCAGCGTCATATGTTTCATTCAGTTGTATATACCTGTTGCTATATCTGAAATAATATTTAAAGTACTAAATATTCACAATACTTTCCGCATGAATTCATGTAATAAATCATGAAAGGATTATTTAATAAATGTTTGGTGATCACTAGTTAATTTTTATCACTTTCATTTATACATATTGCATTTATACATATTGCATTCCTACAAAATCTTCTGAGTTTTGTGTGTTTAGCTAGATAAGATATGTATCTTCACTGATGGCTAACCCTTCACTGATGGCTTCCCTGTATCTTCACTGATGGCTAACAGTAGGGGCCTACTTTTAATATTTTATTTTATATTTTTTTCTTTTCTATTTGAGGAGCTGGCTTGTCACTGTTCGCATGAATGTTTACTTTTGCTATACTATCTAGCATTTACACGTATGATGTTCAAATGAAGAGAAATGAAACGAAATAAAGCTTATTTCTCTCACACTAATAGAATATTATATTCTTCATAACTATAAGCGGAATTAATTGTTGAAATTTGTATTACACAGCGTGACAATTTTAAAAAGACATCATGTCATGTGAGGAATTAAATCCGCAGAGAAACATCAGAGATGCGCTGAGAGAAGCCGGTCTGCTGGAAAGAAGTGGGACACGTTGGAGAGAATGCGACTATGACTGCTTCTGACGCAACTCCTCTCAATTTGCCAGAGGATGGTAGTCATAGTCCCGCATCAAGGTAATTTTATAATTAGTGCTCCGGGTGACTTCTTCCATTTGGCAACGCCCGCCTCCCCCCCCCCCACAACGTCAGAGCCTAATCTTACAGTAGACATCCCATCGGGAGATATCAAGTGTGAAGACAGCGGTTATGTTCTGGAAGGCCTGTTAGCGCCAGAATACACCGAAAACGATGTTGTCGCTACCGCAGACGACAACTTAATTAACGATATCCTCCATGGGATGATACTCCTCACTGGAGCACTAATTGAACTATTAAAAACTGTTGAAATAAGTGGTAATTGTTTGCTGTATAAATGTTGCAGTAGTGCTCTAATTTTATAATTGGTTTTGAACATTACAAGTATATCTGCGAGCTATTAAATGCTATATTTGCAATTATTAAAATTCATAATACCACTTTACTTTCTTTGCAACTCTTTATATAGCGCAATATATTTTAACTAATATTTCTACGCTGCGACTAATTCATACAGGCCCACATTTTACTCTGTTTTTCTTGTACGTTGAAATGTACATTAATTATTGAAATGCTACCACGATTTGAATGGTTGCAATTAATTGAGGCTATGACCAGACTCCTATAACAATTGTTTCATAGAAACTGTCTCTACCACAACAATAGTAAATTGGTAACTTCTCTCTTTCACTTGTCAAAAATTAAAATATTCGAAAACTATTCTTTAGACTTTTAGAATTGCAGAAACTTAGTGTAAGTTAGTAATTAACCTTAAGCGAGTTTCACACAGTTCGGTATTTGATACAATCAACTTAATTGTTTTTTAGTGTGTTAACAATTGATTGATCGCTAATTGATTGCTAATTGAATGCCAATTGATTGCTCAACTAGTTTACATCGTTATAATTCATACAGTATTAGTCGTAAGGAATATATCGTGGGCAATAATATCGTGATATTAGCTGTGTGGATTTAGTTGCAAGTTTTAAACCACATTCAAGCACTGTTCTTTAATTACATCTTAATAATTTAAATCTTATTTCTTTGTGGTTTTATCATTTTTAACGTATTGAATAAAACTTTTTCATCATGGCTCAATTCATAAAATACACTTAGATCTATAGTGCTTTCAAAAACAATAATTACGTCAAAATGACTGCCAAACAAGAACTTATTCTAGCAGCGAATCGCTTCAAAATAAATTACTTCAACATATGCACTTTCTGAGTTATAACGACGATCCGCCACATCTTTATTCATGTGAAAAGTAAACGGTTTAATAGGCAGTTGTTTAGCGAAGTGGCTAGGAGTAAAAATATTACAACAAAAGAACAGTTCATATAGTCCTATGATTATTGTTGATTTGCGTTATGATTATTATTTATTTTTAATTACCCCGGTGTAAAGAACTTGAGATGTGATAAAAACGATTCAAGCAATACGTGCTGAATCGCCGCCCGGCTACTCGAGATCATCAATCGGCTTAAAAGAATTGTTGAAGCAGACTGCATTAAATTATTATTATTATTATTATTATTATTATTATTATTATTATTATTATTATTATTATTATTATTATTATTATTATTAACAAGAGAGATGTCAGGGACGTCTCATGCGGAACATACAACTACAATTAATTCGTAGTTCTACATCAATTTCCTCTAAACGTATCAAACGTATGATATAACTTAAATTTATAAATTAAAACTAGACAAAACATCATTCGAATGAAGTCAGAATCGAGACCGAGAAGTCAAAAAATGAAAAAGAAACGCCTAAGAGTGAATCGAAAAATAAAATACAAGCTTTTATAGAAAATTAATCTTTGGGCACACTGCCAATAATGCACATTTAATATCTTGCACAAGTAATAGGCCTACTATGCACTACAGCACACTGCATACAGTACACATTTAATACAGTCCACTGTACCACTGGTTACAGTGCAACGATCATGGCTAGCAGTAGTAGATAGCTGCTTTTTCAACTCCATGATTACAAATTCAGCTTGCAACAGTCTAGCTTTAATAGCTTTATTTTCTTCTTGAAAAGAACTGATCACATTAGGAAACATATTCTTTATTGAGAGGGCAACTATAGGACCCAGAGCTTTGCCCAAGTCTTCAACGACTTTCCCATTGCGAAGAGCATCGAGGATTTCATCTCCCGTTGAGCGTGATTTAGGGGGCATAGTGATTGGAGTTGCGGAGCACGAAGCGTGGCGGTTTAAGCCAACCAGAGACCCCAGGTAGGCCTGATAAACGAGGTCAAAGTCCAATATTAGTTACCTTTATTCTAATATTTTCTATTAACATGATTGAGAGTGTATAATGTTAATAAATAAAATATTGTCGCGTTCGGTCCGTCTCGGTCTCGCCTACGCAACGGAGGCCGCCGCATTTCGGGGCGAGGGCGGTACTTCCCTCGGGAGAGTTACGCTCACGGTCGGTTCGTCGGAGGATGACCTAGGTCGTACCTCTCGCTCATTAAGATAGATATTTTGCGTTCGGCCTAAATGGCTTTGCCTAGAATGAGAAGGAGAGCTATCTCTCACATAGTCGTAACTAAAAGATCGATCCTTAATAGAGCTATCAGGTCGATCCCTGTTAGAATAATGGGATCGATCTCTAAGGTAACTATCTGATCGATACCTAATGGGGCTATCGGGTCGATCCCTGATGGAGTTACCGGGTCGATCCCCGCCAGAGTAATGGGATCGATCTCCTAGATTATAAATTGATTGACTCGTAACAGAGTATTTGTCAACTTCAATATATGGCATAAAATGTGAAGCCTTATATTTTTGGCTCGTTTGAACCTCCTGACGGGCCTGTGCTCTACCGGCGTAGCCCGTCATGTCAGAAACCTGCGTCTTGGCTGTTAGTGATGTATGTTCTATTAAGTTTAACCCTTCGAATACAGGTTCTAGATATATATAGGCACATCAGGACGAGGCGGTGGCTATTTATGGTAACAAAGTGACATAGTAACAAGAAATTTGTTTTTTTAATAAAAAAAATTTAGAAATTTTGGTTACTATAATTAGCACACATGTCTATTTATAGTAACAAAGTGGCTATTTATAGTAACAAGAAATTTGCTTTTTTTTAATAAAAAAAAGTTAAGAAATTAGATGGTAGTTGCGAGCCACCGTAGATAAATGCAAACAATCAACGCTTACAACTTTTTGGAGCCGAAAGCGCAGTAGGAAGTAAAATCTGAATCGGGAGGCATTTAGCGTGACTTACAAAGTTAAGCTTTGCCACATATCTTAAATAATTAATTAACAAATAAATATCTAAATTCTTTTCTAATGAAAGGCAGTACACTGTGGAATTCTCAATAGGAATTTCAGTAAATGGAGCAAGGGTTAGCAAAGATTAGTTTAACTGACTGGTATCTCTCTCATTTGATCGTTCAGTCTGACCGAGACACTCATAAAGCCTTTGATTTTGGGTTTGATTAAATCGTCTTCCAAAAATATTTTCTTGCTGCGGTAAGGATATTCCGTCAGCGGAACCATGAATGAGCGAAATCAATGAGCAGCAACAGGTTTAGATGAGCGAAGAAAACAGAATATTATCCAATCATTTACTTTCTATACGTCACATCATCAACTGACCTTCTCGGAGACGACGAACATGCAGAGAAGAACCCCAGGCCTCGAAACATACTGACTGTATCTTCATAAATCACTACCATTTTCCCTTTAATCAAAGCTTAACTAGGGTCGGCATACGCAGAGTCCCCTGCGCCCCTCTCTGTCCCATACCATATAATCGGTTAATTCACTATTTTTCCATTCGTTTTTGAAAATTTGTAACAATTTCTGAAGCCTTGCGCTCACCAATCTTAAAAACTAATACAAATCATCATAAAAACTAATGCAAATTATCCTGTATAAACATACTATATACAATATAATAATTATTCTGTAATAATTATCTTGTATAAACATACGGCTGGAGCCAGTGGCGAAGTCGGTAAGATATTCGACCGCGGATCAGTAGGTGCGGGTTCAAATCCTGGGCTCGACCGTCACTGACATCGCTTTCGAGTGAGGAAACTGACGTTAACTTTAGCTTTATCAGCTTTTACTACAAGAAATATAGAGAGATTTTGAGAGAGAGTTAAAATTAAATTAAACGTAATTTAATTTCATAGACAGAGACAAAAAGTATAGAGAAAAAAAACACGCATAGTCAAATGATCAACTGTGTTGATATCTATCACTTTTTATCACCACATGTTTAAACCGTTAGGCAATTTAGTCCATTTTCCGTGTAACCAGTCCAGTGAATGTCCGAGATTTTACTCTCAGATCAGAGCGGATGGGATTCGAAACCATGAGGGTTTATTCTGTTATTTAGAATGTCTTAATAGCGTAGTGGTAACGTCATGAAGTTTTAAATGACAGATCTTGAGGTGAATACCTCAAGATCTGTCATTTAAAACAGATCTTGAGGTGAATACCTCAAGATCTGTTTTAAAGGGTAAGGTCATGAAGTTTTAAATGACAGATCTTGAGGTATTCACCTCAATGACAAAATGACAGATCTTGAAGATCTGTTTAGATCACCCTTACGCTATTAAGACATTCTAAATAACAGAATAAAACATAGAATAACAGCAACTAAACATGGATAGATAAACCGAAAGTGAGAAAGGAGCAAGCGATTCAAAAGTATTTGATATTATTGATTTGGAGAGCAGTTATACTTGCTTTATATTTACATTTGTATTTTATTTGCTATTTACATTTATATAGTGTTCTATACTTTCGGAAAGTGATTTAAATTTAATATTTTAAGTTTGCAAATTATAGCTTTAAAATTAAAGTAATTTGTTATTAATTTAAAATAATTTTTGTTAAATTATATTTAGGTGACTTTAACTGCAGTTTTGCAATTAAAGCCAAATTAAAAGTAATCTTATAGAAAACATATTTTACTGCTCTCGGAATCAACATTATTTGTTGAATCTTATTCCGATGCGATGTGGATGTAAAACTGTTTGACAAATACAATTGTTTACGACATTAGTGAACGCTAATCTCGTAAAAGCTGTTTATCATATTTAAGTTTATTTATGTTTAGCATGTTTAATTTTATAAGAACAGCGACGTTTATAAGACTAGTATATTCTTCTTCCTTCGTTAACATGTACAATACATTTAATTTCCTATTCATAAGACAAATAATATACGCAGGTTTGTTGATTAAGTAGGAGGCACTATTTAACATTGAGAGATCTTCACATCGAATTGTTCAATTAATTATTGCCCTTGGTTACTAGCCAACAATCTTCATGTTTTTCACTACACTCTTGATAAGTCTTGAGTCAAAGGAACCTTATTCCCTTCTTTAATAAACGTCTTTCACCATGATCAAAATTTTTCATTAAAAATTGTCAACTTAATTAAATACTATTAATTTCTGCGCGGTCATATGGCGTAAAGGTAGGAGTTTTCGAATCGGAAGTAGTAGACTCTGTTCAAAACTCGAACCAAATATCGAAAAATGGCTACCCTGTAGAGCCATTTAACATGTATAGGAGCTTTCGGCCAATTTGAGCTATCAGTAGCTAAGAAGTAACAGTAATAAATAAAAGGAAGCAGTCTCGAAAACCGGTTGCGGAAAATTACATAGTTTCTGTAGTTTCAAAATTACATAATCACTGTATTTTAGAAACGTATGTTCGTTTCAATTTCGATCTTTAAAAAATATGAATTAATATTATGAGTCAACCGAATTTGTCATGTTAATTTACTGCATTAAATCCTTATAAATTTAGCAAACTGCAGTAGCTTAGAAATGACATTTTAGTCACTTTTAATCTTAATTTCACAAAAGAAGTGTTTCACCACCCTGCTAAGTTAATATTATAGTTCTAATTCTTGTGGTAGTTTGTGATCTCGTTGTAGTACTTGTTCTAGTTCTAGTACAGTTGCAGTTGCTACTATATTTATGTAGCTATAGTCATTAAGTTATAGTTATAGTTATATAGTTATAGATATATAGTTATATAGTTATACAGTTATAGTTATAGTTATGGTTATGTTTATGGTTATGGTTATGGTTACGGTTACGGTAACGGTTACGGTAACGGTTACGGTTACGGTTACAGTTACAGTTACAGTTACAGTTACAGTTACAGTTACAGTTACAGTTACAGTTACAGTTACAGTTACAGTTACAGTTACAGTTACAGTTACAGTTACAGTTACAGTTATAGTTATAGTTATAGTTATAGTTATAGTTATAGTTATAGTTATAGTTATAGTTATAGTTATAGTTATAGTTATAGTTATAGTTATAGTTATAGTTATAGTTATAGTTATAGTTGCAGTTGCAGTTGCAGTAGCAGTTGTAGTTGCAGTTGCAGCTCCAGCTACAGATACAGCTACAGCTACTGCTACAGCTAAAGCTACAGCTAGAGATACAGTTACAGCTACAGCTGCAGCTATAGATAGCTGCAGCTGTAATAACAGCTCAAATAACTATAACTATAACTTTAGTTATAGTTATAGTTATTGTTATAGTTATAGTTATAGTTATTAGTGACAGTTATAGTTATAGTAGCACAGCGGTAGCTATAGCAGTAGCTATGACTATGACTATAACTCTTACATAGTTATAGTCATAGTCTTAGTCAAAGTCATAGTCAGAGTCATAGTTGTAATCATGGTCATAAAAATAGTCATAGTCATAGCCATAATTACAACTATAGTTATATAAATCTAATTATTTATTAGTTAGATATATATAACTCCGTTTCTCCATCTTTACAGAGATTAGGTAGTCAAAAAGGCGAAAACGATATTTATAAAGTAGCTGGAAGATAAGAAGATATTTTTCAAGTAGTAGTCTTAGCTTCCTTTAAATGAAGCAAAGACGGGGTAGGATATGGAGAGTGTGAAATGTGTGGCAATAATAGGAAAGTATTAATAATTAATGGAAAGATTGTGGAACGTTGGGGAGGATGTTTTTGTAATTTGTTAAATCAGGGGTCAATTAGGGCAATAAAGTTGAAGTAGATAGCGAAGGATTGCGGATTTAGAAGTAAAGCGTGCAACAGTGTTGAAGAGCTAGAGAGGCAATACAGAAAATGCACAAGGATAAAGCGATGGGGTTGGATGGGTACCTTGAGGAAGTGTGGAAGACAGTAGGTGCGAGAGCGGTATATTTGTTGAGGTGCCTGTTTAACAAGATGTTATAACGGCGACAGGATGTCAGAAGAATATGGGTTGAGTTATTTAGTGCCGGTAATTATGAGGAAATGGGATATTCAAGAGTGTAAAAATTATAGCGATTTTAAGCTGTTGTGTCGTGCAATGAAGGTAAGGGGGAGAATAGTGGAGCGTAGGTTGAGAGATTCAACAAGCATTGAAGGCAACCAGTTGGGTTTATTCCCTGAAGGTGGACAACAGAGCCGATCATTATGCTGAGGCAATTCATGGAGAATAAAATGAGAAAGAGATAAAAGATGCAGATGGTATTTGTGAACTTCGAGAAGACCTATGATAAGGTCCAGAGAGAACTGATATGGGAAGTTCTGTAGAAAAGGAAAGTGAGCAGAAGGTATGTTGAGATATTCAAAGATATGTACAGCAGGGTGATGACTAGTGTGATAGTGGAGAAGGCTGGTAAAGCTAATGTTAACGTCAGTTTCCTTACTCGAAAGCGATGTCAGTGATGATTGTACACTCAGAGAGTTTCGAGGTGAAAATCGGGGTACAGCAAGCAAAGATCCTCAAACATAGCATTGTATTATCTAACGAAGTATTAAACAAACAATTTTGTGATCCCCTAATTTTAATCCTGTTCATGAATGGTCTTCCTTCATAATTGTAGTATATATATATATATATATATATATATATATATATATATATATATATATATATATATATATATATATATATATATGGAGAACCATTACACTGTCGGAGAGTTCTTTAGCATGAATGTTTGGAAAACTTGTTCTAACAACAATTATAAAATTATGTAATAAATAAGAAACCAGAAAGCTGTTATAACGAGCAAAGTTTGCGATTTCGGAAACTTTTGAAGATTAAATAACAAATTCTTACTAATTACAGATTGAACTAGGAATGCAGTTATTTATACATAGCGTGTATATATAGTTATTTATATATAGCTTTATACATGTCTACTCTGGTTTGGATAATCGGGGAAATATATTAAGTGTATGTGACAGGTTTTTATCCAAGGGAACTCATCAAAATAAATGTTAAGTAAATGTCAGTAAAATGTCGACTTAAGAAAATATTATACTTGAGAATATTTGGAGCTATCAGGTCTACTATAGACCTACTATAAACCTCTATAGTACACTAACAGACAAGGTAAGAATAAAGGTTAGAACATTTAGCGGATTTCAGGCGTTACTCAATTGCATTTTGTAGATCTATAATATGAAAAATATGAAAAAACAACTTCTTTATAATCTATACAAGTCATAAATTGTCCAGCAAACTCTGTTTATTACTGCGACGGAGGGGCATTATAAATGTAAATAAAAAAATAGGGTTAAAAGTTCAAAACCAAGGTCAACATTAATTAACTACTTAAGTGTGAAATTTTGATGATTTGTTGAGAATTATGAGAATGAGAGAGACAGAGACAGAGAGAGACAGAGAGAGAAAGAGAGGGCGGTAGAGAGACTTTGTTCTTTAGATC
Source organism: Enchytraeus crypticus (assembly GCA_905160935.1). Classification (NCBI taxonomy): domain Eukaryota; kingdom Metazoa; phylum Annelida; class Clitellata; order Enchytraeida; family Enchytraeidae; genus Enchytraeus; species Enchytraeus crypticus. The sequence continues at coordinate 217,209 of CAJHZI010000814.1, read as the reverse complement.
GGAACGCAGAATGCAAAGCGAGATTAAGCATGCGAAAATAGTCAAATTTAATCAAAAGTAAAATAAAAATTTTAAAAGAGAATTTGATACAATCAGCAATGGAACAAATTAAGTTGAGACAAAACCAATAGGCCAACATTGAGAAAAAGACGCATTCTATCTAGTTGAATACCTATACCTACTATTTGAATAATTAGCATTTGTTGTTTGATTGTAGCAATGATTGGTTGAACAGCACAAGTAGTGTGCTTTGAATAGCCTTACAAGTTATGTATTAAATGGATTTTATGTTTAGTAATAAAGGAAGACCATGTACATAGTCTATGTAGACTATTTCGAATTTCAGGTGGAATGTCATTTTTACTACAACAAACAAATACTCGGTAAACTACATGCAGTAGTAACATAAGCTTTGAAAACGAGATATCTGATTATTTATTTTATTTTAATTTATAATTAGAAGTCAGATAGCTAGGCCTACATCAAGCATACAAGACACACCGCACATTCATAAAATCAGTTAAACACTCGTAAAATCAGATATTATAGTTCTAAATCACAGCCTAAAGCAATTAACCAGTGCACTTCCACACTTATTAAACACTGATTATACACACATTTAGAGTTGTATAGGCCTATAATCGTATCGAAACTAGGAATATTACATAACTGCAACATCGTGGATAAACTATCCTGCCTTTTGAAACCAAAAAGCCGTTTGGCACATCTATTATAACATGAACGAAATTTACTTAAAGAAGACACTTTAAACTTGGACCAGAGTGCAATATCGTAAAAACATTAGCAGTACGTTTTAAACAGAATAATTTTAACTTTAAGGGAACAATTTAAAAATCGTCTTAAAAGCATATTGGTGCCGACAAAGGTATTACTTATTTCACGATTAATGTCATTATCATCACATAAACGATTGTCAGTCAAATGACCTAAATATTTAAATTGGGAGACAAAACTAATGTCATCATTACATAGTTTAAAATTAGGGAATATAGAGTCTTCTTTCCCTAGGTTCAAAAATCAGCGCAACAGTTTTACAAATATTGCCAGACATATTAATATCCAAAGCACTAGAGCACAGAGTGTTAATTTAAAGTAGCATAGCTACTGAAGTTAATTTAAAGTAGCATAGCTACATATCCATGAAGGTGTAATAAGAACAATATCATCGGCATATGCTAGGATATTGATAATCTGATTGCCAATTCTACAACCAATACCCGATTCAACAACTGAACCTAATAGATCTCCAATGTATCTAGTTAGTAGATATGGAGAGAGAACACTTCCCTACCGTGTGCCATTACCAATACTAAAAGATGACGACACTGAGTTACGCCACCTTATATGACAATTTTGATGGCTATACCTGTATGCCAAAATGCTAATTACCTTTAAGTTTACATTGTCATCCAGTAGTTTTATAAACAATTTCCAATAATTAACACTGTCAAATGCTTTTTAAAATCTATAAAACAAGTGAACACGTGACTACCGTTATTTCTATAATATTCTACCGTTTGTTTCAGTACACTGGTACAAAGACTTGTAGAATGCCCTTATTTAAAACCAAACTGATAATTTATCACATATGGAATTAATATGCAAATATTCAGCTAAAAGGATTCAAAAATCTTTGAAAGCACATTTGACATTGCAATTGCAATATAATTATAAAGATCTGGTAAGTCACCAGACTTATTTTTAACCAAAGGGATAATACTGCAACATATAACCGACTGCATGAAAGAAGCAGGTAAATATCCAAATTTAAGAAAAAGATTAAACAATATGCTGAGGTGCACAAGTAAGCTACGACACGAGTACAAAACAGCTTCACAGGTGGCAAAAGGACCAGCACTAATACCTTTTTCAAACCATAGCAAATATCCTGAATACGTTGAACAGATATACTAAACTCAATAGCATAAGCCTTAGTTACCTCAACATTATTTAAAGGCCCTAGAAAATATTGCTTATCAGCACTGTAATCACAGCAATTATATAAATTTCATTTAGCGACCATTTAAAAAAAATTGTTTTGATAATAGAAGTAAAATTGCTAATAACTTTGTTACTTTTTAAAATCTTGCTGTTTCACCTTCTTGATCCGCCAAAAATCTTGGAGTCATATTTGATGAAACCTTGACTTTTCTCTTGTCGCGCATCTATCTTTAAGATTCTTCAGATTAGGTAAATACGTCCATCCTTACTAGAAATTCAGCCACTATCCTTGCTATTTCTAAAGTTTATTCAAAGCTCGACTACTGTAGTTCAATATTACATGGGTTACTTCTCACAATCTTTTGCAGCATGTCCAGAATTCTCTTGCAAGTCCTCTCGAATTAATGTTTCTCTCTCTTTCTCCACTTCGCAGTCTTCACTGGTTTCCTATTAATCAACGCATAACATATCAAATAGCTCTATTAAGTTTCAAAACTCTGAGATTTGGCAAGCCTTCTTATCTTAAATTCTTCTCCCTATCGTCCCTCACGTGCATATCGTTCCACCGATGCCAATCCTCTCTCTGTTCCAAGTAGGCGTTCATTTTCTTACGCAGCATCCACAATCTGTAACTCTTTACCTGCTAATCTTCGCCCTTGTTTTTCTCCTTCAACATACTCTAGCAAGCTTAAGACTTACCTTTTCCCACCATAGAAATAATCAATCTACTCTGAAAATTTTTTGATCACTGGCTTTCATTTAAGACCTTACTTCTCAGCACGTCTCTTTTACAGATTTGTTTGGTGAATTGATCTGTAATGATGTGTGCTGCTGGAGACGTCCCTGACATCCCTGGATGAGGAAATGGACGCTAAATATTTATTATTATTTATTATTATAATACTAGATATAGCAGACGCTGGTTAAAGGCTATTACGTTTTCTATAATCAGTAACCTAGTCCAACGCTAAGCACCTCTCTCTCTTAGTGCACTGCAGCTCCATGGCATACTGTATAACGCCTCTACTCTTCAATGTCCTCCTCTCCTCTTCATGTCCAAATATGAGTGAATCTTTAAATCACCTAACATTTACAATATCGGCCTGTCTCTACCTTTCAACTGCCAGGCAACCCTTGCTGGTGGTTTAAAGAAACTTTTCCATGCATGAAGAAGTTATTGCCACAGCGGACATTTTCTGAAAAATAACATTGAAAACAAATCAAGCTTCACTGCATTAGGGTAATCAAATTATAAACAAAATTATAAATTACTTAGTCTCATTTAGCAATGTACGGGGTAACGATTTAATTACTGAGTGTAATTAAATATAACATTAGTCAATAAATTCGACGGTCTTAAATAAGCTACTGCCATTTTGTGGTAATTTTTTCGTTACATAATAGGTTAATAATAACAAATCATTAGTCAGGAATTACCACACTCTCGCTCTATATTAGTGCACTGACTACTGGCTGTTTCATGGTACATGTATATAACGCCTCCACTCTTCTCTGTCTTCCGATGTTCTTTTCATTTCCACCAATACGTGGGTCTTTAAATCATCTGATATACCTAACCTCGGCCTGCCTCTGCCTCTTTTCCCCTCCATTCTAACTTCTATGATCTCTATTAGTAGACCTTCCCCCCCGTAGGATGTGTGACGTGTTCTATCCAACTCTGCTTCCTATTTCTTAATACATTTATCAGCTGTCTATCTGTACCAACTCTCTCCAAAACTTTCTCATTTGTAACCTTTTGAGTCCAGCTAATCTTCTCCAAATCCACATTTTAAAATGCCTCCAGTTTCATAATATCTTAAATTTAAATTAAGGTCCATTTTTCACATCCACACAAAAGCCTTGTCCAAATCGAAGTTTTCACTATCTTTATCTTTTGTGTCTTTCTTTATATTTTTTGTTCAAAGTTCTTTCCTAACCAAATCACCAAAGGCCGCTTTTGCTTGTGTAATCCTACTGCATATTTCAGTCTCACATTTCCCGTCATTGGTTACAGTATGACTCAAATATTTCAAACTCCTTACCTGTTCCAATTTCGTACAATTTATTTTTTACCATTTATTCACTTCGCCTTTATTATTGGACACTCTCATAACCTTGGTATTTTTTATATTAATCTTCATGCCAGATCTCAATGCCGCATCATTCAGCCAATCCATTAACTTCTGCAGTCCAATCTCGCTGCCCGCTACCATTCCTTGGTCGTCTGCAAATCGTACATCTGGTAAATATTTTCCTCCTACTTTTATTCCTTCTTCTATGGCTTCCTCCATCATTGCCTCAGCGTAAATGTTAAACTGCAACGGCGAAATGCTACAACTAGTCTTACTTCACGTCTTCTGAGTATTATTGTTGGATTTTCATTACTGCTCTTTGATTCATATGCAAGTTTAAAATTAGTATTCTATCTATCCAGTTAATTCCTATTCTTTTGCAAGATATTAATCATCGTGATCCAATGAATCCTGTCGAAGGCCTTCTCAAAGTCCAAAAAGCATACAAAAAGCGATATTTCGTAATTGTTAGCTCCTATTGCTTCTCTTGTGCCGCATCCCTTATTTAAAACCAAATTGTGTCTTGCTCAATATCATACATGCTTTCGACTGAATGCGATTATTTATCTTAATATGATATATTAAATATGATATGCATTAGGTATTAAACCGATTGTTCTGTTAACCGAACACTCCATAGCATTGCCTTTTTAGGTATTGGGATCATCACTGACTTGGTAAAATCGTGTGGCCAAATGCCTGTATTGTACACTTTCATTAACTTGTTGAGTGTTTCTCCTTCCAACATTTTGATGTATTCTGCTGGGATGTCATCTATTCTGGCTGCTTTCCCCTTTTTCATGCTGTTAATTGCAGAATATATTTCCTCCCTCATTATATCGGACCCTTTTATTGTTTTCTACTATTTTTTCTTGTTCTATTTGATAAATCCTCTTGAATTGACTTCCCAGCCTCATCATACAATTTCTCCATATATATTTTCTCAATCTTCCTTTTACTTCTTCCTGCTCTGTCTTCAATTCCCCATCTCTTCCCGTGGTACTAGTGTTCCTTGCATCTTCTTTCTTTTTCTTATCGGTTTTGGTCAATATTGAAAGGTTTCTGCCTTTCTGCCTTGGTTGTTATAGATCTCTCTGCTGCCTTCGATACAATTGACCATGGCATTCTAATAAATAGGCTTAAATCTTGTTTTGGCATCTGATTCTGCTTTTTCTCTTCTCACATCATATCTCTCATGTCGCACACAATCAGTTGTTATTGGTCAGAATCGCTCTTCTGAAATACATCTCCTACGCTGTGTTCCACAAGGTTCAGTATTGGGTTCATTGCTCTTCTCTTTATGTATCACTACTCTTTGCTACCTGTTTGCTCAGTCCTCCATAAATTTTCATTTCTATGGAGATGATACACAACTATGTATTTCCTTTTCTAATTATGATTCCGTTCAGAAACTAGCGCATCTCTCATGTATTCTAGACAAGGTTTATTCCTGCTTTTGTGCTTATCATTTGCTGTTAATCCCTACAAAATTGAGTACCATTTACTTGGCTCTCCTTTTCAAAGAAGTAAATGACTAATAACTCAGTTAATTTTCAGAATCTTGCTCTTTCACCTTCTTGATCCGCCAAAAACCTTGGAATCATATTTAATGAAAACCTTGACTTTAAATCCCTTATCTCTTCAGTTTGTCGCGCTTCTATCTTTCACATTCGTCAGATTATGCATTACGTATAATCTGTACAATCCCTTACTATAAATTCATCCACTATCCTTGCTATTTCTAAAGTTCATTCAAAGCTCGACTACTGTAGTTCAATATTACATGGGTTGCCTTTTTCTTCTCACTGCTTATCTTTTGCAGCATGTCCAAAATTCTCTTGTAAGTCCTCGCGAATTAAATTTTGTCTCTCTTACTCCACTACGCAGTCTTCACTGGCTTTCTGTTAATCAACGCATAAAATATATAATATCTCTATTAACTTTCAGGACTCTGCGATTTTGCAAGCCTTCTTACTTTTCTGAAAGTCTTCTCTATCGTCCCTCACGTGCACTTCGCTCCACCGATGCCAATCTTTTCTCTGTTCCAAATATTTTCACATCATTAGTCAGACGTTCATTTTCTTATGCAGCATAATCTGAAACTCCTTACCTGCTAATCTTCGCTCTTGTTTTCCCCTTTCAACATTTACTAGCAAGATTAAGACTTACCTTCTCCCACCATTGACATATTAAATCTACCCTGACCTTTTTTTTGATCACCGGACTGGCTTTCGTTTAGGACCTTACGTTTCCTCAGCACATTTCTTTTGCAGATTGGTCTGGTTGAATTGATCTGTAGTGATGAGTGCTGTTGGGGACGTCTCTGACATCATCCCTATATGAAGCAACGGACGTTAAACCTTTATTATTATTATCATTATTATTATTTAATATTAATATTACTAATAGTATATTAACATTATTGTAATATTATATTAATATTCTATTAATATTATTATTATTATTTATGCTTCCTGATGCTATTGATCCGACCTATATCTTTCTATCATATTATGCTAAATCCTCACATTTTTACTCCACCTTTTGCTTTGTCTGTAATTCTTCTAAACTCAATAATTAAGCTTCAGTATTTCCTTCAGCGATGACTGGTGTTAATGCTTTTTCATTTCCTCCTTTCATCCATTTTGTCTAGTAATACACTTGTGATCCAAGGTCTTTCAGCCGTTGTTGCTTTAAGAAAAGCCGTATACTTCTTTTGCACATATTTTAATTCCCTCCAATTAAAATGGTAATTATACTCACTTTTGCCATTACAAGATTGTGGTCTGAACTAACATCGGTTCCTGGATAATCCCATGAACTCTTCAAACAGATGCTGTACCGTTGCTTGATCAGAATACTATTTCTATCTAGTATCTTTCCTCGCTTCCGGTTCTTCCTGCTTCTTCTACTTCTAGCAACTTCTTTTCTCAAATTTGAACCATGTGTTTGTTACCACTAATCTCGTTCTATTGTAGAAATGAACCAATTTCTGTCCTCTCTCATTTGGTTGTAATAGACTGTATTCCCCAATTTCATATACTTCGCTTCCTTCACCAACCACCGCGTTCCAAACCTCCATAATTAAAGAAATAAAAAACCATCAAACAACCCTCTCTGATGGCCGTGGTGAGCAAATTTTAGTTTCTGTTTGATGCTACATATGTTGATTCTCACTTTTGTCTGCTGATTTATCTGTTTTCACAATTATTTGTCGGTGTTTGATGAATTTCTAAATAAACATATGTACTACTACTACTACTACTACTACTAATTATCATCTGATCAGTAGCTTTTCCTCCTTTAATCGTTCCTTTTATTTTTAATACATTGATTCAATTTCTTAAATTTTAAAATATATGTATATTATAAATTATATATATATATATTTATATATATAATATATATATATATAATATATACAGTATATATATATAAGATATATCTATATATATATATATATATAATATATATATATATATAATATATATATATATATATATATATATATATATATATATATATACTGTGTTCCTTTATAACTGATATCCCAAATTGTCGTAACAATAAAGTCGTACGAAGTTGACCGATGTTCTTGAAATTTACAGCACTTAGTCTAGACCAGCAGCCAATTCTACAAAACATAGAGAAATTTCGTTTTTGAATATCTTTAATAACGTGAAAATTATAGTTTCGCGAATATGAGTGGGGTCAGATAAGAAATTTCCAGTACAGGAATACGGGCGTGTTATATTTAGCGTAGCTCTAAAAAATACTAGCTAACACGCAATATAAAATTTCTGCTAATGCTATTTTGAAGAGCAATCATTTCTTTTCAATACGACGTAAAATACGTGCTCATATGTTCTATATATGATATGACAATGTTATTGAACTTTTCGTGCATGCATTGCATGACGAGAATAAGCGAAGAAGAGGACTCCGCTGCAGTGGTTGCGGTGATAACAGTGGTACCCAGACATGCATTGCATGCTTTAAAAGTTCAATAAATTTGTCAATTAAGAACATATCAGCACGTATTTCACTTCATTTTGCAAAGAAGTGATTGCTCTTCAAAATAGCATTAGCTGAAATTTTGTGCCGAGTTCGCTATTATTTATTTAGAGATAATTTTAAGCTGCATGTAAACACGCTCGTAATCCTGTACAGGAAATTTCTTATCTGACCCCTCTCCTATTCAAAAACTATAACTTTCACGTTGTTAAAGATATTCAAACGAAATTTATCTATGCTTTTTAGAACGTGCTGCTGGTTAAATATTGTAAATTTTAAGAACATCGGTCAACTTCTTACGACTTTATTGTTAAAACAATTTGGGGTATCAGTTATAAAAATCACAGTGTATATATATATATATATATATATATATATATATATATATATATATATATATATATATATATATATATATATATATCATAGGGTGGTCCTTAAAAATAAATTTTTTAATGTACTGTTCTCCAAGGTCCTATTTGGTTCCATTCTCTTCAAAAGCATCACAAAAAAGTTCGAGGCAAAAATATTAATATTCAGGACTTGCCCAACATTATCAAACTTTCATCCTCTATTTTACATATAATTTTTCAACAAATATACATAGCATAATGTATATTTAGGTTTTACAGCAGTTCACCTATTTGTAGGCCCACTGATCTAGGTTACAACACAATGATCTCTTCCTTAATAGATGCTAGGATAGTTAATGACCTTACTATTTAATGCGGCCTTGAATTTTGGAAGGCATTCTCCTCTGTGGGAGAGTAGAACAAGTAGCGGTGATCTTCCACAACTTGTAGAAGGAATTGTTTTTGCTCCTCACATCTCGTAATGGAGGATTTGAAGTGCTGAATGAGGGCTGCACTGCGACGACTGTGAGAAATTTACAGAAAGCTTGACATCTCACAAAATCTTCTTGATTAATCAACTCGCTTGGATCGACTTCCAGAATTGAATCTCATAGATCTAAGTTATGTAGCAGGCTAACGGTTTTCTTTTTTGTTACGAAATCATGCAGTCGATCTCTTTGCTGATGTTTGGTTAAACAGAGTGATGCATTTTGGTGGTTCATCGGAGCCTTCTTTATTCCTTAAGGCTGTTATCATTAAAAACTTTTAGCCTCTTGCCCTCCACTCACACGTCGACGTCGAAGATACTTAATACTGCTAGTGTCTCGAATAAATACCATAGATTGCGTCCAAAGGCTTTCATGACAGCATTAGAGATGACCTAGAGAGAGAGAGAGAGAGAGAGAGAGAGAGAGAGAGAGAGAGAGAGAGAGAGAGAGAGAGAGAGAGAGAGAGAGAGAGAGAGAGAGAGAGAGAGAGAGAGAGAGAGAGAGAGAGAGAGAGAGAGAAAGAGAGAGAGAGAGAGAAAGAGAGAAATACTCTATTGGTCCTAGGCGCACTGACAGCTGATGAAGTTTGACACAAGAGCGGACATTGGTGAAGGCAACAAATAGACAAACATTCTTCAATTATTCCCATTGTTGTAAGGTAGCCTTATGATCCGCGTGATCCACTGGACCGCAGCTCTAGAGGGTATGAACCTTTAAACCGCCACATCTCCAGCGAGTAAACCGCTCTCGCAATCCAGAGGACTCTATGAATCATTTTCAGGTAACGAAATATACTCCGAGTAGAGGAGTGTATTATAGGAAGATTACGGTTAGTTCCAGTGATTCCTGGTTACGATTAGGCCTAAATGTTTGAAACTCCTGTTTTGCCATTAAATTTATATTTAAGACGTCGTCCTTCCACGGAATCACTGTCAATGCTGTGCTCAGGTCATCTGCGAAGGGTAGAAGGCAGCTTGATTAATTTGAGACCAATATTCACAAAAATGTATGAAACGTTCCATGTTTGAAGATTTTAAAATGTCATTGGTGCTGAACATTTATTTCAACATTATTTCAGTAATATTTTGATGCTGACAGTCAATGTTCAATAGTGGACTTCCAACGCCCGAATTCAGTTTCCTGTCGAACGAAAACTCCTCCTTGCACCCCAGTATTAGAGACAGTTGTATCAACGCACAATCTTCTTATTTGGCCACAAAATCCTCATTTATCCACAGTACCAACAAGTGTCAAAAGCCTGAGTAATAATATTAATAATAATAATGATAGTTCTTTTTTACTACCAAATCGGTAAGATACTCGACCGCGGATCAGTATGTGCGCGTTCAAATCCTGGGCTCGCCCGTCACTGACATCGCTTTCGACTGAGGAAACTGACGTTAACCTTAGCTTTACCAGCTTTAACAATAATAATGTTTCATTAATCCTGAAACTGGGCGAATTAGTCCAGCTAAACAACTGCAGAATAAAATGCAAATATAAAAATCAGTTGGGCGAGTTCTAAATTTTGCAAGATTTAGTTTTCTTTTTCATTTTTATTGCTTTAGGCTTAGTGAACGCCTCCACTCTTTTCTGTCTTCCGCCTTCCTCTTCATTTCCACATATGAGTGGGTCTTTAAATCATCTAACATACCTAATCTCGGCCTGCCCCTGCCTCTTTTTCCTTCCATTCTACCTTCAATGACCTCTCTTAATAGACCTTCCCCCCTTAGAATGTGTCCTATCCATCTCTTCTTCCTATTTCTTAATACATTTATCAACTGTCTATCTGTGCCAACTCTCTCCAGGACTTCCTCATTTGTAACCTTTTGAGTCCAGCAAATCCTCTCCATTCTTCTCCAAATCCACATTTCCAATGCCTCCAGTTTCATAATATCTTCCTTCCTTAGGGTCCATGTTTCACATCCATACAATAGCGTGGTCCAAATCAAAGTTTTCACTATCTTTACCTTTGTGTCTTCCTTTCGACGTTTTGTTAATAGATCCTTTTTACTACCAAACGCCGCTTTTACTTGTGCAATCCTACTGCATATTTCCGTCTCACACTTCCCGTCATCGGTTATAGTATGACCCAAATATTTCAAACTCCTTACTTGTTCCAATTTCGTTCCATTTATTTTTTACCATTTATTCACTTCGCCTTTATTATTGGACACTCTCATAACCTTGGTATTTTTTATATTAATCTTCATGCCATATCTCAAAGCCGTATCATTCAGCCTATACATTATCTTCTGCAATCCAATCTCGCTACCCGCTACCATGCCTTGGTCATCTGCAAATCGTACATCTTGTAACAAATTCCCTCCTACTTTTATTCCTTCTTCCATGTCTTCCATGGCTTCATCCATCATTGCCTCAGCGTAAATGTTGAACAGCAGCGGCGAAATGCTACAACCTTGTCTTACTCTACGTCCTATTTCACCTTCTTCTGAGTACTCTTTTTAGATTAGATTAATGCTTTTCGATCACGTACAAGTTCAAAATTAGTTTTCTATCTTTCCAGTCAATTCCTATTCTTTTTAAGATATTCATCATCGTTATCCAATCAATCCTGTCAAAGGCCTTCTCGAAGTCTACAAAGCATACAAAAATGTCATTACCATATTCTAAGCTTCTTTCGCAAAGAACCCGCATTATCCCTATTGCTTCTCTTGTGCCACATCCTTTCATAGAACCAAATTGTGTCTTGCTCAGTATCATCACTGCTTTCGGTTGAATGCGATTATTTACTATCTTTAATAAGATCTTCCATGCATGAGGTATTAAACTGATTGTTCTGCAATCCAAAAACTCCACAGCGTGGGCTTTTCTGGGAATTGGGATCATCACTGACTTGGTAAAGTCGTCTGGCCAAATATCTGTATTGTACACTTCGATACATACCTCCATTAACTTATTAAGTGTTTCTCCTTCCAACATTTTGCAAGAATTCTTCTGGGATTTCATCAATTTCATGATATTTTCTTCATCTATTTTAAAATCCTCTTGAACTGGTTTCCCAGCCTTATCATACAATTCCTCTACATATTCTCTCCATCTTTCTTTTACTTCTTCCAGCTCTGTCTTCAATTCTCCATCTTTACCCATTATACTAATGTTCCTTGCATCTCCTTTCTTTGTTCTTATCGGTTCTTGTTTATATCCTGACTTCCTGGTATAATAGATCCGATCTCTCTCTTCTATCATATTCTGCTAAATCATCACACTTTTCATTTCACCAATGATCTTTTGTTTTGTTTGTAATTCTTCTAAGTTCACTGTTTAAGCTTCTTTATTTTCTTCGGCCATGACTGGTATCTATACTTTTCCATTTCCTCCCTTCATCCATTTTTCATCTCGCTTGTTATCCAAGGTTTTTTAGCTGTATTTGCTTTTCGAAAGCCATAAACTTCATTTGCAGAGCCATAAACTTCATTTTAAGAGCCTCCTTTAGCTGACGCCATCTTTCATTTACTCCTGTACTTCCGTAGTACTTCATTTCCTTAACTTCTCTTTCCACTGCTTCCTGAAACTGACTGGTGTGGTGTGATATGACATGATATGATATGATATGATATGATATGATATGATATGATATGATATGATATGATATGATATGATATGATATGATATGATATGATATGATATGATATGATATGATATGATATGATATGATATGATATGATATTATACTATAATATACTATACTATACTATACTATACTATATTATACTATATTATACTATATTATATTATATTATACTATATTATATTATATTATATTATATTATATTATATTATATTATATTATGTTATGTTATGTTATGTTATGTTATGTTATGTTATGTTATGTTATGTTATGTTATGTTATGTTATATTATGTTATGTTATGTTATGTTATTATATTATATTATGTGTGTTTTATATTATATTATATTATATTATATATATGATATTATATATGATATTATATTATATTATATTATATATTATATTATAGTAGATATTATATTTATTATATTATTATATTATATTATATTATATGATATATTATATTCTATTATTTATATTATATTATATTATATTATATTATATTATATTATATTATATTATATTATATTATATTATATTATATTATATTATATTATATTATATATATTATATTTATATTATATTATATTATATTATATTATATTATATTATATTATATTATATTATATTATATTATATTATATTATCATCTTATATTATATTATATTATATTATATTATCTTATATATATTATATTATCTTATTATATATTATATTATATTATATTATATTATATTATATTATATTATATTATATTACATTATATTACATTACATTACATTACATTACATTACATTACATTACATTACATTACATTACATTACATTACATTATATTACATTATATTACATTATATTATATTATATTATATTATAGTATATTATAGTATATTATATTATATTATCTTATATTATATGATATAATATGATATGATATGATATGATTTAAAAAGGAAAAGATTCCAAGTGGGATCTAAGAGACACAAATTCATAAGGGGCCCACAGGGTGGAAAATTGTATTAGTATCGCATATATAAAAAATATTGGCACCATAGGCTTCCAAGAGCCTATCACATATTACAAATTTCACTGTTTCTCAACAAACCGACAAGAGTCAAGATTTTCTTCCCTGAATCATATATGTTATATTCATTAAGATCCTTATCATCATTAATAAATTTAACCAGATCAGTTATATTCATTTCTCCCCATCCCAGTAACCAGACTTTTTATAAATTTTTCTAATATCCAACCTAGTCAATATGGATGCTGGGTTTCCATTTTTTCTAAAACATTTAACGATTTTCACATTAGGTAATCTATGACTAAGGATGGTTTTCCATATATGAAAAAGATCCTGCGTTATCTTTGAGAAGGTTAAGATCATGGGTATGTTATTCCTATTGGTTTGTTTATTGGCTATAATGCTATTTTTAGTACTGCTTGTATGTGTATTAATGTTAGAGAATTGATTGTTCCAAATTACCTGTTTATATTTAATAATGGTTCTCCTATTATATCCCCTCTTTACAATGGATGATCCGGATGGAAAGAAGTGTGGAGGATTTGATGTGCGGCAGTAGGTTTAAAATAAATTTTCACCTACTAATCACCATAGAAGTGTGGAATTATATGTACCAAGTCTCTCATGAATTTTATACTTTCGTTGTTATGACTAATCCTTAGAAAAACCACTCTTCTATTCGATTTCGCCAGTTTGTAAAGTGTCCTAATCATAGTATTCTGTATCATATTCTCTTCTAAATCCTGATCAGTTGCGACCACAATGGTATTGATGGGTACATAGGTATCAAGAGTGTCCATAATTCTAATCTTCTCAAGAAAATCATTAGAAGTGGTTTTCCCATTGCTTTCTATAATTTTTTATGTCCTTCCTTAGTAATTTCTCATCATACCTAAAATCTCTATTGAATAAAAGGTATTTCCCTAATTTTCCATCTTGTTTTGTTAATTCATAATCATATCCATCTGAATCATTGCTATCATTGATCGCCATAGCCTCGTCCTCAGCCGAGGGTTCGATCTCAGCATCTCTAGCTCTGTTATTCTTATTTATAGCTAGAGTTCCATTAACTAAATTATTATCTTCTTCATGTTTTGCTGTCTAACTTCTCAAATCCAGTATCAGTGGCACCCATATGTCCCTCCATATCAAACACTTCATTAGACAAGTCCGTGTTATCAGGGCTATCTCTGATTGCAATACGTTTCTTATTTTTAACTTCTGTTTGTGGTCTAGTATCCTTTCCTGTATCCTGTGCTAATTTCAATATTGTATTGGGGATATGTTCCAGAAAAGCCGGAGGTGTAATTTTATGTGTTGCTATACGTGGGTAATTTGATGTTATCATTGTATGCATGTGTGTGTCCATATTGACACAAATGTTACGGTTGTTAGCTGAAACGTGGTTATCAACTTCCCTTTCTGTGTGGTTCTCAATAATGATATTAATCTCGGTATCCGGAATTGATTCTGCATTGAATTTCTCATAATTGGTAGTAACAATTTTGTTCAAATGATCCAAGTCCTTCAAAACTCTACCTTGTTAACTCTATCCCCGTACAATTTGTTCTGTTTTTGCCATAGTTTGTCATAGATCTGTTTAAACTCTGCAGCAGTGACCACCGGAATATTTATCAAAATATGGTTCAACTGTTGTTCCATATTTGGAATTGCTGCAAGGCAGGTATCTCCTTTAAGTTTGGATTTTATCTCTTCCATCTCCTTAGTTCGCTGTATTTGGTTACCTCTGGTTAGGTTAATACTTTGATATAATTGATTTATTTATGGATTTATTTATTGATTTATAATTGATTTGATATAATTAATCTATACTTTTAGGGATTGAAGTACAATTCCTGCGATGGTATTAGATTGACAAGAATTTATGGCACAGGAAACAAATTTCCCAAAGTTTGGATTATTCGATTTAAATTCCCCTTGATTATGGTTGTCTTCTGGTCTATTCCGTGTATCATTTGATTTACTTACTCTTTGAGATTGGTTCATTAAGGTAGATCTGATATTTTAATTTAATCTTGTTTGTCTATTATTTGGTCTAATATTTTTAGATCTATCTTGATTGTTATTCTTCCTCCAATCAGGCTGTAAATCAATGTTATACAGAGGTTGGAATTTATTACTTGTCGGAATGATATACTGATCTTGATCAGTTATATTATTGTTGACGGAATCCATCCTTGTTTCTCTGTGATTAATGGTCCTATAGTCTTTCTACTCTTCATCATTCCATATGGCTTGTTAATGGTGTTCCTTTAGTTATTCTGTGTTCCCCTATAATAGCTTTTGTTCTTAAATGTTATTGTTATGATTGCTGACTTGCTGTTAGAAGTCCGTTCAAATTCCGTTTATCCTTAATTCCTTTACCCATATCATAAGCTGGGTTCAGAGTTTGAGGTATTTGTTTGTCTCCCTCATTGTGTATGTGAGTTGTATGTTCTATGGTTACTAGCCATATTTCCTCTCAACTTATCCCGTTCTCAACTTATCACAAGTTAAATGATCATGAGTTAAATGATCCTCACGATGATCCATGTTATCAAACAGTCTTCGTTGATGATTTTCCCTTTGACTGTTCCTATAAATTCTGGGTAATGTAAATTACCCAGAAGATGGTACCTTCAGAAGATGGTACATTTACAAAATTAAATTAAATTCCTATTGATTGATTGATTGATGTATTAGTGTCAAGAGAATTAGTCTCAGGGTTGTCCCGCCATATTCCCGTATGAAAATTGGAACCCGTATCTTCCTTAGTGTTGATATTTGTTACATTGTTAGTAGTGTGTTGATATCTAATGTTGAATGTATGTGAGTCGACCACTTCGTTTGTTCCAACCATGTCCAGACACTCGGATACGTCCCTGACACCTGCCGCCATATTATCAGTTTGATGAGTCTGAGGTAATTTTTCATTATGAATGAGTGTCTGTCTGTTATTAAAATAGACATGTAAACTAGGGGTTTACATTCTGGATTATTGGGTATTCTGGAAATTCTGTAGCATAATCTTAAATTATGTCTGAATTTCGGATAGGATTAGTCCTACTAGTATTCGATCCGTATGTCGAAGTAAGGTGTTTATTCCTATGATACAGTGAATAATCACGATGTCTAACCTATATCCCTATAAAAATATCGAAATCTAAAAGTGTTATTTGTTCTGTTTCCCTATGGTTATTTCAGAACTCAATTTCTATCCTTAAAATATTAATAAGACTAACCTACAAGTAATAAAAATCATAGAACACGACAGTAATAGGGTGCACGACGTTTCATTGCCTTTAACTTCTTCAGGTGAAAAGAAATTATTGGCAAAGAAGATTATGAAAGGTGGAATAGTATAGTTTTGACACGAAAAGGGTAAAAACATGTACGAGGCATTAAAAAATGTTAAAAAGGCGCGAAATGGAGCTGCCATTTGGCAAGATAGGTGGAATATTTGAATGGGAGGCTATTATGAAGGCGAGAAATAATACTTTTGACATGAAAATGCTACAAGTATGTACCATGTAAGAAGAACAAATAGGAGACTTGAAATGAATCAGCGATTGATCAAGATTGGTAGGATGTTTGAATGGAAAAAGACTATGGAAGGTGGGATAGTATAATTAATATGAAACACACTCTTTGACATGAAAAAACTGAAAACACGTGCCATTTTTGAGGGTAATAGTAAGTGACAGATATGAGACTTGAAATGGACCTTCCATTTGACAAGATTTGACAAGATTTGTTTTGGCATGAAAGGAGATTATGGAAGGTGGGAAACATAATTTTGAATAAAACATTACTAAAACTTCACAAGCATGTTTCTTCCATATCCGTGATCTTCGTTGAATACGAACCATATTGGTAACGTGAGACAGCTACTAAAATTGGTGGAATTTGGTGCTGCTCTTGTTGAATCGAAGTTGGGCTATTGCAATTCCCTGTTTTCAAATCTCCCTGGCTGTGAGATTGATCGGTTACAGTTCTTTCAGAATAATCTTGCGCAAGCAATTTTTATAGTTAGAAGTAGTCACATGTTACGCCTATTTTAAAGTCTTTGCACTGTCTAATGACTAAAGAGTGTATCATTTACAAAACAGCTTCGTTAACGTCCATCACAATCCCTGGGCAAGCCTGTATGTCTCACTTGATTAAAGTGATGCAGCCTGCTGTTACTCTGTTTACTAAATTAATAACTCTTGTGAGCCCTAGCTTACCATCGCGCTCTAAGCTACCTAATAGTTCTATCTATCTGGAATTCTCTTCCATTTAATCTTCGGAAATCTTCATTTGATTCACATCGGCCTTTACTTTCTTATGAGCAGTTCCATAGGCAGTTGAACACCATTCTTTCCATCTCTCTTTTCCATCCAGTATCCATGAGCAGCGACCTGCTCCTAAACCACCTTTTCTTTAATTTCCTTTACTTTAGATTGATTTTCAAAACTTTGGAATTTTCACCGCTTTGGACCTTCTTCTTGATCGCCGGCTTGATTTTGTCGTAAAAGTGATCGATGTTGTCATTGATATAGCACTCTAATTGTTATTGTTATTATTGTTGACACGAAAAAGCAAAACACATGTAAAAGGTTGGAAGTATAAAGGCAAAATGATAGATAGTAGACATGAAATGGACCTGCCATTTGGTAGGAAAACTAGTATTTTTGAATGGAAGGAGATTATGGAAGGCTGAATAGCATTATTTTGGCATGAAAAAGGTAAAACCATGTGTCTTGTTGGAAAAATAATGGTAAAAATGATACAAATGAGACAAGAAATGGACCTGCCTTTTGGTAGGATAGGTAGGATTATTGAATGGTAGAAGATTATGGAAGGAGGCATAGCATAATTTTGATAGGATGACGTACTGAGTGAGTGCTCTTCTAACTGATATTTCGGGCTAATTAGTAACATCTGGCATTTGCTTAAGTGGTCATATGATGTAATTAGCGAGGACAAATGCTCCACTGATACTTTGGGAAAGTTTGGGCTAACTAGTAATATCCAGAATTTACTTAAGTACAAGAGCTCTACTATCTTCTTCTCTAAGTGCCGTGCCCGTTCCAAGCCTGGGCGGTCATGGTCATATTCCTCCATATATCTCTCTTCATTGTAACTCTGATCATCTATGTTTCAGTTAACTGCATCCATTTGCTAAGACTCTTAATAAACGTCATTCGTTGTCGACCCTTGCATCTTTTTCCTTCTATTATTCCTCTCACTACGGTATTCTCAACTATTTTGTTCCGCATAATGTGTCCGAAAAATTTTATCTGTTGTCGTCGTATTCGGTTCAAAAGGTCAGGACAAGTTGACATTCTTTGTAAAACATCTTCATTTTTAACGTTGTCTTTATACGATATTCGTAGCATTCTTCTATAGAACCACATCTCTGTTGCCTCAAGTTTCGATTCCATTACAGAAGAGATTGTCCAAACTTTACTTCCATATAACAATTGGTTGAATATAGCACTGAAGAAGTATTTCTTGGTCTTCTTCTGTGCACTGGCAAGTGGCAAGTTCAAGGTACATATTCATACTCAAAGTCTGTTTTCTCGCTCCACTTGAGCACTCCATAGATCAACGAGAGTTAATCAATTCACAAAGTCTATGATTTATCCATACCTTATGAAGCTTATCGCTTGAGACAATAGAGCTTCTGAGATGGTTTCCCATTGCCTTCCTCAGTTAGGTGGATTAATTAAAATTTAATCCTGGGTGAAAATATTTCATGGTGAGGTGGGTCCCCTCTTGCCATCCTCAGCTCCTGCCTTTAGTCGCCTTTTACGTACACGCGGCAGATTGTTTGCGGTTGCCCAATTCTGCAGTAGTCCAACCACACCCGAGCACAATACGGGGATCGTTTTTTGGTATCAATTGATAATTTATGGCTTCCAAAAATCTTAGACATTCTGTTTATGCCTCCTTAGCAATGGCCATTCTTCTGTTTATTTCCTTGTCACATTTCCCATTTTGATGAATAAGTGACCCTAAATATATGACTGATTCGACTTGTTTGACATTTTGACCTCTTACATTGATTAAGCATGGCTGTGGCATTTTTAGTTTGCTAACTATCATGCATTCTGATTTCTTCATATTTATATATAATCCACTATGCCCACTATGATATGTTACAATATCCAACATTTCTTGGAGTTTGTCTCCACTACACTTCGGGATAAATAATACGGGTCCCCGCAAGCGCGTGCACATGTGGGCGGATTAACTAGGTCACCCCGTGATGCACTAATGCGCTTTGGGGATAATGGTCAAATTTGAGCTAGTATTCTCTATTTTATATCTACAATATATATATATATATATATATATATATATATATATATATATATATATATATATTAATTTATATACAGGGTGAGTAAAAATAGTGATAACACCTGCAAAAAGTTTGAATATCTCAGGCTATTGTTCATATTTTCAAATCAAACTTGTACCAATTACTAAAGGACTAATTTTTGATATGGTGGCCAATGTTTATCTATTTTTATACATAGATTGACCAGTTATGATAGTTCTAGCAGAGCAACCCTCAACTTTTTTGAATGTACTGTAAATAAAAATTATGTTTAACTTAATTATTTTGGCCCTAAAAAGGGTCGTTGTGGTGCTTCAGAAAGAACCAGTTGTATCTGCTAATAATTCTGACTATTCGAGCTGCTTCTCAGGACTGCAGCTACCTTACGAAACGCTAGGACGGCCTTGTTGATTCCAGCTTGGGCAGTCTCTTCAAAATTGAGGTTAAGTAGCACTTCCTGCAGTTCTGTCTTGCTATTAGGCTTCGACCGGTGTTTCTGATAGAGATGTATCATGGTTCCCCAGACATGGTAATCCAGAGGATTTTGATCGACAGAGTTTGGAGGCCATTCACTCTTCATGTTGAAATGCAAATTTCGCTCGCTGAGCCATTCCTGTGCATGACGAGATGCGTGAGCCGGAGCACCATCCTACTGAAAGATGAAACCATTTGATTGAAGAGCATTGCAATCATCAGACAGCTAGAAAAGTAAAGTATTGACGTAATACTGAGCGTTCACCTTTTCCTTCTCGCCAGTGTAGTGCAATTTGCCCTTATCGTTGTAGCAAACGCAATTTTTAGGTAAAAAATCGGGGGTTGCTCTGCTAAAACTATCATAACTGGCCAATCCATGTACCAAAATGAATGAAAACTGGCTACCCCATCAAAAAATTAGTCATTTAGTAATTGGTAAAAGTTTTATTTGAAAATATTAAGAGTAGCCTGAGATATTCCAACTTTTTGCACTGCTTATTGTACATATATGTTAAGTGTTGTCTCTTAAGTTTACTTTTAAATTTTATTATTATTTGAATGTATGTACCATTTGAATGTACATACATTCAAATAATAATAAAATTTAAAATTAAACTTAAGAGACAACACTTAGCATACATGTACAATAAGCAGTGCCAACCTGGTAATTTAAAAGTGACAAGCAAAAACAAATGAACAGAATTGCGACCTAAAAAATCGACGTGTGAGACGTTAAGTTGTTAGATATTTCTTTCACTAACATAACATCAATTAGAGTGCTGCAGTCATCGACATCGAGCACTATTGAGACAAAATCAAACCGTCGAGCAAAAGGAAGGTCCAAAAACGGTGCAAATTTCAAAATCTAGAAAATCAGTTCAAAGATTGCAAAATAATAATAATGCATTGAATGTAATGATAAATATAAGAAAAATTTTTAATTCCTTAAATTGACATTTGTATTAGTATTTACCCCATACAAGCTGAAGATACATACGGCTGGAGAGCATTTTACTATTTCTTATCTACTAATAAGAAATAAACACATTGAAAACGATTATTGTGTGCTTTTATTATCAAACTTCTAGGATCTACAATACAAAAGCAGCATTTGTTGTCGACCATCTGCGTCCGGCCTTCTCCTTCTAGTGTCTGTTTACTTCTTTCCTATTGGCTATATCGTTCAACCTTGACAATGAATCGCCACACCTTTACGGGGAATTAATTTCTGCTAAATTTTATTTCGGAATAGTGCCTTACAGTGAGGTTATTGCAATGTCGACTGGTATAAAGCTGATCGATGTTGTAGTGGACGACGCAAATATATTAAAGATTTGTGACTAATTCATTAGAATATTCAATATGTAGCATTCTTTGAACGTAGATCGGAAATTGAAGATAGCGCTTGAAGAAGA
Source organism: Enchytraeus crypticus (assembly GCA_905160935.1). Classification (NCBI taxonomy): domain Eukaryota; kingdom Metazoa; phylum Annelida; class Clitellata; order Enchytraeida; family Enchytraeidae; genus Enchytraeus; species Enchytraeus crypticus. The sequence goes on along the minus strand of CAJHZI010000814.1, from coordinate 195,486 downwards.
GAGAAAGATGGAGAGAATATGTAGAGGAGTTGTATGATAAGGCTGGGAAGCACATTCAAGAGGATTTTAAAATGGAAGAATGAAATATAGTAGGAACGATCAAAGGGGCTATACAAGGATAGAAGGGTAATGCAACCGGAATAGATAATATCCCAACAGAATTCTTGAAAATGTTGAAAGGTGAAACACTCAATTAGTTAATAGAGGTACGTATGGAAGTTTACAATAGAGGTATTTGGCCAGACGACTTTACTAAGTCAGTCATGATTCCAATTCCGAAGAAAGCCAATGCTGTGGAGTCTTCGGATTACAGAACAATCAGTTTAATACCTCATGCATCGAAGATCTTATTAAAGATCTTCGATGCTTTAATAATTGCTTTAAGTCGAAAGCAGAAATGATACACAATTTGGATTTAAGAAAGGATATAGCACAAGAGAAGCAATAGGCGCAATGCGGGTTCTTTGCGAAAGAAGCTTAAAATATGGAAATAACGTTTTTGATTGCTTTGTGGACTTTGAGAAAGTGCTACACAGGATTGATTGGATATCGATGATGAATATCTTGGAAAAGAATAAGAATTAACTGGAGAGATAGAAGATTAATTTTAAACTTGTACATGAATCAAAAGCAGTAGCCTAATCATAATCCAACAGAGGAAGGTGAAATAGGAAATGGAGAAAGATAAGGTTGTAGCATTTCAACCTTTATTATTATTATTATTGTTATTTCGCCGCTCAGGTTTAACTTCTACGCTGAGATAATGATGGAGGAAGCCATGGACTAAAGAATAAAAGTAGGTGGAAAATTGATACAAGATGTACGATTTGCAGATGACCAAGGAGGAATGATAGCGGTCAGCGAGACTGGTCTGCAGAAGATAATGGATAGGCTGAATGATACGGAATTGATATATGGCATAAAGATTAATATCAAAGAGACCAATGTAATGTCCAATAATAATGGTGAAGTTAATATCACAGTAAATGGTACAAAGTCGGAATAGGTAAGGAGTATCACATATTTGGGTCTTACTAGAACCGATGACGGGAAATGTGAGATTGAAATATGCAATATAATTGCAAAAGCAAAAGCGGCCAATGTTAATAGGAACGAACTTTTAACAAAAAGTCTGAAGAAAGACACAAAGAGAAAGGTAGTTAAAACTGGTTTGGACCACGCTGTTGAATGGATGTGAAACATGGACCCTAAGGAAGAAGATACAATGAAATTGGAGGCATTAAAAATGTGGATTTGGAGAAGAATGGAGAGGACTATCCGGACTCAAAAGGTTACAAATGAGGAAGTTCTGGAGAGAGTTAGTACATATAGACAATTGATATTAAATGTATTAAGAAATAGGAAGAAGAGTTGGATAGGACACATTCTAAGGGGGGTCATGAAGGTAGAATGGAAGGAGAAAGAGGCAGAGGCAGACCGATACAAGGTATGTTAGATGATTTAAAGACCCATATATATTTATATATATCTTCTCGTAGTGCACTGCCTACTGGCAGGTTCATGGTATATAGAGCACTCCACTCTTCTCTGTCTTCCGCTTTCCTCTTCATTGTGGACGCCTTCCTCTTCTTTGTGGACTTTGAGAAAGCGTTACACAGGATTGATTGGATAACGATGATGAATATCTTGGAAAAGAATAAGAATTAACGGGAGAGATAGAAGCAAATTTTAAACTTATACATGAATCAAAAGCGGTAGCCTAATCATAATCCAACAGAAGAAGGTGAAATAAAAATGGAGAAATATATATATATATATATATATATATATATATATATATATATATATATATATATATATATATATATATACTGTGTATTTTATAATTGATACCCCATATTTTTTTACAATAAAGTCGTGAGAAGTTGAACAATGATCTTGAAATTTACAGTACTTGACGAGCAGCCAATTCTACCAAACATGTACAAATTTCGTTAAATTTGTAAATAGCGTGAGAGTTATAGCTTTGAGAATAGAATTGGGGCCAGATAAGAAATTTCGAGTACAGGATTACGAGCATGTAACATGCAGCGTAGAATTATCTCCATAAAAATAATAGAGAACACGAAACAACATTTCTGCTAATGCTATTTTGAAGACAATCAGTTCTTATCAAAATGACGTCAAATACTTGCTGATATGTTCTTCATTGCCAAAGTTACTGAACTTTTTATGCATGCATTACATGAAGAGAATTAACAGTAGCTGCGCTCTCATCGTCTCACCGCAGCTGAGGTCTCGCCAAGCACACGTCGGCCAAATGACCTAATGCATGCATTAAAAGTTCAATAACTTTATCAATTTAGAACATATCAGCACTTATATTACGTCGTTTTGAAAAGAAGTGATAGCTCTTCAAAATAGCATTAGTAGAAATGTTATGTTACGTGTTCGTTTTTATTTTTATATAGATCAATTTACGCTACATGTAACACGCACGTAAGCCTGTGCTGGAAATTTCTTACCTGACTTCCTATTTGCAAATCTATAACTTTCACGTTGCTATAGATATTTAAACGAAATGTCAACATGTTTGGTAGAATTGGCTGCTCGTCAAGTCCTGTAAATATTAAGAAAATCGGTCTACTCCTCATGACTTTAATGTCAAAATAATTTGAGGTATCATAATATTATATTATAAAGGTATTATAACTGATACCTCAAATTATTTTGACATTAAAGTCATGAGGAGTAGACCGATATATATATATATATATATATATATATATATATATATATATATATATATATATATATATATATATACCCACATTCGTTAAATTTATATTATTTATCATTCCCACACTCATTACATATATTTATACAGTGCTATAGTGTGGGTACTCTGTTCACAGTTTAACTAAAATGTGAATTTTAAAAATAATGATAAAAATTATAATAATTGCATTATTTTTAATGTAATTATAAATGGAATTGTTGTAGATATAGCGTATTCTTAATTATGTTCTTACAGCTCATTTTGTCTGTTTTATAAATTAGATGGCAGCGTATATCGAAAGTTGGAGAATCTCTTCGTTCTTGTTGGTGTTATTTCTTCATCTATATCTGATAAGTATGTTTTAATTCTCACATTTTCCATCTATATCGTGCTGCCTAGGATGTGTTTCAAAGGAGACCGACCAAATCCTATTCAAATGGCTTTCACTCTCCTCAAATAGAAAATAGAGCTCCACGATTAACGAGTTAATATCTTCGCAAAAGGTTCTGCTCTATTCACAAATAGATATGGCTTCTGGCATGGAAATAATATAGCTTCGGAGTTTACATCCCTTAGCCTTCCCCAGCTCTTGCTCTATTACTTCAATTAAAATCTTTAACCCCTGCTTATTGTAGGAATCCCTGTTTTGTGCTCGGGTGTGGATGGACAACTGCAGAATAGGGCAATCGCAAACAAGCTGTTGCGTGTACGTAAGAGGCGACTAAGGCAGGAGCTGAGGAAGGCAACGGAAAACCACCTCACAAGCCATACTTTTCCCACTATAGGCTAAATAAGGTATGGATAAGACAGAGACTTTGTGCAGGGATTAACTTGTTGATCCATTACATGTATATATAATACAGTAACAAAGGGGGTGTTACTTTATTGTTGTTTAAAGAGAGTATGTATTGTTGTTAGTTATGCTAAAACTGCTCAGTTTGCTATCTGTGCCAATTCCCAACGCGAATGTATTATGAAGACTAACGCTACGTTCATGGTTAAGACTTGCCTGGGGTAGTTTGGAAGATGTAAGTCTTGGTCTAGTAAATGAAATAACACAGAGACCAATTATAAATAAGTAACATATTGCAAAAACATCAAGCGCACATATTTCGATAAATCTAATAGAGTCTTAATAGAGAATCAACTCTTGCGGGGTGGCTTACACTAAACTAAGTAGAATGGTTGATATAGCTGTATATAGCAAGCTACAATTGTACAGTTACATGTAGAAGATTACAGCCTTAACAACTTCTATTTCTATGTTCGTAATTTTATATTACATTGTATAAATAAAGTTAAGTTAATCGTCTTTACACGTTCAACACCCTTGAGCCAACTCTCTCGTGTAACTGTCCCGTGTCAAATCCCTCGAGTCACTTGAGATAACTAATTCCAGTTGGTAGTTCACTATTTGAATTTCAAACTGGCCATAGTTAGAATAACACAATCGTTTAACAGTTCACAAACAAAGCCATTAACACATTCCTGAAGTCAGATCATACCTAAAGACAGGTAAAATATTAGGAAGAAATACTATGTATCAAATCTTAGAAATTCAATTACTGGACGGTAGAAGTCGTCACAATACACTACCACCATCTTGGATAGAAAATTTTAAGAATTAAAATTTTCTATCCAAGATGGTGGTAGTGTATAGAAAATTGGATAGAATTGGATAGAACTTGGATAGAAAATTTTAAGAATTAAAATTTTCTATCCAAGATGGTGGTAGTGTATTGTGACGACTTCTACCGTCCGTCAAATTTTAAGAATTAATATTTTCGAGCATAAACTAAACTAACATATATCTATATTGATTCAATCTATACCACAAATAGCATACATTCATGTACATTAATGTAAATCGTTCGAGTCTACATAGAGTCATTGCAAGCACACAACACAAAACAAACACTCCAAAAATACACTAGCAAACAGAAGAACAACCCCCAAAACAGTTTTTTTCATAGGATGTGTAAGTATATAATTAATCCCTGAATTAGTCTCTCATCTCACTCGAATAAATCGCTCAGTTAGCTTATAATTTAATAGCGTTCGTAATCCTTAGCTTCGATTACTTCAACTACAAATCGCTATTAACGTTTGTTTCCTCGATACACTGATATCTCAATAACTCTAGAGCTAATCTATTCTAAGCTCTCACAAATACTCTTTATCTTAGTCTTTATCTAGATCACAAATACTCTTTATCTTAGTCTTTATCTACAAATATCAAGTAATTTACTGTTAGCATTGTACATCACTGTATACTTTTAAAAAATCGACAAACTCTGCCTTCTTATTATCTAACGACTGAACTCCATAAATTCTGATTTCAAATAATCAATTTAATACATCTCACTTTCACGTAACTCATCTCGCATGAAATTACGTCCTGAATTCCACTCATATATTGCTCACATAGCAAATATATTTAACATAATCTTGCTAGGTTTAATGCAACTAATTGCTTTTTATCAGCTAATATACTATCAACTCAATAGATCACAAATTTATATTTTCGCTTGGTTTCCAAAACCAATCAAGTCGTTGTAAGAACATAGTAGGACTCTCAAGCCTAGACCCACTGAATGCCTCGAAGACATTGTTATGAAACAACTCTGCTCGGAATATGAACTATCTTTCAACGAATTATCTAAAACTCTGTTTTGACTTACCGGTTAGCTTTTTGCTGTTATAGCTTGATCCTTCCCTTGAATCACGTCACTAGTCACCTGAAAAGTCTCCGCTCCTCCAGAAAGCTTTTAAAAAAGCTGGTAAAGCTAAGGCTAACGTCAGTTTCCTCACTTGAAAGCGATGTGAGTGACGGGCGATGGAAGCTGCACTATTTGAGCTTTCAGCCTGACTGCGTGTGACTTGACGTCATCAACTCACGTCACGAACGTTAAATTTCTATTTTTATTTCCATTACGTCCCTGAAAAAAATTGTAATCCGCCTCTTAGCAAACGATATAGTGTCAATTTTATAGACTTGGTTAACTTTAAAATTTAGCTACTCCACCATATGTGTAAAGACTTATATAAGCTAAATCATGTAAAACAGCTAATATTAATTGAAATCTAAAAATTTGTTAAAAATATTAGATAGTTAGATAGTATCTTGTTAATGGTAAAAAACTGATTCTATCTCTTTAGGGTCCATCGCTGATGTCTACAATCTATTAAATCTAGTAAAATTGACATAATTTCGTGTCTCTAACTTTCTCTCTTTAAAACACTTCCGAGCAATGCAATAATGCAAGCTTTACAAAAACGTTTGCTCTGCTAGGCCCTACTCTTAGGCCTATAATTGATTCTTCAATGTACATTTGTGGAATGTACATGACATAGGCCTAGTCTAATATCATTCTTTCTTTGCTGCAGTCTCTTTCCTTAGCAGATGCTTAGTGTAGTTTATACGGCGATATTATAGATACCTGCGAAATTCGAGAATTTGGTTTTCCAAAACCTGTAAGTCTAAGAGTCGAATTATATCTATGAAGAGTCTGGAAACATATGGTTAAAAATGTTTGATTGCTAATGCTTGGCATAAGCTTAAGAAATATACAGTAATAATTAACTTAATTCCCCGTGTTAGGCCCAGGTGTAGTTGAGACCCCTGCAAAATAGACCATCCGTAAACTTCACGTGCATGTAAGAGGTGGCTGAGGAAGGCAGAGGGAATCCACCTTACCAAGAAATATTTCCTCAGGAAATTGCAGTTAAATGTTAATTGCAATTACTAAGTTCTGTAATGACAGAACTGCAAAATGCAATGAGAAACCACTTCAGAAACCATATTATTCCCAAGATATAGGCCACACTGATCGGTGAATAATCATTTGTGTAAGCGCCACGCTATATGTCTCTCTGGTAATTAACTTATAATTATTGATAAATCTTGATTGAGGGTAAATATTTCCTCATGTGATACAAACTCTCATCATTAGATATTCCTCCAACATGATCGAATAGTTGCGCATAGGTTGTATCACCTATATCGTAATATCGTCTACAGAGGCAGAATGGAAGGAAATAGTGGTAGAGATTATGAATGTTAGATGATTTAAAAATCCCCTAATATGAGTACATGGAAAGGAATGCGGAAGACAGAGAAAGAGTGGAAGCATTATATACCATGAATCTGTCAGTGTAGAGAGACAGAGAGAGAGAGAGAGAGAGAGAAAGAGAGAGAGAGAGAGAGAGAGAGAGAGAGAGGCTTCGATTGTTTTTTGAACGAATGATCTCAAAAGGTTTATCATCTTTTAAAGTATATAAATACCAGCAAAGATAGAAAATAAGTTATTCATTATTCCATAATAGTAGCACCGATTAGAAAACTGAAAACTTTAAATGCCGAAGTATAAAATCACAATCTTCAAATCTTTGCAATTTAAGGTCTATTTAACAGTTAAAACAAGTCCCGTTATATCCATACAGCAATGCAATAATTAGTTAGCTCGCTCCGCGTAAAGCAAGTGCAGATGCTGTAAGCCAGGTTATTAGGGCCTACGACCTAAAGGGAAATTATATTGGATCCCTACATCTTTTGATATTACACGTAGAGTTGAACATTAATTGAAAATCTATCCGAAGGCTTAAGTCCTGTGATGGTAGAGATAAAATATTGTATAGGCCTTCTAAGAGAGCTTTAAATTTTGTAAAATAAATTAAGTAATATACGTGTATATAGCAACTCAATTAGACACTAATTCAAACAAATTCCGAGTCTGAATGTCAAGAACCAGAACTTTGGACTTTCGAAAATAGATATAACAAAAAAGACCTTATTTCTCATTTGACTTTAGCATTTCTGCAAGGTCTAACTTGTTTTAGTTACTTGTTGCTGTATCCATGTCAATTGTAAATTAACAAATTACAATCTGTGTTGGTAAACATCGAGTGACTTATATCAATCAATCAACACAGTATTATTAGTTATTAGCCTACATGCCTTCCTATTGTAATGCACTACCTAACGACTGGTCCACGACGTATAACTCTTCCAAACAATTCTATCCTTAGCCTTTCTCTTCGTCTCTATATATGAATTTGTTATCAAAGATTAGACCACACTTAAGTTTAGTTACTAGTTTTTAAATTAGTTTTTACTTGAAACTAGTATATCTAAAAATGCTGTAAAGCCGATATTATCATCAGTTTCATCTCACGTAAACGATATTAGTGAAAGGAGGCGTCTGATTTCACATCCCGTTTGCTTTACTGAACTTGTGCATGCGCTTGTACGAGTGTAGTTTACTATTAATTGAGACAAAGAGAGAAAAATAGACATTAATTAAAATATGGCTAACTCTAACATATTAATAAAATTCAGAGCGCTATATGTTTTTCGAACGATAGAGACAGAGCGAGAGCGAGAGAGTGAGAGAGAGAGAGAGAGAGAGAGAGAGAGAGAGAGAGAGAGAGAGAGAGAGAGAGACAGAGAGATGATAGGATATTGATAAGAGTTAGAATAGTGATTGTTTAACAACTTCTATTTAATTTCTTAACTATTCTGTCAGTTGACACACAGTTGACTACACATAAATATGTGTACAATAAAATTTAAAAAAACAACAATAAATTGATTCACAATTGCTCGCTCTAACGCGAATTGGTTAAAATAAATTGCACGAAACATTCATGGCTTAGGACTCACTTATCTGCAGCTTAAAGGTTTTAATTCAAACGACTATAATTCAGTCTCGACTTAATATTTTTGTACACAGTATCAGTGTCGCTGTATTAAGTGCCTGGCGCATGGTATACATGTATATTTATACATGCAGTGTGCTGTCGCGTGCTGTAAAGATAGATAGATTTCCTTTAAAAAAGACTACAACTGTAAATTAATAGAATCAACAGTTCGAACAGATCAACGGTTGAGTATCAGCCCCTGGCGACGACTTTTGTTTTAATCTAAACATGAGAATAACCGCCCGATCTCGAAACAATAACTATCCCGTCACATGCAGCTGAATTCAGCTCAGATACCGCCCGACATCTCGGTCATAAGATGCAAAAGCGACTTACGGCGACGATATCGTTCTGATCTTCGCTTTATAAGACTGGCGGTTAGTTAGCGACTGACTTGTCGCCTCATACACCACCGGATAAGCCTCTATCGGATATATATATATATATATATATATATATATATATATATATATATATATATATATATATATATATATATATATATAAGAAAATTTGAAACACGTTATTTTATTGCTGTTATTAATTGTATTATAGTTGAAAATCTATTCATTAAACTTGTAAAAGAATATCATTATAATTTCTGTTTCTTATATATTGTTTAATTATCTTAATTTAAATAGGGTAATTAATTAATTTCACTAATTTTTACCATGTACGCGAAACTATAGCAAATAAAAAATGATCGACAGTTGTAAACACTGAGGGAAATTTCATGCGAGCTGGTAATAGCTGCCTATAGCAGAGCGCAACGCTCACACCCACAGACCACCCGAAGACCACCCAAGAACTTAATAGGTCTATCAGTAAGCGAGTCGACTTGAAGTAGAGAGTCGAAGAAGGTTCAAAAATTCCAACAAGCGAATATTAACTAATCTAGACAATAAGGACCCTTTCCATAACTAGTAATCGGCAACTTGTATCGAGGTCTTATAAAATTACCCATGGGTACTTTACTGATGTTTAACGTTAATAAATGTCTGTCATTTGATAAAAATAATATTTCTATATTGCCCTTTTTTGCCATTTGATTTACTACATAAATAGCATAATAGTTCCTAATAATTATAATAGTAATTAGTAATAGTAATACATTCCTGCTTAATTTAATAATTAATGATTAGTGCTAAGCAAAATTTGGACTCTCCTGAGTAGGCCATACAATGATTATTTAGACACTAAAAACAAATTTGCAATATATAGAAATGGCTCCTTTCGAGTATACATTATAAATTTTTGCGCTATTTTAAAAAAGGCTCCATTTAGTATCAGCTCAGTATTACGTCAATACTTTACTTCCCAAGCTGCTTGATGATTCCAATGCTCTTCTACAAAATGGTTTCATCTTTCAGCAGGATGGTGCTCCGGCTCATTCATTTCTTCATGCACAAGAATGGATCAGCGAGAGAAATCCGCATTTCAGCAAGAAGAGTCTCCAAACTCTTCCTATCAAAATCTTCTGGATTACTATATCTAGGGAACCATGCTTCATCTGTATCAGAAACACCAGTCGAAGCCTAAAAACAAAACAGAACTACAGGAAGATACACACAATCTGGGAGGGACTGCCCCAAGCTGCATGGAGTCAACAAGGCTATCCTAGCGTTCCGAAAGCTACTGCGGCCTCGCGTAGCAGCTGGCGGAAAGCATATCGAATAGGCTGTAATACTAGCAGATACAGCTGGTTCAATCTGAACCCCAGAACGACCCTTTTCAGGGCCAAAAAAATAAAATAAAATAAATTTTTTATTTACAGTACATTCGAAAAATGGGGGGGTTGCTCTTCTGAAACTTTCATAACTGGCAATCTGTGTATTAAAATGGATAAAAATTGGCCACCTCATCAAAAATTAGTCCTTTAGTAATTAGTAAAAGTTTTATTTTAAAATATTAATAATCTTCTTCTTTTTTTCTATGTATTAAAATGGATAAAAATTGGCCACCTCAAAAATTTGTCCTTTAGTAATTAGTAAAAGTTTGATTTGAAAATATTAATAATCTTCTTTTTTTTCTTCTTCTTCAGTGCACTCCAAGTGGCAGGTTCATGGTACATATTAATACACAGAGTCAGTTTTCTCGCTGTCTTTTCGCGTCCAGACGGGCTTCATCAGAGCACTCCTTAGATCAACAAGTTAATCCCTTCACAAAGTCTATGCCTGACCATACCTTACGTAGCCTATAGCTTGGGAAAACTTCTGAGGTGATTTCCCGTTGCTTCCTCAGAATATTAACAATATCCTCAGATATTCAAACTTTTTTTTTTTTTTTTCACTTGTTTTACTCACCCTGCATATACTATATGGTACGGTATTGTAAGCAATTTGCAAGGTCATAAGCAATGCAATCTTCTCTCAAACTTCATTCCTACTCAATAGGACTTCAATGGTGACTTCAATTTGTCTTTCTTTTTCATGATAATTTTATTATACAGTATGTTTCGTGAACACGATGTAATGCACGCTTCGTACGAACGACACGTGACACGCGTAAATTGAAACGTAAAGGAAAATTAAATCATGTTTAAAAATTGGGTAAGAGAGTGAAGCAGGCGAAGGGGTAGAATATGGCGTCGGGTTGAGTTGGAATGGGAAACGGGACTGGAGCTCCGTATTTTAAAAGATTACTCAATTATGCGGCAATATTGGGGAGTCTGATTTATGCAATGACCAGAAATCGTGTATGGCTATAACCCAAAATTTAAATCAAATTTCTGGTTTCACGATTTCTGGTTATCGTCATACAACAGATAAAGAAGCAAGAATTAAAAGTGACTTATGAGCAATAAGTGTTGAGAATCATAAAATTGTTTGAAGTTGATCTTCGGGAAACATTGTGGAAAATTGTAAACTAAGGGTTATTAATTGATGTTCTTTGTGAAATTTACATACAGATCTACAGAGTGTCAAAGGAAACTGTGTAGATACAGATACTGATTCATGTCTTCAAAGAATATCTACTTACTGGAATATATCTGCATTTGTACATGCTCCTATTAATGAAACGTGCAAGTTAGTAGCTAATTCTAAGGTTTTCATTTTCTATTCTAGTAGATTTTTGGACGGTCTGTTAGATAAAGAAAAGTTTAGCTGAACCTCAACTGAACTTAGTTTAACAACGTCGAGTTCGTTTTGTGCGCTTTTGAGTGCCAAACTCGAAAGACCGAGTTATTGTAAGTTTTTTATATAAAAGAATCAGTTAATTTAAAACCCAAGAGGTTGAACACAAAAAACGCAGGATGAGCTCATCCGAAATAGTAATATGTTATGGAAATCTCGATCTGCTTCTTTAGTTATTTTTTTCATAATTTGAAAATCACTATTCCTGCTTACATAATTTGGACTTACTAAAAATGGATTCTAGGTCTACACCTCCACCACTTACACCGCACAAGAAATTAAATTGCCCTTAATGTGTGACGATTCATTGTCAAGGTTGAAGTCGGTAAGATACTTAACCGCGGATCAGTATGTGCGGGGTTCAAATTCTGGGCTCTCCCGTCACTGACATCGCTTTTGAGTGAGGAAACTGACGTTAAGCTTAGCTTTACCAGCTTTTGAATAATATAGCCAACTGGAAATAAGTAAACAGACACTAGAAGGTGAAGGCCGGACGCAGCTTGTTGACAAACAAATGCTGTTTTGACATTGTCGATTCTAGTAGTTGACTCTAAAATTTACAAAATAATCGTTATCAAGCAATTCCATCCTGGTAACACTGCAGTGATTGAATACACCCGTATTCTATCACTGCAGTGTTACCAGGATGACAATGCTACAACAACAATGTTAGCAGTGGCAACACTGTGAGGAGGGTATAGTGAAGAAGAAGGGAAGGGATAATATTAGCAATTTGACTAGGACTATTGTTATATTAATTAGTTTAGGACTATATTGATAGTGCATCCATACTCAATTTTTATTCTCAGTCAGCTAATTCTAATTAAACTGTTTATTACTATATTTAATTTTAATTTTGCTGCTTAAAATAATTTACATTTTTATTCCATAAAAATAAATGTTGAAGAGGAAAATCAAAGACAAGACAGAGCAGAGTGGGGCGTTATATACCATGGACTTGCCAGGGGGAAGAGCACTAACAGAGAGAGAACAATAATTTATATTTTTACTTCTTAAAATTGTTAATATTTCAATTTACATTTTCACTTTCTAACAAAAGTTTTGCTACAATGTACAGTGCCGACCCAAATTATTAGACTCAACGCAATATTTTCAGATTACCTCAATTATTTCGATATTTGGCAGTTAGCGGCAACACTGTTTCTTGTTAGCGAATACTCATTTCTCTACAAAGGTCGCCTTTAGACTACTTCAAGAAGAAGTCTGCTTTTTTGCCTTTTGCAGCTATACGGATGCACGTATGTATAGTAGCAGTTTCGAAGTATATTCCGGTATCAAACACTGGCTAGGTTCCTGTCTTCGAATACGAGAAAGGAAGAAGTTTTGGCTGTGATGTTCTGTGCTTCAAATGATATTAATGTTCTGACATCCCACAATATAGCCAAACTTCAGCAGAGTAAATTAAATGTCGGACGAGATCTAAGGCAGCATTTCATGAAGCCGATGCATATCCGTGAATACACCATGAGTATGCAAAGTCTTCTTCTAGCTCACTGCCTAACGGCAAGTCAATGGCATATTCTTACAACCAATTCTCTCCTCAGCCTTCCTTTTCATCTCTATAAATGAATTTCTTATCAGATCATCCTGCATCCCATGTCTCGGTCTTCTTCTAACTCTTTAATAGCTAAGAGCTGTACTCAATGCTCTCTTAATGTATAATAGGAACTGACATTTTTCGCTTCCATGTATAAAACATGGGACCTGCACATTTGCGTACCTTGCTGGTGGATTGATTGAGGAAATTATAGAGCTTGGTGCACGAGAATAGGTGCTCCGCCGATCACATATATGACGACAACCAACACAGTGACCCCGAGATGTTTCGGCAAAAGTATGCATTCCACAAACCTTTGCGTCCACACCTCGTCATGCAAATCCTGACCGCTGATGAATTTTTGCGAAAAAGGCGGAATACGTCGAAACAAGCACTACTATTTGGTAATTAGTATTGCTAATATTAGTATTGCTTGCTTAAATAAGACAGTACTACTTTTTCTAATTTGCTTTTCTGTACAATCAGCTCTGACTTTTATTTTGATTAGAAATTTTGTAATGTACTAAAATGGAACCAAGAATACGTCGAAACAAGCGCTACTATTTATTGTACAGCTTGCGTCCTGAATAAATCCTGTATTGATGTTTTAGTTGCTCCTATTACATACTTAATCAACCTCTCACTCTCAGTAGGTATCTTCCCAACTTTCTTCAAACAAGCAGTTGTATCTCCTTTGCTAAAAAACCTTCTCTACCAAAAGATGATCTTTCCAGTTACCGTCCTATTGCCAATCTTAACTTCATCTCTAAATGTCTTGAAAAGGTAACTTATATCCGTTTATGCACTCATCTTGATTCTTTCCCTTCTCTCTCTCTCATTATCAATCTGCCTGTAGAAAACTCCATTCTACTGAAACCGCTCTTCTTCGTATACATAATGATCATAGCTTGGCCATGAGTAGTAAACAGGATTCTGCCTTGGTTCTTCTAGATCTCTGCTGCCTTCGATACAATTGACTATGGCTTTCTAATAAATAGACTAAGATCTTATTTTGGCATTTCTGATTCTGTTTTTCCCTTCTCACATCCTATATCTCATGTCGCACACAATCGGTTGTTATTGGTCAAAATCGCTCTTCTGAAATACCCCTCCTACGCGATGTTCCTCAAGGTTCAGTGTTAGGTCCATTGCTCTTCTCTTCATATATTACTCCTCTTGGCTACCTGCTTGCTCAGTTCTCCATAAATTTAAACTTCTATGCAGACGATACACCACTCCATTTCTAATCATGATTCCGATCAGACACTGGCTCATCCATTCTAGACATGGTTTATCCTGGTTTTGTGCTAACCGTCTTGCTGTTAATCCCTCCAAAACTGAAGAATACCTTTTAATTGGCACTCCTTTGCAAAGAAGCAAAACTACTAATGACTCTGTTAATTTGAAGAATCTTGCACTTTCAACTTCTCGATCCGCCAAAGACCTTGGAGTCACATTTTATGAAAACCTTGACTTTAAATCCCATATCTCTTATGTTTGTCGCACTTATTTCCTTCAGATTCGTCTGATTAGGCAAATACGTCCATCCCTTACTAGAAATTTAGCCACTACCCTTGCTATTTCTATAGTTCATTCAAAGCTCGAATACTGTAATTCATTATACATGGATTGCCTATTTATTCTCTCAATCGTTTGCAGCACGTCCAAAATTCTCTTGCAGGTGTTGTTTGCAAGCAATCTCGACTCCAATTTCGCTCTCTTTTGCTCTACTTCGCAGTCTTCACTGGCTCCCTGTTAATTACCGCATAAAATATACAATAGCTCTATTAACTTTCAAAACTCTGCGATTTGTCAAGCCTTCCTTCTTATCTGAAATTCTTCTTCCCTAACATTTCTCACGTGCACTTCGTTCCATCGATGCTAATCTGTTCCAAATATTCTCACATCATTAGGCAGACGTTCATTTTCTTACGCAGCACCCACAATCTGGAATTCTTTACCTGCTAACCTCCACTGTTGTTTTTGTCTTTCATCATTTTCAAGCAAGCTTAAGACTTAACCTTTTCCCACCATAGACATAATAAATCCAGTCTGACCATTTTTTGATCACCAGACTGGCTTTCGTTTGTACCTTACTTCTCCTCAGCACATTTCTTTTGCAGAGATTTTTGGGTATTTTGATCTGTAGTGATGTGAGCTGTTGGGGACGTCCCTGACATCATCCCTAGATGAGGAAACGGACGGTTAACCTTAATTATTATTATTACTGCAGTGTTACCGCAGTATTCTCTAGTATACATTAGTATGCTACTACAGTATTATGTACTACAGAATATTCTATAGTATATGAATACCGCCGTATATATTACAATTTTAATATATATATATATATA